>OZ059907.1:9608809-9958809 GCA_964057215.1 Oscheius myriophilus | reverse complement strand
GTTCAACTGTAGATTCGACTTTCAAACATTTTTGAACAATGAAAGTTGTTTTTGCGTATTTAGTATTGATAGCTCCATCCGCTCGTCCAAAACGACTTTGTATGTCAGCGGATTTATTGATGGTGTCCTCGGGTCCTATTCAACCGCCTTCGCTCTGCTCCAGACATATTGAAGGGTTCGACAATAGAAACCGAAAGCCTCAGAGCAAGTCAAAAACCGATTTATTGATGGGGTCTTTGCACGAAATGTCTATGCTCCGTATTTATCGTAGCGAGTTTACTCTTGTTTGATAGGTTGGACGGTTACACAATGAAAGCTGAAAATCACAAGGGCCAACGTGGCGGCTCAGTTTTTGCGGCCTATGGTTGCCAGAACGATGTCGATGGTTAGAAAAACGGCTCAACCACAGCGGCCTATGATTGTCTATAACCGATGATTTTCAAGCTGCCTATGGTTACCAAAAAAAAAAGAAAGAAGTATGCATGGGTATTGAAAGCTGTTAGTTTGGGGCGGCGTGGTTACAAAAACGGTGCATAAGTTGGACAATATGATGGCGAAGTTGCACAATTTGTCTTCGACTATATTTACTACACGGCTTATTTTGGGCGGCATGTTGTTTCACGCTTTTAATTTACAGCGGCATGTTGTTGCCGACAACGATTCAGTATCGGCGGCCTATGGTTACCGAAAACAACCCAATTTCATGTGGCAACCAAACGCCGCTGATGCTTGTCAAAACAGTAAGTGCAGCGACATATGGTTTCAAAACGATATAAATTTATAGCTCCCCACTGTTGTAACCAGCGGCCTACGGTTGCCAACAACTGGCATATGGCGACTTCGATGAGATGGGCAAGACGGACTGGGGCGCCCCAGGCGTACAACCCTGGTTCAAAACTGAATACCATTCCCCTTTTCAAAAAAATCTCAAAAGTAGATCGGCAAACCCATTGCATTCCATTGTAACATTTCACGACAACTTTTTGTCGACGATCCCTCGATAGTTTACATAAAAGAGTCAGCCGCCATCTGGCAGTCGATATGACGCATTCCTTAGATGATCTCATGGCTATCGATCTCACCTTTTCTTCGGCGGCTCTCGTTCAAGAAGCACCGGGGTGCCGAATGGCGCATGACCGACCGCGTTGAACACGCGACGCACGCGGGCGAAACAGTCAGCCTCCGTCTCCCGTCTCCGAGAGGGAAGAAATGGCGCCAGAGGCCAGAATTGCGCAATGGGGGAACAAAACAAGGGGCTGATTGCAATAGACAAAGGGTTATAAAACCCTTTGCAAGACTGAGAACGCCGCTGGCCAGAACTGTGAATATCCCAGAACATTTCGATCAAAGGGGGACTTACAGCCCAAGCAGTGCGCAATACGGGCCCGTAACTTTTTGAAATGTGACTCGTTTCAAGCTAAACGCTAGTCTGAAAAAATCTCGGCCCGACTCGGCTCTCGGCCCGAGGTCAAAATTTGTAAAAAGTTGACAACAACAAAAAAAGTTTTTCAACAACTACTTGCAGTAATTGCGACTCTATTACATCCATTTTAAATATTTTAATTATCCTATTCAAAAAATTTGGGAAATCGCAAAATCTGTTGTAACAGAAAACTAGAAATCGGAAAGCTTCGAAAAGTTACATTTGGGCAACCTCTGTAAATCAATCCCTGTCGAGATAAACTACAAAATACACGAAAAGTCATCGTTTTTTTTTCAAGTTTGGCATTTTATATCTTGCGTAATAAATTATCTACGGGAGTCAAATTTGAAAATTTTTATATATGGCTACAGGCCTACGATTCTGCAAAAAAGGGACTGTCGATTTCGCAATAGGAGCCGAGATAATTTTTTACGATGTTCTAAAAGATTTGCGAATCTGAAGTAGTTTTTCGACTGGGATTGTGGGCGACAAAAAGTTATATGCTGACGCCCAATGGGAAAGTTTTAAATGCCCATATAACCTGGAAAAACGTAATTTTGCAGAAAAAGTCGTCGTTTTCACCAAATTTGCAGCCTAATAAAACAGGAGGGGAACGCTCCGCTGAGTGGGTATTTGCTATATCGTTAACCGATTGAAAGACCTTTGCAATGAAAGTGACTAAGTTGTGTATTTAGCAAAAAAAAGCGAAAGAAAAACCGAAAATTTTGCCCAATTTTTTTTTCTTGACACTATTTTCATAATAAATCGCAATTATCTTTATCTTTAAAAAAAATTCCTGTGCAACATCTGATGTTGTAAACTTGACACCCAAGCCCCCCTTTTGAAAGTCAAACCTGGATTTTTCTCAAGGATATGAACCCGATTTGGAAGAAGAAAAAAAAGTTTTTTAACTATGCGGAGCGGCAGAGAGAAAACCTGGTTCAATTACGGAAATCAGAAAATTCACCTATCGGAATTAGAATGTAGTTTTTTTAATTGAATCATTTTTTTTTTTTGAAAATCTGACTTACTTATTCATTTTCAGCACGCCCAGAAGCCGATCGGACTATCGACTTCCAGCAGGAAGTGAGCTACCAAGAATTGAAGATTCTAAACCAGCGCTTCAAAACTGCATTTTTCTTTAAAAAAAACCATTTTTCATTTATCAATTTAATAAAATTATTTGTTCAAATCCAGTTCTGTGCTCGGACGGCGGAATTGCATTTTAACGTTAACTCAAATTATTCCATTCCGAAAGAAAAGAAGCTTCAGGTTTCGATTTCTAGTTTAGGCCCCTCTCGCCCAATCGAATATTTTGTTTGAAAGCGGTCTTGATCTTTGAGATATAGGGGCTTCGGCGGCTCTTTCCAAGTAATTGGCAGGCTGACGTGTTCTTTGAGAAGGAGTGTATCCACATGCGAGTAAATACGGTGCTTCTTTAGTGCTCCGTTCAGTGTCAAAAGGCAGCGGCGCTTTTGACAAGTCTTGCGCGTCTTGAAAGGCACCAGCTTGGTGCCAGCTCTTGCGTAACTTTTGAATTCTTAATTTGGGTACAGATATAATGGAAGAAGACTACAACCCCTACAAGTTTGGAATCATGATTCTCGCCCTTTCCCTATTTTGTTGGCTGAATCATCTAATTTGCGACTATTATACCGCGCCGCCAGTAGTTTTTGGATTCTCTCCGTGACAGTCAATTATTGAAAGAACATGTACATTGCGGTGCAAAACTTTAGGCCCACCCTAATTTTGTGATGTTTAACATAGGGAATAGATTGGTATGGGTCGCCTGACTCAGAAACCGCCTATTTTCAAATTGACTCTCCCTGGTTGTGTACTCACTGTAAATCTCTCTAATGTCGGAACTTTTTATGATGAATGCCAGCGGAATTATATTTTCAAAAATTATCGGGTGGACCCGCTGATCAGCCATCCTTGCTGAGGACTGGACTGTGCAGCTGCTGTTTCTCGCGGCGTCGTCTGTGCCCCCTGCGGTGTGAATGACCCTTAGCCCTCGACCTGTGGCTAGGTCATCGATTCACTCACTGCGAACTAGCCCCCAAATCACTTTTATTCGGCAATTATCACGTTGTCGTGATCTGCAGAGTGCTTCGCGTTTTTTGTATCCTGGATTTGAAAAAGTGAGCGGCTCGGCGTTCACCCCCATTATTATCGTATGGCGCTGTTTTAAAAATTACATTGTTATTGATCGATGCATTTATTGTATAAAAACGCAATTTCTTTTTATAAATCAATTTTCCAGATCCGTTAAAAATTAGCGCTGAAATTTGAACCCAAGCCTTTCGATAGCACAGTCAACGAAAACAGACGACTAACGGGCATAGTCGTTGCTTCAATATGCTGATCAATTTCATTCATATGCTGCGAGGTTTCTCTGTGTTAACACTAATATAACAAACAAATAATTACGAAGCGGCAGCTGAAATTCTAGGCTGGTACACAAAAAATACCCAAACTCTCACAAAAAAGGAGAATCTTCCTTTGGTATCAGTGATTATAGACTACTTGTAAGTAAACTTATAATGTTTTTTTCTAATCCGTGTGATTTCATATATCTCTTTGTCTTTTGATGTTTTATCTTTGTAAATCATATTTCCCTTTCTTTTCTCTTCCCCCTGTGAATTTTAGCATAAGCGCGCGCCAATCATCTTCAACTCGAATTCAAAAAGAGCGCGCCAAGGCGCCTGTCGCGCTTTTTGGTCGTCTGCTCTCTTACTCACTTAACAAAGCGAGAACAAACTGCCGCGCTGTCTGTAAATTTCCATCATTTTTATCTCCGAAAACTGTATTAGCGTACATTTATACAACTTTACTGGAAAAAGCGAAACCTTCACGTGCTCTAAATTCCGTAATGACTAGTTGGTGCTGACTCTTCCTTCCCCACACGATGTTTTCCTCGACTAAACGGCCAGTCATACCCTGCCAGTCACGGTGGTCTTTTCATGTTTCGGCGATCAATCAACGTTTGCCTCTCAAAAAAGCTCTAGGTTAATGTCGAAAATCTTTTTTTTCACCTGCAAAAATTACAATGCGCTTCAAGTTGTGAGTGAGAGAAGACTGACTGTTTACGACGACGGACAGTTCGTAATCGCTACGATCGAATGGGTAAGCGATAGATGCTGAGGACGATTATTCATAGCCAAATACATTACTACCGATTATACCTTAACTGTGTTTCTGGTTTTGTTCAATACAAGACTTGTATTTCCTATCTGTTCGTGAAACGTGATCTTTCTGACCTTATAGATCCTTCCTCCCGCTCTATGTAGGTCAATCGCCAGATGTGGCTTCCTCCCTCGCAACAATTGCTCACTTCGTCTTCTCTTGTGCAAACTCCTCGATCGTTAATGCACTAAACAACGCGTTAAACCACTTTGATTTCTATCGTTATTGTCTTTTATTTTTTTGGGTACTTCTTCAATTTAAAACAATTGAGTTGTTTCTCTAATGTGTGCTTCTAACATAGTTTCTTCACCCACTTAGTTTCCTTACCACCTCTATCTTATAAATATAACCAATTGTTTAAAACTAACTTCACTTCCTCCGTGATCCAAAATTGTAAACGGCAATATGATTAAATATTCTAAAAGCGGTATTTCACGCGGCAGTCTTTTGGGCATTCGGTGCAGATATCGGTCCTCTACCCCCCTCTTTTTCCGCGTTTTCTTTCGAAACGAAGAAAGCCAATCATCCGCCTATCTTTTTTCACCCAATTGTGAGACAATTAAGCAGCCTTAATTTCTCTTTGTTGTAAAAGTTAACTTCCCTTTTTTCTTTGGTAACCTTTTGGTCGCCTATTCACTCTTTAAAAAATCAATTCCAGAGCTTCATATATAACCTCTCTTCTTGACAAAGACGATGTGTTTTTGCCTTTTCGGCTCGTTCCACTTTTTTGTGGCATATGAATATCAACTTTCTGCATGTGTTCAGGTGAGAAAACGAAAAAATGACACACACACACACACACACACACACACACACACACACTGACTGGTCTGAAATCCTCCTCACAAACTCGCTCTTTTTCAGGCTAACACATCTCTTTCCCAGTTTAGCTTGCACACGTGTCTCCTGTTCCAGGACAGGAGGGTCAAAAACTCAGAAAAAGGCGATCCAAGGTAGGCTAGTTATTTTATCCAAATCGAAAGCCATTTAGACGGAAGAAGAAACAGAAAGCAAAGTGAGAAAGCTTTTGTCTGTGGCCGCTCACGAAATGTCTATGGTAAGAAGATGAAGCTTTGTGTGTATGCGCTTGTTTTTTACTCCTTTCCGCAATATCCGCAAATACCGCAAAAAAAAAATCGGCTTAAATGAGCTGAGTTTTTGTTTGAAAAAGCGCCGCTATTGTTCCTAGAAATGTTTCATGCACAATGTCATCAGTTTAAGACGGCTTCTCTGAAACATTGGAAAAGGTCCCAGCAGAAGTAGATTTGGCCGAAACTGAGAAATTTAGTTACTTTGAACCGAATTAGCGGCAAAACACGCCTTTTTTTGAATGTTGGTACCTCAGGGTTCTTAGGGAAGCCTTAAGACCCGTGTTTCATATCGCCGACCACTCTGGCGCTTCGCGCCAGAGCGGTTCCCGGCCGCCCTTGGAACCCTCCCCTCGCTCCCCCACCACCCCTCTGGCCCTTGGAAATGAAGGGCGGCGGGGGTGCGAACAGGCAGAGGGACATCATTTGCCAATTGTTTATAAGATAACGTTTGTTGTATTGTACAGTTAATAATAATTTCACGGCTTAACGCTGAAAAAAATTGAATTCACAAAAATGCGCGGGGCTCAAAAATCCGATAAAAAATCACTTCATTTGTTTGTTTCAGGAGAGATCTTGCTTCAGCCGGAAACATTCCTGCAGACTGGAAAAAAATATACGAGGCTGGAGGAGATGGAAACCATCGTGGGAGCTTCCATTCAATGCACCATAACAAACTGAAAAAGAAACCCCACAAGAGGTAATTAAATTTGTAAAGTCTTTGTTTTATTTAAAACACTTTAGGTAGCACCGCAAGACAGAAAACAGGCCAGGTTGTAGAAGTCGATCTCATGGAGGAGCTGCAATACACCAATATGGCCTTGTTGAAAAGAAGAATGGAAGGCAAAGGTGCGTCTTCTTCAAATTTAAATATTTAAAGTTCGTATGATATTTGTCTATGATCTACAACATCATCATTTATTTGGCAAAGTAGCGCAAAATTTAAGAAAAATGACCTTAAACTTTACGCGGTGAAATATATAGGTACACTAAACTGATATATAACTGATAAAGAAATGATTCTGTCTAAAGTTTCTATATTACAACAACTTTCCGTCCAGTTCTAAAAGTTATAACTTTAAATTACGCGTTTAAATTACGAAAACATTGTTCTTTTAACGATTCTAACTCGTGTATATCTTAACAAACGTTCATTATTTCACCTATTTTCAGGACAAAATCAACGACCTAACGGCTACACTGGACAAGATAACGGCGGACGACACCTGCGATATCACGCCCGAGCCCAGACCGGAATCTGTACCTGAACGTAGACGAAGCGCCTTTGATGTTGTCGACAAGTCTCACCTCTCCCGGGACGTCAACCCATTTGCCCAACAAGGTACCTCCCAGTCTGTCCACCACCACCCACCTCCTTCTTATCCTCAATCTAGTTCTAAAAAAACCCAGCACCACTCGTACCCTTCCAATCATAATTTGTACTCTTACAACTCTAATTCGTAGTCTTCCAACTCTAACTTGTTCACTTCTCATCCTACCTCGTACCATCCCCCCTCCCGGATAGGAAGCCTGAATGAATCGGCTGCGACGGCCCTCATAGGTTTAGTGAGTGTCGAAAACATACGAAAATCTCGGGACGTAAGTACATCCTACCCACCAATAACCGTTGCGAGTTGTGCCTTAAGCACATCCACCCCCACCCTGTACGACTAAAGGCAACTGTAACACCGACACCGCCCTCTGTCCTGTATAACGTTTAACTTTACCCCCCCCCCTTTATCATTTCCTATTGTTACGTTTCCTTGTTTACCCACTGCTACTTTTACCCCTTGTTTCTCTCATTCCCTTTTTGAACTTTGACGATACGATACTGATAATAAACGTTACTACACCACAATAATTTCTTACAGTTTTTTGTTTACCATAGTATATCGTTTACTAAAATACAATACAAGACGACTTTTAAGAGGAACCATGTCCCTCTTGTCTGCCGAGTGCCACAAACTGTGAGGAAGCGATGCGCACTCGGCGACGTGTTTGCCATTTTTGCAACAGCACGCAACATCCTCACTATGCCCAATGAGAGATCTCGCTCTCGGTCAACCATCTACTGTACCAACCTCGGAACCTCTTGGGACTCCGATAACGGAAAGTTTCCCTCTTATTCCTTCTAGTCCACTTCCTGAACCTTCTTCCTCTAAACTCTGCTGTATCATACTCTAACGATGTAAATGCTTGAATAAAAACTACTAAAACTACTTCATGTCTGCTCTGTCACTTCACGGGCTGAGTTTTGCTCTATGACCCTCTCACACGATCGCTCGCTCTCCCGCCACTTGCACTTGCGCCGCCGCGCCTTTGATCGGACCGCCTTCCATTTTCACTTTTACTTTCACTTTTACTAATTATCATGGACACGCCGAGGCAACAAATGTTATTATAATTATCATTTTTCATTCACTCCAAACGAATAAAACCGTGTCATCTTCAGTGACAGCGATGGACACGGCTTCCAGTAGGATAGATTCGGCCATCAGGACTGGGGGCTCTCCTTCTCCTTCTGCGGAACCTCTCCTTCGGCGTGAGCCTCTGTTTCTCCTCTTTCGGTTCCTCCTGCGCTTCAGCTTATCCCGTCTCCGTCTACAATCAGACAGACGTGAGTGGGCCACAGGTAACAGTTGATCATGGCTCCTGAATGAATAAGTTTTTCGTAGGACTCGGGATATATAATACGAGTTTGGCATGCTGGTCATTGCCCAAAAACGCGACCGGGTGGAAAACGGGTCCCGCCACGAAAACAAGACGCTGGATTTTTGCCAAAGACTGGGAGTTAAGACAGGATTTTTGTCAGGAGCGAAATTTTGTCAGAGTGACAAATTTAAAAAAAAAACAAACATAATTTGTTGCAAATTTGGTGTAGAATTAGATGAAAAAGATCAAATGCACCCATTTGAGTGCTTACAGTTTTTAAAAAAATGGAAACCTCTTGAAAAACTAACGATTTTTGGGGAAAATAGATGCTCTTATGAAAATCCAAAAAAGGTGATCTGAAACTGAAAAAAAATCGGATTCCACAATAGGGATAAACAAATTTTTAAAGTGTACAATACTGCATCTATAATGGTTGTTCGGTTAGTTGAAATATTAATAAAAAATTTTATAACATGAAGCCAATGTATAAAATTTTATTAAAAAAGGGACATTATTTTTTTATTAAACATTTTATGTATACAAATCTGAAAAGAAAAAGTAATGCTTTCATTTTTAACTCTGTAGCACCTGACAGCCGAAAAACAATTTTAGACAAAAATGTCAGGTATCTTCCGCCTACCAGTCCGTTTCAAAATTTTACTGCGCTGAGGTGAGGCTGGGAAAATATTTCTTTTAAAAAGTTGTATTTGAATAATAAAAAACTAAAAAAGAACAAGATTTTTGACAAGTTTTGATTTTTTGCATAAAAAAATCAAAACAAGTCAATTTTTTTTTTGCATTTTTTTATCGTTATGAAACTTTACTAAGTGTCAAACCTGCTAAAGCTAAAGCGAAATCCCCAACAGAAAGCCTTGATACCTTTGGTTGACCAAAACAAGTTTTCGAGTTTTTTGTACAATTGCTTAATTTTATAAAAGTGACAATAAAAACACCAACAGATTCTATTGAATGTTTCAGTTTGTAAAGAAACTTAATTTGTGTTCACCTGCGTATTGGCATGGGAATACGCAATCTTAGTTTTGATCTGGGCCACTAAGTGGGATTATAATCAAAGCACATGCTGAACGGAAAAAACCATTCGTTTTTGAACGAATTTTCGAGAACATTATTATCAAACAGCGGTTAAAGCAAAGTTGGAGCGTTTTTTGTCCCCTGAGCAGAATGGAAGGCAAGGCAAAATTAGCATATGAGATGTTATAAAAATTGTTCCTAGGGTGTTTTTGATGCTGAAAACAATTCTTTGATCAGAATTAGAAAAACGTTCATGTTGAACGATGATTCAGAAATTTGAAGTTTTCCGACCGCTCTCGAATTGCGAGAGGAATCAAATCAAAGCGATGCGCTACGCGCTCCACGCAATTTAAAAGTGTGGGTTTGAAAATCCACAGTCGAGTGGATTCTGGTTCTAGTACACAGCATAAAAACTATTTTTGTGAATAGACGATGGCCACAATTTTTAATTGATACAGCCTGATCATTATCAAGATCCCCCTTTTGTTCCTTACCGTTCGTGTTTTCTTTCGCAGAAAGGGCTCTGATTGTTAGTTTTGCGACACTTTTATCACGCGGGCGGCGCTTAAGCAACACAAAAATGTTCGTGTTTCTGCAAAATCTCGCTAACAAAGACGGTGTCAGAGAAACGGTGCACAATTTGCGAAAATTCCAGTGGGCAAAAATTTTACAAAAACTTCACAAAACTTCACTAACATTGGTGCACTGGAAGTAAAAAAATATTCCTCAAGACCACGACAACACAGATTTTGGTTTTAGAACATTTGTTTCGGAAGATCTGTTACTGCGAAGAGCCATAAATACCAAAAGGTTACGGATGTTTTTCTTGTTAATAGTGCGCAAAGCTTTTTTGGACGCATGATCTGAACCAAGTCTTTCTAGATAACTAAATGTCATCAAAAGATAGAGACGGTTTTTCGGGCTTTAGGGCATTCCAAAAAGTTGAAATAACCTTTTTTCAATCTTTTTGTTAGTAACTCTCAACGGGTTCCAGGACTCTGACTCATCTCGACTCTGACTCACCTTTTCTCCAGAGACATTTGGACGAACTCGGAGATCGTCGTCGTTCTCGTCGTTCTTCTCTTTCCACTTCGAAAGAGAAAACTGAAAGAAGATATTCGATTGGATTCACACCTTAATGATTTCTAACTGTGTAGTTCATTTGCTTAGATTGTTAAGGACAAACCTTAAGTTTCCTCAGGGCTTTTCTGATTGGGTTGATTGAAAATCCATTGTTGATTTTGTTGTTGAAAATGGAAGTATGTAAGACTTCTGAAAACATAAAAATGTATTTAGCACCAAAATAGAAAAAAGGAAAACGGAAAAGAGGGTAGACGTGAGATTAAAAAACCGGCAATTAATCCATTTGAATAGATCTAAAATTTGGTTAAGAAATGATATCTGCCCATGTACTTTGAGAGAAGATATGCGATGAATATTAAAAGCAAGAAACTTTTAAAGAAGGTCGGTTCGCCTGTTACGAACGATCAACACGGTGACTAATAACATATGACTGCGTGTGTGTCTGTGTCGCCTGTTTTTTTCTGGCGAGCGACCAAAGGGCAGACTGGGGACAGCGTGTTACGAAAGAACCCAATGCATCCGTTGCAACGAAGGGATGAAAGGGCACATGACTATATACCTGTTACTATCAAATTGATTCAAATCTTTTGAATCTAATAGAAGAGGAGACATACTGATGGAAAAAGAAGCAGAGTAAAAAACTCGAAATTCTAGTTACGATATCGGTGAATTAATTCAAAACTGCAATTGAGTATTTAGCCCTACCCACATTGCCCAGCTGTAATACTTAAACTGGGCATAAAAACGATAAACCTAGATTGATCGCCAAAGCATGATAAGACCACCGAGACTGGCAGGGCATGACTGGTCACTTGCCGGGCGGCGAATGGAAAGCCAGCCTTTGGGGGAGGATTCCGCACCAGTGAGTCATGCGACATGCATTCCGGGATTAAGAACAAACAATCGCATGGATTAAAGAAGACTTTGACATACATGAGATAGTAAGACGGCTTTCCTTGGTCTCGATAAAGATAGTGACAAAAAATGCCAGACACCGCAGCTGCTCAAAAGTTTTTTATGCGTGCGCATCTGAGTCACAGGGCAGAGGACCAAAGTCCGACAGCCGTATTGGTGCGCATTCGTTTCAGTCTAAATACACAATGAAGGAGTGCCCTTCATTTCCTAGGGATAGAGGGATGGTGCGGTGGGAAGCGAGCGTACAACTTAGTGCCTACGTTAGGCCGCAAAGCGGCTGCTATCGGAGGCCGCCAAGATGAGCGGCCGCAGGCCGCGAAATCGAACGGCCGAAGGCCGTGAGAACCCACTGAGGCGGTCGTAGGCCGCCGAACCCAGGAGTGAGGACCGCCGTAGGCGGGCCGCAACTCCTGGTTCGAACAGAAAAGGACTTGAGCGCGAATGAGAAATATATATTCTAAACCAGAATAAGGAAATAACTGAGAAAACAGGCACATATCGGGCACAATCTGCCGGCCTAACTACGCTGTATTCAAACATTGAAAACGTTTAGATAAGAAGAATTCACAAAAAAAACCTTTTGGGAGGAAGAGTAAAACTTTCAATGGTACGGGGCTTTCAATATGTAGTATGGGGGAGGGGGTTAAGAGATAACTGCTCCTGTTGGTCGTCTGTTTCTGTTTTGGGGGCGCGACCAAAGGGAAGAATGGGCGTAGACTCACGCCGCAGAGTATTGCGAAAGAGGGCATAACACCCGTTTTAACACTCGGCTGAGTTGCGAAAGAAACACAGTCCCTAAAAAGGGGGTAGATTGAAGTTGGCGAAAAGAGACTCGAAATCAAATCGTATCTGAATTTCTCATTCTCCCTATGTTGCAAGGCAGAGCTGAACTTTTGCCAAACATTGTATCATGGGTCCGACTCTCACAGTAACCTGAGCAGAACCGCACCTTGGCGTTATAATGAACCTCGCTTTAATAAAAGGGGTATTTGACTAAAAAAACAGACATGACCAAGATTGAATACGACATATTAAGACTCAAGGACGGCTTTCCTTAATCGATGATGATAGAAAATTCCCGGCAGCGCGGCCGTCAGATAGTTTTTCTCACGCGCGCAAGTGAGTAACAGGGCAGACAACCAAAGTGCGACAGGCGTATCATCGCACAACTTTTTGGATTTGAACGGAAGAGATTAGGGTTCGGTTGTGGTCAGAGCGACAGAGGAGAAAAAACATAATGATAGTAATCTTTAAGGGTGGTTTCAGATGATTTCGAAAATTGAATTTTGTTCGCGAATGATATAGTTTTTTTTTAGAATTCGGCTGTTTCTGCAAAAAAGGTATAGGCAACTGACTGCTTTCTAGTCATTTAGAAGATTTGACCTTCCGATCAGCCAAGTGGGGGTATGGCTGTATCCCCAAACAGCCTCGTGCTTCGGTATAGAGATCGAAAAGAGGGGAGGATAAGGATAGAGAGGATAAATCGGCCGATCAATACGGCGAGGAGCAGAGGACTGTTTCTGTGTGTTGTCTGTTTATGTTTGGAAGAGACAATCGAAAACTGCACAAGAACGATCCTCCGTATCAGTCGGATTGGAGGAGGGGGCGGGGGGTGCCATCGGCCGGTGCCGGACCAAAGAGAGAATGGTGGCGACAGGGCCCCGTCGTCGGCAGCGGGCCGAGAGAGGGCGGGAAGAGCGAGCACCGAGCGCCTAGCCGATGAATTGACCGATCCACACGGCGAGGAACACACCACCTTTGTTTTGGGGAGCGCGACCAAAGGGCAGTCTGGGTGCAGAATGTTGAGAAAGACGCAAAACCCGTCCCAACGCATAAATGAAAGGGAAAGGAAATTCACATACACAACATTGAGTTCTTTTAGTTTTTAGGATGACAGGAAAAAGCGGAGATCGATTTATGGAGTGACAAGGCAAAACGAAAGAAACTATTTGTAAGGAAGTCAAACTTAGAGCAGTTTATTGTTAAACGTTGATTGGTCGCGAAAACAGGAAAAGACCACCGTGACTGGCAGGGAATGACGGCTCGTCTACCAGGAGGCAAATGGGGAAGTCATCTTGTGGGGGATGGCGCAGAGAGGGGGGAGCGCGACATGATAGGAACTCAGAGTGAACGATGCGAATTTTGAAGTGGAATCGATTAAAAAGGCACGGCTGCATGCTGAAGTATCGAGTCTGCAACGTTTCACGCTCAAACAATTCATAAGCAAGTCATTAAAGTAATCGAAGAAGCTGAAACCAACCAGTATATAGAAAGGTAAAGTATGCTTATTGTGCTACTGAACATGATATTTTTGCGCTAAAAATTGGCAAATTTGCCTTTATTTTAGTTATTTTGGATGAAATGTATTGGGAATGGTTCTCGTGTTTCAATAATGATGGAACATTGCAAACAATGCGGCTGTCAGACGACGCTTTTCTCACGTGCGCAAGTGAGTCAAAGGGCAGACCAGCAAAGTGCGACTTTACTTTGCGCGCACTTTTTGAATTCGAAATGAAGATCATTAGAGCACCGTTACGCTGAGTATCAGCGACTAAGCCACGCGGGGCAATTGCATGTTTCGTCTTCAGTTGACTTGCCGGTTGGTTATTGGTTGTTTGTTACATCAAGTTCTTGGCTCGGTAGTCTAACCTGTAAGAAGTGTTAATTACACGACAGCCGGTGTTCTTGTGTCTTTGAAACGGCCGAAATCTCGCTAATACTGCACAAGTCTGTGCACTCGTCGGTCTTAGTGCACTCTCGAGTCACTCAGCCGTCTGGCACCCTCTGGCATGAAGAAAACAGATCGTGCTGAACCAAGGCGGCGGTTCACGCACAGGTTGCTGTTATACATGATTAGCTTCCACGACGTGTTTCTCTTCTTCTGGGTCACATAAATTGCTCCTCTGGGCGAGGGCCTCTTCAATGAAACTCATACGTGACATATGTTTTGGTTTGATCAATCTACACAGGTAAATGGAAAAGGAAAATTCAAGTGTTGTCATCTCATATTCGAAATGATAACTTTTTTTAATGCAAATTTCAATGGCTGCCAGATTTTAAAACAATTGTTTATACAACAGATGAGTGTTGCTCACAATGTGTGCCAAAATTGACGGGGGAAAAAACAAAACAGGAGGTCAAGGCACGGACCATCCTGTTTGAAGTGGCCTGTGTTTAGACGGGGGACGGGGAACAGGGAGGCCGGGGCGGGACGAGAATTTACAAGCATGGGGAGGGAGGAGGCTTTCGCCCCCGCTCATGGCTGCGCGCGCTCGGCTTATATAACCCCTTTCCCCGGCGGCGCCGATGTGGTACCGGTTCAGGTCGCAAGGGCGGCGACCGCTTTTCGGCTAGCTCTTTCACGGCAGCGCGCGATTGATTGAAATGAGCCCTTTTATATTGTTTCTGCGGTTTGGAAAACTGAAAAAAAAAACGTTTCAAAAAGCTTTTGTAAACTTAATTTTACAGGTAATTCGAAAAAGGAAAAGTCACGACAGTCGTATCTCAATACATAACTCAATATTATCAAATGGGTCGCCATTTAGCGGATAACCGTTCTAGATTGGTATCGGTTCGCGACATTTTGTCTATTTGAGTGTAAGATTTAAATTAACACAAAAGACATTTTAGTGGAGAAATCAAGTTTTCCAAATGAATCAAGCTGCCTTTTTGAAATCATTTTTTAAAGTATTGTTCCTCTGGACCTCTTTAATGATCCGCACATTCGTCGTCTTTTAAGTTCTTTACTTTTTTCCACTAATTAACTTGTCGTAGCAGATTCAACCTGTCTTGTTTCTCTGTGCGCCGCGATTTTAACAACTTCGGGGATTTGGTTGGTATCCATCCATTCTCGCAACGTGCCGTCTGGCTTTCTCCACCTGGATGTTAACATATAGTTTGCAACGAACACATATTGCCATTTTTGGCATTTTCAAAATCGAAGGCCTTCTCACTCTCTCTATTTCTCTATCTCTCTCTGTCTTTCTCTCTCGGCCCTCAATTTCTGAACCTCGTATATGTTTGATGTTTTAGAAACCTTGCTAGTTTAAACTGTCTGAATTTTAGAAACCAATGCGGTGCGGCTTGTTTTCTTTTGTGATTGAGAGACTCTGTTCATGATGTGGTAACTGATTCAGAACGCAATTCTGAATCAGTTACCACATCATGATCCGTTACCACGGGGTTGTTGATCTTATGATTTTTATACTATCGGATACGAATAGAGACACCTCGAGCTGGGATACATCTCAGTTCTAGCCGAGATCATAGAGTGCAGTTTGCGTCAGACTGCACTCTAAGAGGGGTCGACTGTTTTGTGCGGGACATCTGCGATAGCGCCTTCTCCCTATGTGCTCTTTGAAATTACGAAATCTCGGTGTGGGCTGCGGAGGTCTGCACCCTCTCCGAATTCATGGCATCTCGCGCCTCTCTGCAGTCTGGTTCTCTCCACAACGAGAGAAAAACAGACCGCGGCAAACGAAGACAGTCGAAACAACAACGAACGCCACTCTATCTATGGCTTAAGTGATAGGTTATAAATCTCACATTTGTTTGTCTTCAGTGATAGATTTCCAGTATGCCATCTAGGTATGTATTCTTCCTAGGACCCTATGGTCTCTCTGCCTTATCTCTTTTCCTTACGGTTTTATTTCGATGTAGTAGATTTTACACTTGCTCAAACTCTCTAAATTGCAGTAAAAATGGCTTCTTGTTTCATTTTGCGATTGCGTCATGCGATTCTGATCATTATGTGGCAACTAAGTCAGAATGCACTCAAAAAGAAGTTACCTGATTTCACTAAAGGTGAGGCATTCGGATCCAACTATCTCAATATATTTCCATATAACGTTTACTGAGAAGTGAACTATGTCATGGACTCTTATCAAGTGAAATGCCTTTTTAATTATTTCATTCTTTGTAAATTTAAAAATGATTCTTCTCAAGATTTCTCATCCGCTATGATACCAATAGATACACCTAGAACTGAGATGTATCTCTATGTCAGGGGTCGGTCATTGCGCGGAGTCTGCGTCAGACTGCACTCTATAAGAGATCGACTGTTTTTGTTTTTGCGAAACACCTGCGTTTAACGCCTTTTCCGCACTTGTTCTTTAGCGCAATGACAGTTCCTTTTTGTTTCGAAACTCAACCAATTCCGTTGTGACTGCGGACGTCGGCGCCCTCTATCCGTTTCTGTTGCCTCTCGCGCCACTCCTCTGTGTTGCTCACAAAAGAGAAATACCTATTGCAACAAACGACGACAGTCGAAACAGCAGGGAACGCCGATTTATCGATGATTTCAACGATACTCTTCGGGTAGTTCATTTTAGTTTAACGTCATCTTCCCCTCCCTATTTCCTCCCGCATTAGTTAGCTTCTTTTTCTTTTACTTTGGTCTTTGATAGTCTCTAAATAAGTACCTCATCTCTTTCCTAATGTAATTTTCTAATTTTCTCTGCGTACATTTGTGTAACACGAACGAATTGTTGAAATCTTTTCATACACACACAGTAGCTTTATTTCCGTATTTTCTTTCTTCGCGTTTTGAAAGTGATGAAAACTCGTCGAGAACTGCATGGGAGAAGCAGCCTAATAATTACCCGTGCACTCTCGCGCCGCACTCCCGTTTGCAACAGTTACTTACACCTCGGCGACTTTAAAAATTCCCTTTTTCCGACTTTGTAGATCACTGAACCTTAGGAAACTATTGTGGCGACAATACTTCCACATAGACAACGGATATTATGAACTGGTTCTCCAAATTTTGTTATTCAGGAGAGTAGGATTCAAAGCATACAACTTATTCAGCTTCAAGCCGGCCTGACTGTTTGTTTTTACGCTTTAGTACCACAGCCGGATGGAATATTACGTTGCGCATTTTACAGAGTCTGACTGTTTTTGCGCATCTTTTGGAAGAACGTCCATCGATTGTGGTTAGCCGCAAAGGCGGCACCGAACAGACGTCAGACTCAAAAGGTCACCGGTAGAGGGCCATCGAGGGCCACCCGGGAACGTTCTGGGAAACATTCGGGGAATTTGAATCAATAGGGCACCTAACAGCTGACATTTGTTAAGAGATACTGACTTTCGCGTGTTAACACCACAAGAAAAACTTTCGTTCAACTAAATCGAATTTCATTTTTTTTCGCCTACAAGATTAAAACGCGATTTCGCTGCATGGTGCTAATTATGATTGAGCGAAGGGTAACAATTTACAATAGTGGACAGCTCGTGATCGCTTCTATCAAATGAGCAGGCCGTTGAATCTAAGCGAGAAAATGATTGTGCCATGAATCACCGTTGCATGTGCGCCGTAAACACAGTGTGACAGAATCGTAACTAATAAACGCAAGGAATCTATGTTAAAGTAAGTTGCCTCTTCTATTTTATACAGTAAAGGAACTGTCCTGCCGACGATACCAGAAAGCCAAGCGGGGTCATCGATGCAAAGATCTTTTACGCTTTTTTCTATCGGTTTGCGCTTTCATTTAATCGGTAAACTTGTGTTAACTTTCGTTTTTAACGGTCTTTAGATGATGAGAGCCCATCTATCACCTGAGCCACTGTTTTATGTTTTAGTTTTTTGACGCGCTCATTTTAGTAATTACTTTGATTGCATAGGATACTTTGATTGCTTTGGAAATCATCAAGCCAAGCCCGGCTTCCTTCTGAGTTTTGGTTCCTCAAGTGATTGGGAGTCTTATTTTCCTAACTGTTTGTGAAAGGTGATCTTTCTGACCTAATAGCTCCTCCCTCCTCTCTATATAGGTCAATCGCCAGATGTGGTTCCCTCCATTGCAACAGCTGCTCACTGTTCAGTCTGTTGCGCAAACTTTTCGATTACTGCAGCACCACACTGGAGTGCACTACACCATTTAGGAAGGGTTCGTACTAAGTTCAACTCTGGCTTTTTTGCCATACAAAATTTCAACGAAAACAGAATTTTCACCAGTTGGTTGCCTTTTTTGATCGCGAATTATTTGAACAAATGTGTAGCAGGCGTTGGGTCTAACTCTCTCCGCCTGTATATAAACAGTTTGTTCGCAACGAACACATATTGCCATTTACAAAGCCATGGCCTTCTCTCCCTATCTCTCTGTCACTTTCCTTTTTTTCTGTGACCCTCACTTTCTAAATCTCGTAACTGTTTAATGTCTTAGATTTCTCACTCATTTCAACTGCCTGAATTTTTGACACAAACGCGGTTTGTTTTTCTTCTGTGATTGAGTCATGAGACTCTGATGATGATGTGGTAACTATGTCAGAATGCATTCAAACAGGGATGTCAGATGCTTACGAATTTAATTCGTTTGAACTTTAATCATAAAAAAGTATTCATGTTTCAATATTACGTTTAAGGAGCAGTCAACTTTGTAGTGAACTCTTACTCTGATCTGGGGCTGAGTCAGGGAATTTCAATCAATATGGCACTTAACATCTGACAATGACCTAGTAACGACAGTAACCGTTAATTCACATCGGGAAATCGGCTTTCGTTAGTTCAAATCAAACTATGTTCAACTTCAACTATGTCGAAAGTCTTTTTTGCATGAAAAACGATAATGCGCTATCGTTGCCACTCCAATCGCTTTTAGACTCTTCTCAGGAAGATTGTTTCTGCTCTTCGTCTTGTTTCTGCTGATCAGAGTGCTTTTCCATTCGTTTCCTGGACCAACCTAGAAAATTAAGACAATTGGTCTTTATTCGTCAGTCTCTTCTATTCCTTCGGTTCACCAATCTCTCTTTTAATTTCATCCTTTGTTGAAGAAACTTTCCTCTGAGTACCTTCTCCTGCGACGCCTTTTCACGTTCGTCTGCTCTCTCTCTCTCTCTCTCTTTATATATTCACATTGTTTCTTTTACCTCCTGTCGGGAACATCGGAAGATTCGTACTCTGCAGTGATTCCAGCACAGCGTTTGTTGTTGGATGCCTGTTTCATCTTGAATGTCGCTTCGAGCCTTTCCTCTTGTGGTTGGCTCCAGGGAAATTGCGATCTCATCGGTCCCTCGCTTGCGCAATCTCTTGATTTCGCGCGCTTTCCTGCCAGTGCCACAGACGCTGGTTACGACCGGCGGCTCACTTTTCAAGGTCAAGTCTGCGAGCTCTTCTCTCTCGCTTCCATTGTCTTTGGTGACAGCTGTTGTCTCGATGGGCACAGACTGCGTAACCCCTTTTAAACTGTCAACGTTTACAAATTTGATCTCCTCATCTGGGGATAGTTTGGAAACCAAAGAAATCTCGCGTGTACCACCGTGTGAAAGATGTTTGTTGTGTTTTGTGTGGTTTCTCATATCCATCCTCATAGTTTTACTCTATTTTACATGACTATCTTACCGATTGTTTGAAAATCACAGCACTCCTTCCCGAAACTAAACAGTAATCAATATACAATCTCAAGGCAGTGTTTCACGCGGTTTTTCAATCGTTTGTCTTTCCCCTTAATTTTCGCGCTTTCTTTTGAAACAGTTGTTAAAGGTCGTTCACTTTCCCCAACCGTGATAAGGATTTCAGCAAGTTGAATACTCTCTATATAAATTTGAACAATTCGTTTTGAACAATTGTTTTTGTTTATTTATTTTGTTCCGCTTACAACCTTTTTTCTTTGATAACAATTTTTGTTGCCTATTCCAACTTTGTAACCAATTAATTTCCAGAGTTTCATAAATAATCTCTCTTCTTGTCAAAGAAGACATATTTTTGCCGTTTTCGGCTCTTTCCATTATAATTTGTGGCATATAGAAACATCTACCCTCGGCTGGTGTGCAGGTGAGAAAACGAGACATATACACCCGTACATAAACACACACGTACGTGTGTGTTTATGTACATACACACACACTCTCACACACACACACACACACAGACACACACACAGACACACACACACACACACACACCAGTTTGAAGCTGGTTTGTCTGATAATAAGCCTTTTTTAGAGGTTCTTTTGCCGAAGTGCACCTGTTCGTGAAGTAGGTCGCAAACAACTCGAAGACCGTGATTTCGAAAGGTTTTTATATTTTAAATTTATGTAAACAATGCGCAAAAGCATTTGTAGCAAATTGTGCAAACACATTGTATTTGCCTAAAACAAAACATTTAA
The DNA here is from genome assembly GCA_964057215.1 of Oscheius myriophilus. Lineage (NCBI taxonomy): Eukaryota > Metazoa > Nematoda > Chromadorea > Rhabditida > Rhabditidae > Oscheius > Oscheius myriophilus. The sequence goes on along the minus strand of OZ059907.1, from coordinate 9,938,328 downwards.
CCAGGGTTTTTAAATCAAAGTTATATAAATGTAAAGATCTTTTCGACTTGTTCAAGACAATTAATTTCTTCGCTTAATTACGCACGGCGCTTATCGGGGAATCGTTCCATGTGAAGAGGAACGCGTTAAAATGTTTTTTTTTGGCGGCTTACTCTACACTCTCTGAACAATATGCACCCTCTCGCGTGGCGCATTCTGCGCTTTTTTTGATCCACTCTTTGTCGCGGTAGGACCAAATTCTTTAAATCATATATCCAGTGAGAAAGGATCGGTTGAAAAATCAGTATGATAATTTTTTTTCTTACTAGTGACCTTAAAAAAAGCCTTAAAAAATTATAAAGTACACCTTTAACATTAAGTAAAAAGTAAACAGTCTTTTTAGTCTCTCCAATCCTTGTTCTATTTGTAATGGTCAAACGTAGCATTTTCTTATTACTCACGCGGTGTTTGCTTTGAACAATTGTTCATACGTTTATTTTAAATCAGTTTGAACAAACCCAATGTTTGTAAATTAGTACAATTGATACAATTTTTTATTTTTTATTTGTTTTTAATTTTCCTTAATAACACAACCACAATATAAATGTTTACTCCCACGGAGGTCTCCCGCTTCCGTGAGAATTTTGCTTGAGTATAAATTAGAAAATATTTTATTTGGTGATACATTTAATAACGATTTACCCGTAGTATGTTAAATAGACAGGAGAAAACGGATTTCTCAAAAATGCGCGGGTATTTTTAAAACCTGAAAAAGATAATTTACGTTTCAGGATAAATCTTGCCGGAAAATATTCCTAACGATTGGAAAAGAATGTACGAAGGCACCCGAAATTGGAATATCGCGGAGTATTCAAGACCGTTACTATTAAAAGGTCTATTGGCTATCACAAAGATGTTCTGAGGATGGAGAACGACCAGAGGTTATTAAATTTGCAAAGTATTTTATTTATTAAATGCACTTCAGGTGGAGCCGAAGGACAAAAAGTCCTCACTGAAGTGGATCTCCAGGGAGAACTACAGTACACCAACGTGGCCAAGTTTTGAAAGAAGACGGGAAAGCAACGGTATGTGTAATTCAACATTTGCTTTCAAATTTAGCTTAAGTGTCATTAGTTTAGCCTTTTTTTAGGGGTTTTGCCAATACAGCATTTTTTCTTATTGGGCAGAGAAGCGGCATGTTCGTATAGGCTCTCAATTCCCTATTTCCCAGTATTTAATTCATTTAGTATTTCTTCAGTTTCAGAATCTATTTAACTTCTCTACCTACTCTCTTATTGACCTCTGCCCCGCTCACTCTTATTCACTGGTAATTTCTCTGTCAGATGCTAAGGGGCGAAACAGAGGAATTACTTGCTGTTTATCTTTCTTTGTCTTCTTAAATTTGTCTTAACAGGTTTTAATCTTCTACTTCTACTTCTTTTCCTTTCTTATTAATACAATGAAGGAGTGGACTCTGTTGGTTCGCATCCCCGCCCTTCATTTAAAAGGGCCAGAGGGGTGGTGCGGTGGGGGGGGGGGGGGCGAGGGGAGGGTACAAAGGGGAAACTGTCTTAGCTGATTTTTGAGTTTAGTTGCCCGTTCAGAAAATTTTCTGAGCAAGAACCATCGTTTCCAAATCTTGATTTTTCGAATATTCAGTCACAACAACTAGAAATATTCAGTTCCTTATTTATTTTTGGAGAACAATCTGATTCTGGGAATTTTTTGAATGAAATGAAACATGTCATGCCAATTTTAAGGCATATAAATTTATTTACGAAAAAAATTTCCTGTACTTTTAAGAGATGTGGCTCTACAAATTATCACATAGTGTTTGGGAATCTATGGCAAAACCCGTTGAAAGAAATTGCACATTTTGCCATTATATACCTGATGACCACGGAGCAAGGGTGGCTGAGGGCCGGGCCGTGCTCCAAAAAATCTCGGCTTGCCCGGCCGAGGTCAAAATTTCCAAAAGTAAAAAAACAGTTAAACACTATTTAAGCACTCCACACGTGTCTCTGGGTTTGTCTCTGCAAACGTGTTTTGCCACAAACAGAACTTGACAATAATGACTCTGAAAAGAGTTACATTTAAAAGATTTTCAAGAATACTCGGGCCGGCTCGCTGATCAGCTACGTTACGCAAATCTGTGTACAATTAACGAAAATTGGCCTTTTGAAAGTTGGGGGGTTGGATAAAATAATATCCGTTGTTTGCTATAGTCGTCGCCAAACGAAAATCGGCGAGAAATTGCCGCTATTCTCTGCGTCTCCGCTTTTTGCGTTGTTTTCGCCTTTGTGTTGCACAAATGTTGCATCAATACTGTTTTGGCAGGCTTCCAGTTTGGTTACAGCTATCTCTTTTGCGCACATTGTCACAAAACATTGATTGCTCGTGACTCACACTTGTAGACGTCTGTCTGTGCATATGCCTCACCTACATCTAAAAAAGACAAAAAGGAAAATTTAAATTTGCTTGACCCCTTTAAATATCACGTTTTCAACCTGCAAAAATACAAAAGATCTCGCTGAAATTTCCTGGCCTCAAATTTCATAGTCTTGAAATAATTGTTTCGAAAGGAACGTTTTTCAAATAGTGCTCCGGGGCCCGAATTCATCTACATAAAAATAGCGCTAAAACAACATTTTCAGGCATTTTAAAACAACATTTTCAGGCATACATCCTGGATAAAGAAAATGTCGTGAAGGCTCAGTTCTCTTCGTGGGTGAATAAAAGATCAGGACGAAGGACACAAACGGCTAATGACAAGGCAAGTTGACATTTTGTCTTTTGAAGACACGTTTTAAATGCTTTAAGATAATATTATGCTTCATTCATGCTCATTGGCAGCTGGTGTATAACGCGCAACTTCTGTATTTCGAAATGTATCAAAAACAAAAAGCGTTTGAAATTCCTTGCGATAGATGGTTTTGTTTCGTTCCAAACTAAAATATCTGAAAATTGCAATCATTCGGTCAATTTTGACTCATAACAAAGTTAGATTTTAAAAGAAAGCAAAATTTCTGAAAGGTGTAGTTAAGAGACAAGGTATACGCAGATCGATTTTTTTGCTCTGTCATTCAGAACAACTACAACACTGTGGTGATTTTACATCTGTCTCCAAAGTGCTATTAATTCATACCCCAAAAATTACATATTTTTTATCTATACATTTGCTGTTTCAGGGTCATCGCCACCTACAACACGCCCTTCAAACATGGGAACATGGCTTGGTTCACCACACCGAAGAACTCCCAAACCAATGAAAAAGACGGTTCTCATTTTGTCAAACTCGTTTTAAATTAGAATTTAATTAAAGTTTATCTATTTTTTGTTTGCGTACTTAAAGGCACGGTTCGGCCCGTTGAATCTTTTGTTTGAGTATTCTGTTTTGTTCAAAACCATCCTTCTAAAGAGTTGGAGGCAATTTGTGATACTTCAATGTTCGAGAATCTGTAGATCACGAGCGGTCTCATCGTTTTATCGAATAGGTTAACAAACAGAAAAACACTTCAAACTTTTTTTGCAGCTTAACTCTTATACCCTGCCCAAACGAAATTGCTGTTTATTACCTATGGCAACAAAAAAATCGATCTGCGTATACCTTGTCTCTTAACTAGAGGACATCCTTCATCTGTGTCTCCCCCCGTCAGCTGCTCAGTTTTCCTTTGTTGCGTAATTGTAGCAAACATTGTCAAAACAATGTTTTTCAAAAAGCGCAAATAAATATTACACGTCTGCGTTGTCCTTATGCGAATGAACCACCTCTCATTGAAAATTGACAACTGGAACAATCTGTGCATTTTCCTTATCTGTGTCCCTAAGTTGCGGATTCTTCCCCTCGTCACGCCTCATTTCTCAAAGTTCTTCATAATAGATAGTTTTTCATAAGGAAGTCAAAGTGCATAAGACGTATTTGTCATGCAAACATGGTGGCAGAGAAATAAAATGACTCTGACTGTATTTCCACTAATCGGCCATACATTATCAACCTCCACCATAAGCATAGGACCCTTGCCATTTTAGCTCTTGGCAACTTTTGTTAAAGGAAGGGAAACTTTGAAAATCATTGAAATTTAAGCTCATACGGAAAGCTGTCGACAAGGGAACACTGTGGAGGGTCGGATAAGTTATGGCCGCGACCGTGGAGGGGTATCTGATTCGGAATAAGACCTCGAAGAGAGGCCGACTGTTTACGCGACACCGCCCAAGAACATTTATCGGTTTTTCAACCATTTTGAAATCTGTTTTTAGAGCTCCCCATTTCTTCTCGAATGCCTAACACCTAAATTTCTAAGACAATGGCCTCACTTTTTTCTTTCTCACGCGCCCCTTCTGTTGCGGTGACCAATTGCTTTGAGGAAAGCCGCTAAGGGTCATCCAATAACTGAGATGGATGATCCTTAGAAAATAGCCGAAAAGGAGGGGTCGCAAGTAATTTTGACCTTCATTGCAATGGAACGCCTCTTTCTCCACTTTATGGGCTTTGTTCTTTTTTTATCGCAGCTCCTTGCATTTGTGGCGCTTGATGTGTTCATTCAAGCGATTATTTCTTTTTTTAATGTGAAATATAAAAAGAAATACAAAATATAGCCAGCCTTCCTTTTAATCCGTTTTGCGACTCACACAAAAATAAACAAATACGGCAGTCAGAAAATATAAGCGATCTTTTTAGCGATGATTTAGCAAAGTTCTGGTACGCGTTTTCTGCGAAACCCATTTAAAAAATTGTTCGTTTGATAAGCGTCTCTCCGCACTGTCGATTGATGAAATTTTCATTACAATTGAAGAATCTTTAATCATTAGCAAAGATATGGCACGCGTTCGCTGCGTGACCCGAGGATGATTTTTAGGTTTATAAGCTTCTCTTGCCTCAAGCACTAACATATTTAAAGCTCAATTAGTTCACTGGGAGCTGAGATTTTGACTGAGTGTCACGGACACACATACAGACAGACAAACACAAATTTCCAATTTTCAACAAATTCGAAATTAGCTTTTATAAGTGGGGAAGCTGAGCTATCACTGAGCGTCAGATCTGTTGACACGAGTCCTAACACCTAACCTAAACTGTGGGGTGCCCAAAAAGAACATCTTTTTTCTCTAAAGCGCAAATACATTGAAGTGAACACTCTGGCTGTGTTTCTCCTAATCGACCTTCGCGACCACACATTGGAAAGCTCCCCCTAACTGCGGTAGCGCATCCAAAGTGATTATACAGTGGACTGTCACAAAGAGAATCCCTGCGGGCGGCGGGTTACCCAAGTTTGGACGCGAACCTGGCGGAGTATCTGAGTAAAAGGACCTCGAAGAGGCCGATTGTTTTCGCGAAATCGTGACCATGGAAGAGTATATGATTCAGAATGAGAGCTCAAAGATAGGCCGACTGTTTTTACGAAACCACCGAAAAACGTCCATTGGGGTTTTCAACCATTTTGAAATCTTGTTTTAGAGAACTCCCTATTTCTTATTGCATGACTTATAATTGACAACTTCAAACTTTCAGCACATTTCCTGACCTAAACCCCGCTTCTTTTGGTTTAGATTTGACTTTAAGTTCCATCCCTTATTTCTTTTTTTTTTCTTTCCGTCGCTTTCACGCAAATAACACATTTGTGATTGTTATTTATGCATTGTTGTTTTTTTCTGATACCCGTAGTGGACAGTTTGTCAGAATTTGTAATCTCTACGCAGACAAAATTATGAGACAAGCCGATTTGGGTACATTCTCGGTGCATTCATCGATTTTTATTATGTTGCCCGCTTTCTGTCCGCGTTTTGTTGTCCGCTTCTTACTCAAACTGTAGCCTGTAAAGCGATATCGCTGCCAACCCCATTTATGGCTTTGTTGATAAATTTTTCGCAATGTTGGAAAACTAAATCTAGAAACGAAATTTTAAAAAAAAACAATTCACTTCTCCTTTTCTTAATTTATACAATTATTTCTTGAAAAAGTTTCTTGCACATTGTTTCATTGTTGTTGTTGTTTGTTTTCAGAGTTTCATAAATATTCTCTCTACACTACTAAGAAAACTATGAATTTCTTCATTACTATCATCAAATGCTCACTCTCACCATCGCCACGATGCCATCTAAGGTGCTGCTGGAGAGAAAAAGGAACTCTTCGAAAGGTCAGTTAAGATGTTTTTTTTGTTTTCACTAAAGCGTAATTTTCGCCAGTGTCCCGGAATTCGGGGTGGTTCTCTGCAATTGAATGAGAAATATATGATCCATACTCATTCCAAAGCGTTGGGTGATTTGTTTCCAAATTTCCTCAAAAGGGAAGGTAATTTTTTGTTCTCATGTAGGAAAACACTTACCTTTTTGAGCCAAACTTAAGCACCTAAGGGCCCTCTTTTCGTAAATTTCACTCAATTTTCACTCACTCTGAGTCTCTAATAAGCTATAGAGACTAACAACGAATTTTTTAGCGATTCAGGAAACTTTTGCTTTTTAAGCAAATTTTTTTTGAGGATTTTATTGCTCTTTCTTTATTTATCATTTTTTAAGTTTTCACTGCTGGCTTTCAGGTCGATCGAGCAATGCCGAAACAGAAACTGTATCCTGAAGACGACAGGATTATTTTCGAGTGCACCCGTTATTTGAACACTCGTTGGGAGCACATTTCCCAACATATGGTGGTGTACAAATACTCCATTTCCACCATAAATACAGGGATCCGGCGCCATAAGAAGCTCTTTGAGAAGCAAAAGATGGCTGTGGTAATAAAATTCTTGGAAATGATTTTATCACAACCATTCAGGCATCGAAGGCAAGAAGGAAAAGGAAGAAAACAGAAGCCGTTGATGAAGGAGGCATTGGCAACACCGACGACAAAAATGAGAATGAGGAAAACCAAGGTAAATACGAAATCATTAAACACCGTCTCTGTAATATTCGAGCAGAGTCATGTATACCAGAGCAATAGAAATTTTGTCTTTGTCTTGGATATGGCCTGAAAACTGTCAAAAGTCATTTTTGAATTCTTCTGAATCTAACGCATATTTATCAAAAAATGGGCGAAACAAATTTTGACTGCCGAAACTGTACCCCTGATCAATTCGTTGAAAAATATTTGTTTTAAGCTGATTTTTCATCAGAATTAGGAAACACAAAATTGGCTAGCAAACAAGTTTTTTAAAATGTTCAGTGGCTCCAAAAAACCGAGTTTTTAAATGTTTTAAATCGGGGTTTTGGCTCTTTTGAAACCTTTTGCCAAAAGATGTCAACTTTTCGTTACGTAACCTCCGCTGTCCCTCTGGAGAAATCCTGGGGGCTTTCCCTCTCAAAACCGCCGCGAGCGCCTTTTCTACTGCAATAATCCATCGATTACAGGATTTCGACGACTACAAAAGCAAGGACGCCGACGGCTCGAGGAGAGTGGACGGCTCGTCTCTCAGAGCTTCACCTATGATTCCTTAGATAGATTATTACATAAACGTAGTTCTTTACACTCTGTTTTGGTTTCTCTCTTACACGGGTATCTCTAAGGTCTTAGGACATTGGGATACTTAACTGATTAATTAGTGATCTTTAACCCTAATGGTTATTATTTTTCAAGATGTATGAGAAAAATGGTATCCTCGCAAAAAACACGGAATTGTTCCAGACAAGTAAAACAGAGCTTTCGGTTTATTTAGCTCGACCAAAACCAGTTTATTTCTAACGCTTTTTTTTACTTCAAGTTGTCTTAAATGCCGCTAATCCTGAAACTCGTTTTCAAAAATTAAAGCTAATCGGTTTCAGCTCTGCTCATCAATGAAACCGCTGACCGGCTTCTTCATGTGGGAAGCGTAAACGATTTTTCGGTTTCACCTCAAGCTCTTCAAAAGCATATGTCTTCTGGAACCAAATCAGATTATAAAATGCCCCGCGAGGATCGAAGGTATGAAGAAGTCGGCTATTCCTTTTCTCTGACGCAACCCCTTCTGGCCCCGCCATCGTTAGTCTAGTGAATGTAACTGCCAATTGGCTTATTTGTTGTATTTGTTGTATTGAAGTGCGGACCGTTTAGTAAAACTTGTTAACGTTGATCCTAAGGTGTGAGAGACGAGAGAAAGTGTGTGCGTTTTAGAGAGAGAGAGAAAGAAAGAAAGAGAGAGAGAGAGAGAGAGAGAAAGAGAGAGAGGAGTGAGGGGAAATGAGTGACGCTTGGCAACCTTCACATGTTGGTGCATCGACTTTGGTGATACCCAACCCTTCTTGTTTTTGTCTCTCATTTTGTTGTTACTTTGTGGCGTTGAAATTTCCGTCAAGGCGAAGAACACCGCCGAAGGGACAGAGTTTCCGATCCTGGAAGGTCATTCCCAGGCTGACCAGTATTATTGAAAATGTCTTGGTCCTTTTTGGCCAAATGCGTCACAACGGAAGCTACCAGTTTTGACAAGCTGCCTATAGTTGCTTGTCTGCGTGTCCCCGAATAAAGCCCGAACACCCTTCGGATCTTAAAAAATTTCTAAAACAGTGCAGTGTGATCCTCGAGCAACTGCTGGGATCGATCGAAGGTCTACAGGACGCAACCACTCGCCTGTCGAATCATCTGGAACAAGATGCGTATTTTGTTTGTGAGAACGGAGACACCTGCGCATCAGGCGGAGAAACTTAGCTTGCAATTATCACTTTTCTGCCTAGAGCTCAATCTGATGCTGTCACTGCTTTGCAGCTAGCTGAGAAACAAAGTGATGCCGACCATGTTATCGTTGACGGCTCACAGGCGCTGCGAAATATTGTCATTAGCTCGCAGGTGCTTCCGTTCTCATAAACAAAGTGCGCATCTGGCGGAGAAACACAAAAACGAGTGAATCATAACGAGACAAACAAGGCCGATTCAGAGCACCTGGTCAACGAAGAACCTCGTACACAGCCAGAACAAGAGAGCGAGGCAAAGGATAGCAAACTTGTGCATTACAAAAACTATGGGTACCAGCACGTTTTCTCGGCATCGAAGTCGACGGCCAAATCCATGACATATTGAGGTTTTTCAAGTATTTCAAAAACAAGATTATGCTAGTGAAAACATTGTTACAAATGTACACTAAAATTCAAATGAGAAGCGGGAACTCAATCTCGCGCGACTAAAAGCAATGGGACAGCATTGCTAAAAAAAAAAATTCCGCCCCTAAAATGAGGCTGATTAAGTTTCCTTTGACCGAGGCAAAGCACCGCAGTATTTCGGGTCAGTCATTGAAACTTAGGCGGAGCATTTGATCCAGTTGAAGAGATGCAGCGAAATGAAACATTCATCAGCTAAAAATCCAAGACAAGGTTTCGGAAAGCTCAAGAAGGCTGTGTCACGTTATCTCCCCATTCCACGCAAATTTTAAACCTCTCATAAATAACTCATTTTAACAACAAAGGATGGTTCAACGAAACGAATTTATAAGATTAACCGGAGGATAGCGTATAAATACCAGATATGCACGGAGGAAAGGGGAAAGTCATTATATTATAAAAAGAGTCTAAACTTTACGCCTATATGCACTGATTAATGGAAAAAATACAACTACAAGTCAGAAAGAATGACGAATGGTAGGCTAACCGCTGAACACCTACTACTACAACAACGCCCCGTCGGGCACGAACTTAAGACGTATCGGAGGGGTAGATAGATGATGCCGGGATCGTAGTCGATTCCTCCAGCTGGACGATTTCTCCATGCTCGAGGCGGAATGGGGAGGTAAAGCAGCGATCAGAGGCGGAGACGTGCTGAATAAATTACTTTTCCAAAAATAGGCAGAACAGAACAAACTTGGAGAGCACGCTTCCAGTGCATCCTGGCACCACGGTCGTGCAAGTCGGCGTACTCGACCGAGACACTGCGGCAGACCTTCATGAATTCGATGAAACTCGAGGACCATATTCATCAGGTTAGACAACCGCTGAGCTTCATCAGTCTCGGGACCAATGTTCTGCAAAGTGGAATCAAATAAATAATAACAAGATGATACTAACCCTGATTTAATCGCTCAGTTCCGTATCCCAGGTCTTCATGAGCTCGTCGTTTCCCTCCTGCAGAGTCGTCGTTTCGTACGTGATGGGGAGGGTGTTCATGTAGTAGTAGAAGCAGACGCTAGTCGAAGCTTACGCATATGTCGGAGACTGTAGTGTACTCCCAATTAGTCAGTGCACGTAGGAAGTCGAAAAAAAGAAAGATGCTGGACATGACGGGCTGAAAGGAACAATGAGAGAAAAATTCTTAGCTAAAACTCTTCAGTTAAAATGTGAAATTTACACGTAATTTAAGACATAAACTGACCTTTAATTAAATAAAGATGAGAGAGAAAACAATGGTGGGGTAGGTAGAAGGGCTCAGAAGTCGCGAAGATCCTCAACGGGACTCTAAAACAGATCGGTTAACTCAAAAAAACAGAACTTTTCGTAGGCTCACCTTCTGGAATTTGTATTTCCTCGCATCTCTCTTGATTCCCTCTCTGACGGCAAGGCAGACTTCAGCCTGAAAAAGCTCGATAAAAAGGAAAGGTGACATACAAAGAATATGTAAGCTATTGTCATAAATGTTAAATAGTAAATTGATTTTTTTTTTACATTTGGGCTAACTGATCCCCAAATCTTTAAAATAGATGTGCTCCTTTTTTAAAAGCGAATTAGTTTAGCGAATGTTTTGGCACTATAACTCAACAGAAACCCCGAAATGTTTCCCAATTTTAGAGAATTGAGTGTTTACAAAAACCAGAGAGGAGCAACATGGAAAAAAATTATGATCGCACTATGGATGATTTCCACCGAAGAAAATTTATACATTTACGAAAAACAAACTTACGTATTCCTCAGTCCCGGGGACGAAACACTTCTTCGAGAACTGGCGCTTTCCGAACGTCTCAGGATGTCGCAGCCAACTAAGAATTATAATTGAAATTGAAATGAAACTCACTCGGAGGCCAGAATGTCGCTGCAGCTTGTACGTTTGCTGGGATCATGAACCAAGGTCTGGAGGAGAGCCTTCTTAACGTCTGCAGAGATATGGCCAGGGACCTTCAACTCTCCGCCCTTCTTGAGACTCAGTTTGTAAGGCCTGTTCCTTACAAACTTCCAAGACCTGTGGGTCAGCATCATGTAAAGACACAATCCCAGTTGCCACATGTCCACCTACAACAGAAAAATGAATTTCCATTGAACATAAATATGTACTTTCTTAGCATCGAACCCATCAACGTCGTCATTCCGAAACTCAGGAGGAGCATAATAAGGAGTCGTCAGTTTGCATTTGAGCAAGCCTAAATAGGTCAATTAACAGTTAAAATATCTAAATGAAACATACGTGAGTCGCAGTTCCACACTGCAAGACTGAAATCCAGCAGTTTGACTTCTCCCCTGGCTCCGAGCATGAGGTTTGCAGGTTTCAGATCCCTAAAATGAGACATGTTATGAAACATAAAAATTCCATACGTATGACAACATCCCAAGTCATGGAGAAATTGAAGTCCTCTCGTTATGTCATAGAAGAGACGACGGGCGACGTCTTCATCCATACGATACTTGAACGATTCGACGAACTTCTCCAACTATAACAAAAACATTTCAATATAAACCGATGATAACTACCGTGGGACCAGAGAGAAACTCCATCGCCACAAAGTAGAAATTCTCCTCTTTCATCGTCGCTAACCAGCCGACGATAAGAGGATGCTTCAAATTGGAAAGGATAATCGACTCAACGAGGTTCTGAAACAAAATTACAAATCAAGATGGCATTGATTTCACCTACCGGGTCTCCATGGGTGAACAAATTACGGCTACGTTTGATAGCACAGGCTTTACCTTCTTTGATATCGATTCTTTTGAACACCTGGAACATTTTGATGAGATTGTAGGATTTCAAAAAAAAACGTACCTGGCCATTCCCTCCCCTTCCAAGCTCAAGTCCGATGAGAAACCGGCCAACGAGCGGCTGAAATTGTAAAAACCATTTAAACTCTGGATTAAACAACACTAGTGATTCATCGTCTTTAATAATTTGTACAAAATACCTAATTCCTGACAGTTTTTATATTGGTTGCCATGAACGGCCGGATGCCACTGAGTTTGAAAACTGTATGGGTGACAATATTCAGTTGTCTTCAATGGATTGCGTTAAGGATTTACTTATAACAAAATAAAAACGTTCCTCATTGTATGTACCTTGTCAATAATTGTCTGGTAAACCGACTGCCTTGTAACAGAATCGTTTGCTTTACAAGGGTGATTTCGTTCACCAAAACCAATTTTGTCAACAGCAATGGAAGCCATTTATGTCACTTCTAATCAATACTCAATCGTGCCTTTGAAAACGAAATCAACTGTATAATAAATCCTCAATTGAAATTGTTGAATATATTCAATAAAACACGACGAATGCTTCATAAAACTAGAACGTGTCAAACTGTTCCTGTAAATCTCCCCAACGTTTAAACATTATAATAAGTCAGTTTTTCACAAATGTCTCACCTTGTCGCGAACGTGGCTTCGCCCCGCCGTCCCACGAACATCCTCGTCTGTTTCGGGTGCAGCTGAACCGATGGGAATGTCCTGTCGCAGCACGCACTCAATGTCCCACAGTTGATTGGGCTAAATGCCATATTTGACAATTGCATAACAAACGACATTCACAACAAGAAATGAAATCACCTGAATGAATGGCTCCGATACAGCCTTTGGCGAACATTTGAAAGGTTCCTCGCTGGTTATGCATGGCATGGAGACGGCACGTCGAGTGGCTCCTTCCCCCTCAGACCGCTGCAACGGCTTTTTTATTTAAAAAATCATGTTCATCGAACCTCCGTAGAAGTCGTCCTATCAGCATCGTTCGCATTGACACCTTCCCCGATCTGAAAAAAAGAATGTTACAGCAAAAAAACCCCACAAACCTCGGAAGCCGGTGGACTACTCATCCACATCTGAATGTCAAAAGGAGCGGAAGGCAGGCCTAGCTTGTCAGGTCTGATTTCAGGAAGCCGAATTCGTAGGCGGTCTTCCGGCTGAAAACGGCAAAAAATTAATATGAATGAATGGTTTGGTTTCTGTTTGAATTGCCAGTTTTGGGATACCGACCTAACAAAGAAAAAGGATCTTTGCAATTATTCTGGTAAATTCAACTTAACAAAAGGATTATTAAACAAGACGCCAACGGACATCTCAAAGCAACAAACCTGAGACACCAGTTCGACTCCGGTAGAAACGCTCGCAGATCGGTCGGAACTCGGATTCTGATGCTCCCTCAATGGAGCTCGTGGAGCGGACTGAAACGAAAAAAAAGTCTAAATTTAAGATAAAATAATTTCAGAGAATGAACAGTTCCACAACTTTTCTGACCTCATTCACAACAACGTCTTCTGATTGATCATCCACAGCTCGAACGGGTGTGCTTGTGTTCGACGAAAAAAAAAAATCTTCCGTTCGATTTGAAGCATAAAAAGGTGTTTTGGCCACATACCTTAGCTGATACTTTGCGGGGAACATCTGCGTTCTGTGGATTGCCATTCGTACGCTGCCTGGTCCTGTGGGCAATAGGCTGCTTACTGAAACAAACAAAATAAATATTTCAGTTTTCCATACAGTACTAAAAAATATTCAAAATGTTTACTCACTCTTGCTGCGCGGGAGAGCCATCATGATCACTATTACTGTCAGTTGTGAACGAAGGCGAAAATTTCGGCAGCCGCACTATTCGGTTCCGTCGTCCCCTCTGCTTTTTCAGCTTCATATCTGGAAAACAGGACATTTTAAAGTTTTATGAAAACAACATAAAATCAAGGAAATGGAAATTTTCGGCTTTAAATTTCCGTGCCTTACAGTAATTCTTTAAAAACTATTCTTCCATCTGTTTATTTTCACTCGTAAGTACCAAACTATACAACACGCGTATCGAGCTTATAAAGCGGCACCCAAAGTTAACCCAGAAAAGTATCTGGTCTCCGTTAATTCCACTGTCATTAGCCCATCAAAACTCTTTTCAAAGTGACTCCAAAGAATGCAGAGGGAGTTGAATGAAGAACGGTTGCAAAGTCGAACATGGGAGAAGGAAGTCAGCGGCTGAGAGGAATACTGGTGCAGTTCGTGCAACTCTTCGTGAGCCGGGAGCTGACCAGAAGGGTCGGAGCAGGATGGGTCGCATTCGACCACTGCTGTCATCTTGCCCTACCGGCGTTTGTGCCGGCAATCACTTAATATTCGATACGAGATATTCATTTTTGTGAGATTTCAGATTCGTTAAATGAAACAAATCTCCACACAGGCCACACTAAAAACCATAAATGAGCAAAGAACCGGTGGTGGCGTTATAGGCAATGTCGCGAAAGGTAGAAAGCAAACCAGTGCTTGTCCTTCCCAACCATCTCGAGGATCTCCGTGGCGACGATGGATAGAGCTCCGGTAATATCAGTTTCACACTTCAGACGGTGCGATTCTTCATCAGAGTCTTCCTTCCGCTTCAAGGCGTCGTGCAAGCGGCCGAGCTCTAAGAGCTGTTATTCTTGATCAAGATGTGGACGAGACGAAACTGGTGCTGTGGACACTTCTCGACAGACGTTCGCTCGTTAAACTGTGAAAGACGCCTCGAAACTCCTGCATAAGAACAGTTAACAGATCATCTGGTTGCCGGAACCCTCAACCAGACAAGAGCCCATGTTTCCAGAAGCCCGGGCAGCGTGGTCCAATGCAAAAGCATAAACAGTTCCGACGACGAGAGCAGTGAAGAGTACGATGCGCATTGTTCGAACTGGGCAAATGGTGAAGCCAAGGACACAATCATTTCCAGGCGGCTACCAAGTCACGATTTTGGCGCGATTTCAAAAGAGTCCTTGTTCGTTTTGGAGTCGTCGTGGACGAAGGGGCGGCGGGGTTCTCAAATGACGAGCCAAACCGAGGAATGTTTTGTGACGGCCGGCCAGAGTACAAAAAATTAAATTGTCACAGACCGGGATCGAACCCTGGTCGTGTGGGTGGCCATCTGACGGGGTGATCCAGGGTAAACGGCCGGCCAAAATTTTCCAATTGGCTCGGCCCGTGAGAACCCCAGCGGGCGGTGGTTGTATCCTTGGAGTTCTCGGAGTCGCATGATGTGAAAAAGGGGGACTGATGGAGGGAATACTCCTCGGTCGACAAACGCTCGATGGAATACGGGCGGAGGGAAGCGTACCGCAGACAGGATTTTAGGTTGCCCGAATCCTTAGCCAGCCTTCACAGCTAAGCGGCATGGTCCAATGAAAAAGCAGGAAGAGCTGCGACAGTGAAAGGGGCTACGAGGACACCACGCATCGTTGATGACTTTGAACAACCAAAAGATCCACAGCGGTCAGACGGACGACATAATTGCTCCAGGATCGTGTTTCAACCATTGACTGTTCGTTGACGAAACTGCTCTGCCTCTTGCATCTTGCTCAAAGCTAAAGAATAGGTAAAAATGAAGCCGACAGTTAAGATCTATCTCATTCATTTGCGTATCGGCGATTCAAGTCCTGCTGGCATCGGTTAAAGTATAATTCGCACAGACATATTTGCCTCGAAGGTTGACTAGACTCAAAACTTCTGCCAATTTAAAAGGTTGTATTGCTTGAGGCAGTACATTCAAACCAACAAAACCTCTGGAGGACATAAAAATGTGGTTGAATCGACAATTTCCCTCTATACAAGAAGAACGACAGAGTAAGTAGCTCAGGTCGTTTCCCCGTGATGAACAAATCTGCCAAATGTGCAAAAATTTTGCGGCCGTTTTCTGAAAATTGTTCGGCAGACAGGGAAGGAAAAGACAGGGAAGGAACAGGAAGGAATGTCAGGGAATAGAGTCACACAAAAACTCAAATTTCGTCCAGCAAAAATAAATAGCAAAACCAACCGTGGTCGTAGTGCGACTGGCTGTGCTTGACGTAGTGCGACTGGCTATTCACAAGAGCAGTCAGTCTTCGACGTGGGGCAAAGAGGCGCAGTTACTGCATCTGCTCCCTTCTGAAAACGAACTTTTTTGAAAGATAAATTGAAAAACACGTTCACTTCACGAAACTGATTTTAAACTGTGATAAAAAGCACTCCAGGTATTTAAATCCATTTCAACCAGCCCTTTCAATTTAGATTAAAGATTTTCCCGCTTATTTCCCATACAAGTGTGATAAATACGGAGTAATGGGCAAAAAGGAAAGCAAATGAACATTCCAGTAAACCAATATGGCTCAGTATAGATTGAGAAACACTCCACAACAAACATTTCCCATTTATAAACCATTTTCAACAATTACTCAAAAGACAGCACTGATGGCACACTTTGCAGCAATGTTTGTCCCAAATTTAACAGCTGCGGTTGGGGAAAATGACATCATAGGCCTACATCGTCGATAAACACCTGAAATAAGATGAAAAAAACTCACTGAAATATCAAAGATGAAGCTATACGCACAGAGGGTGGACTGGACGAATCCCGACGCCTCCGACGCCTTCCTCCTCTTAGGAGACCCTGAAAAAAAAATAATTGCAAGTTTAAAAGACAAGAATAGTAGATAAAGAATTATCAGCAAACAAGAATACAGAAATCCCACAGAAAAGACAACAGAAGGCTTTCGAGTGCCTGGCCGGAGATCGCCGACCTCGTATCTGGCGCAAGCAACCGATACCAGTAGAATTTTTACCTTCAATCGGCATACGTACTTTAAATTAATCATTTAAAAACATATTTTTAAATAAAAAGGACAAAAAGCATGGTTAAAATCGCTCAGGAAACGCCAAGAACGCGCAAGATGCGGCTACCGCTAAATAATACTGAATGTGCGCCATTAAAAACATTTTCCACGACCGGGTGTTGGAAATTTTGACTTCCACACGTTCTGTACACATTATTTTACAATTATAAAAAGAGAAACAAAAATAAAAACAACAATAAAACACCCAATTTCTACATGAAGCCATAGGAAAATAGACAGAAGCCCCAGGTAGCTAGATTTGTAGTTTGGTACTTTGCTAGCCAATTTAAACGATTGTTTATTATTTTTTAAATTATTTTCGAACAAAATAAAAGAAAATTCCATTAAAAACAATAAAAATAAAGAAAATGGCCACATGGCAACGAAATTTGAAACGGCGAAACTTGGGCATTAAAGGACTGTGCACTGTGATTACGCGGTGTGATTGGGGCGCGACCTGTGATAAGGGGAATTGATTCCGGTTTCTTTTCCTGTTTCTTTTATTGAAAACGGGAATTATAAATTTAAAAGTTAATTAATTACGTATTAAAGATATTAAATAATGTTTCCAACTGCTATTTTGGCAGTTATCGCACCGGTGAGAACGACTAACGTGTCGTGGCCGACTGTGCGAGCGACTTACAGACTTCCAACAGGTTTTTAATCACAAATGCTTTTACGTTTTACCGTTTAAAAGGTAAGAATTGCAGGGAAAAGTTCAATCCACAAGGAAAACGAAGAAAGACAACGAAGAGCAGTTGACTTTTGTTTTACGTGGCTTTTCCAGCTCCAACACCTAAAATAGCGTCATTTTGCCTTTTAAGAAACATATATTAATTGTAATTTATATGACACGCATAACGCAATGCGAGACGGACAAACGAGCAACCTCTGTGACAATTTGCCAACCACTGAGAACGAGAAAGTTTTCAAGGATCGGCATGAACATATTACAGACCAGACGAATGTTCCCCGAAAGCTGTCCTTTTTAATATATTCCGTTCCTCTTTAAAAGAAGGTTTTTTTTTCAAACTGATATCGTTTGATATCAAGACTGATATATTGAGAGATCAAGTTCCTTTCCTCCTGCCGTTCGCGCCTGGATGATTTCTAGTAGACCTCGCGGTCGTAACCCGTGCGGTGGTCAGATCATACTACAAAAAACCTGCTGAGTACCCCGAAGAGACCCACGCCCACTCCCACATCGCCAAGGCAGCCACCATGTATCAACTACTTGCACTTCTTACCGATCGATTGATCGAACGTCACGCGATCAGCAGTTGACCTAGCAAAGCCTGTTCAGAAGGAGGCGGAACTTTCGGGTTCTGCTCTTTCGGTGGTGGAACTGTCCATGTTTGATTGTCTTGTAGTTGTCGAGTCATCGAAAAGCCACGAGCTCTCTGTTTAGATCCGTTTCTGTTCCTGTTACCCTCTAGCGTTACGGTGAAGCTTGGGAGTGATGAAGCCATTGCCACTAAATTGAACTGAACACCGCTTGTAAAGTCTCTATCGTCGACACTGCCTATCCCAAAAGGACACACCATCGCAGGATCTGTACGAAGCTGTATTTACATTTCCTTGGCTTATCTGTACTTTTTTTTGGCTATTCTCCATGTTCTCGGCTCATTGCGCCTAAACTGTTAAGATTTGTTTAGCAATGCACACGACAGCTGGCGTGCTTGTCTCTTTGAAACTAACGAAATATCGGCAATTACTGCGCACGTCTGAGCCCTTGTTGATTTTTGTGCGCTGTCGAGCCTCTCCCGCCGTTTAGAATCCTCTAACATGAGAAAACAGATCGTATTGAATGCAGGCAGTCATAATGACGGGTTCACCCACATTTTCCCACATAATTAGTTTCTACGACATGTCACCTCTTCCACATGCCTAATAAAAAATTCGTTTCTACGACATGTCACCTCTTCCACATGCCTAATAAAAACATCATAGCTTTCCTTTCTTTTCTGTGGGTCACGTGCTTTGTTTCTAAACCTCCCTTTGTAATCCTTGATGTGTTTTATCTACCGATTGAAGACGTTTTTGCCTTCACACAACAAATCGCATTTTTGTTCTCTCTCTAGCGATCATTACCCCCCCCCCCCCCCAAACGAACAGTCCTTCGGCTCCTCTTGCTTTTTTGTATCTTAAAACCTTGTATTTTTCTTCGAAAAAAAAAGTGTTCGCTTGAGTGGACGCTGATTATCTTTTTCGTTACCCAACGTTTGCTGATGTGAGTTTTGAACTGTGAACTTTGCATAGGAATCAGCTCAAGGAAAAATGTGTAATGTATGTATGTGCTCTTTGCCAAAAGCAAGATTTTTGGATTCATGAGGACATGAGCTGCATAGTATCAATAGTGACTATGTTGGTTATTAATAAAGCAGAAAGATGTGATATCACTGACTGTCTTCCCCCTTTTCCATAGTGCCTCATTCTTTGGGCGGTGTCTGAATCAGAAGCACTGTAAGTAGGTCAACTGCTTTTGCAAAATGACCATAACAGTAATCGCCGAGATTTCGTCCGTTTCAAAGAGACAAGAACGCAAACTGCCGCATATCTTGATATCTTAACCGTGAAGGCTTACTGAATCGAAAACATGAAGAAATGAATAGCCAAAAAAGCACAAAAATATCAATACGAATAGAGACACCAAGAACTGAGATACATATAAGTTATAGTGTCTGTTTCGATTGCGCCGCGATCATGTCTGCACTCTAAGAAGGGTAGACTGTTTTGTGCGGAACATCTGCGATAGCACCTTCTCCCGATGTGCTCTTTGAAACTTACGAAATCTCGACGCGGGCTGCGGATATCTGCACCCTCATACGTACTCACAGCATCTCGCGTTACTCTGCCGTCTGGCTCTCTCCACAACGAGAGAAAACACAGATCGCAACAAACGAAGACAGTCAAAAAAACAACGAACGCCAATTTATCGAGGACTTCCGCGAGAGGTTTTTAGTATCTCATATTAGTTTGTCGCATTCTCTTCATTCTTCCGCGACCGTTAACATCTTTTTGTAGTTTCCTACTATCTCTTAATTCCTAATATATCTCTTATCCTGACAATTTTCTTTGGGTAAATTGTGGTAAGCCACATAACATGTTGAGTTCTGTTCATTAACACAGGAAACACCATTATTGATGAAATATCGTTTTTTTTGTGTTTGAATCTTACGCAACATTGGTTAAGACTGCATCGTCGGTGCCCTAATCGTTATCCGTACATTCTCGCCTACTACTGTTCTGCCGTTCTGAATTTTGCATCTTATCTATTTTTCCATATCTCCGAGCGTCAATAGCTCACATATGAGGTCTCCTTCTCTGTAGCAAATGTTTTAAAACACCTTTCTGCGCAATTAAGCTCTTCCTCGGAATTAAATTTCAAGCTTGCCAACAGAAACCATCTCTGTCACCTGAAAGTCGGGCTTTGCCCTTATACATCCTGTGTCATTTGGTTTCCCGTCTGTTACGACGATTCAAACCTAGAGTGAATCTGAAGGTCACCTGAGGAGGGCCAGCAAAGACCATCCGAGAACGATCTGCGGGCAGAGTCATGATATTTGAATCCGTAGGGAACATGACAGCTGATAATGACTTAGTGGCGACAGTAATCGTTAGTTTAAGAAGTCAAGTCAGCATTCGTTCGTTCACATCAAAAGGCGTAGTTTAACTATATCAAATAACTTCTTTTCGCCTGAAAAATTACAACGCATTTCAATAGGATAAGGCTGACTGTTACGATGTTTAACAGTTCGTAATCGCTGCGATCGAATGAGTTTGCAAGAGAAGCTGAGTGAGAAATTGAGCGTGTCATGAATCACCGCAGTGGGTGCGCCGTTAACAAAATTTCACTGAATCGTGACGACAAAACGCAAAAAAAACCCTGTTAAAGTACGTTGTTATTGTTACGTATTCACAAGAAAAACTAATTTTTATGTTTACAAACGTAGCCGACGCTAAAGAACTTTGATCAAAATTTTTGATCATCTCTTTTACCAACAGAAACACCTAGAACGATCATTACGCGATGTCTGAGTCATGAGGGGACTACTGTTTTTGAGAAACATGTGCGATATTGCCCTCTACGCACGTGCTCTTTGGCGCAAAGACAGCTGTTATGACGTTTTGGCGCCCATCTCGTTTTGAAACTTACGAAATCTCGGTGACGACTGCGGACGTCGGCGCCCTCTCTCTTTTTCTGTGGCGTCTCGCGCTCTGTGTCTGTCTCTCTCCGCAACGAGAGAGAAAGACCGATTGCAACAAACGCAGACAGTCGAAATAGCAGAGAACGCCGACCTATCCATGACTTCAACGATACTTTGCGGATATTACATTTTAGTTGGACGTCACCTTCCCCCCCCCCTTTTGCAGTCCGCAATAGTTAGCATCTTTTCCTCTCACTTCAATCGCCGAAAGTCTCTGAATTTCTGTTACACGAACGTACTTTACTTACACGTCGGCAACTTTAAAAATAGATTGTTTTTTCCACTTACTGTGACAGCAACCTTCGGAAACTTTTCGATAACTCAACCTTCGGAAACTATTGTGGCGAAATTTCTTCCACGACAACTGGTTCTCCAATTTTTTTATTTTGCAGATTGACGGCGTGACCATTTCTTCCCACCCTTTCGAGCCACACTGATATTTCCCCCACTGGAAAAAGGCTGATTCGAACATTTTTGTTGCCCTTTTTAGAGAGGCAGACTGTTTTCGCAAATCCTCTGGAAGAACGTCAATCGATTGTAGTTTACCGCAAAGGCGGTCCGACTCAGAGGTCACCTGTGGAAGGCCAATGGCCATCAATGGCTCTCCGAGAACGTTCTTAGGAATAGGAAATTTGATTCAATAGCGCACCTAACAGGCGACACACAGGGGCAACAGTAACCCTGTTTCACTAAGGGAAATCGGCATTCGTTTGTTTACATCCAAGGGAGGGATTTGAAGGAAGTTCCCCAAATTCGAATTTCTTTTTTGGCTGCAAAATGACAAGGCGCTGGCGCTTCAAGATTTTCCATGTGTATAGACGGTTGTTGACAGTTCAAAATCGCTACGATTGTATGAGTAAGCGTTAGAAACAAAGTGAAAAAAACGAAACCATGAAATTTGATATTTCTGACCATTCCTCTCGCTCAATCTATGTCAATCGCCAAACGTGCCTTCCTCGCAGTTGCTCATTTCTTTTTCTGTTACGCAAACGTCTCGATCGTTAAAATACTAAACCACACGTACAGTAGCCCACTTTGATTTATATCGCCATATGCATGTACGTTTTCGTTACTTCTTGAACAAAAAACCATTGATTTGTTTTTCTAATTTGTGTTTAACAAACAGTTTCCTTACCACCTCTATATTATACACTACAAATTGTTTGAAAACACTCCACTTCCTCCCTAATCCTACCTGTGAAAACGAAAAAATGATCTTATATTCTCAAGGCGGTTTTATGGGCATTTCGTGGAAATGTCCATCCTGCAGCTTTCCCCTGATTTCCCACTGCTTCTTTCAAAATTATTATCAATGATCGGTTATCGTTAATGTTTTGAAATAGAGCTTCTTTTTTAAACAAATCAAAATACGCTCTATTGGAAGTTTTTACTTTCCTTTAATTCAAACGCCTCATAGATTTTAAAAGCGAGGAATCACTTTCTTTCGATTTATTGATTTGCCCAACTTATATAATATTTTCTTTGATAACTTTTTTTGTTGCTTTTTATTCAACCTTATAATATGATTCGTTTCCAGAGTTTCATAAAAAAACCTCTCCTCCAAAATAAAAAAGAAAAAAATTTTGGCCGTTTTCGGTTGGTTCCATTTTTTGTGGATTCTCTACCTTCTGCAGATTTCAGGTGAGAAAAACCAAAACAAGGCCGGTAACACACATACACACATACCACAGAAAATAAACTGAATATTAATTTTAGATTTCGACGATATGAAAAACACCGCTGTCATATTTGGAAAGCTAAGCCAATTTATGGAAATTATCGTGAACAGGTTGGAAAGCAAAAAAGTCGACAACATAATGTGGCTCATCATTCGTGAGTTTGCTTTCGTTTACCAAATCAAAGATTTTTTTCAGGATGGTGTGACAAATAATCTTCGTATCCAAAATGGGAGGTGCATACGAAAGAAGGTACGCAAACATACACTTTCTAATAATAAAAAAGTTTCAGGAAGAAGGTTCACTCTTGTTGAGTTCGAAGAAGCAGTTATTCACACTCCGTGGTTCGCAAGGAGGTCGTGGACAGAGATCTCGATCATGGAGAATTTGTGAGGTTTGTTTTTTTTTCACTTTATTCGATGCGCACTAGTTTTAGCGCAAATCGTGCAACTCCAATGCATTTGACCAAAAATCTTATCCTTTTAAAAGACAGGCTCTCCTAAAATCGTATTTTCGACAAGTTCACGAAAACCGATTGTTTAACATAAAGTACCTGTTAGAAACCATAACAGATTCCGTGGCGAGCCGCGAAAATTTTTTTTTGTTATTTTTGATTTTCACGTTGAAAAAGACATAAAGTTTTGGTTGGGCCCGGCCCGGAGACATGGTTTCATGTTAGACTTATGGCGCGTTTAGAAGAATCTGCACGTCAGTCGGTACCTAACCATGGCAGCGGGCCGTCCCGCTCTCAAGTTTGTCATAGCCCGAACCGGACCAAGTCGAGCCGGCCCAGGCTCGACCAAAAATTTGCCTTATTCCAATCTAAAATCACGAATAACAATAAAAAAAGATTTTCGGGCAGGGTCGTTGCCAAAATGTTCTTGGCCCTGCCCGGACCCTCTCGGTCCCAAATTTTGCCATGCTTGTCGGTGTCCAACCATTGAAAGGTATTTCTCAAAGGTTTAGTGTAAAGAGAAACACTGTTTCACTGTTTTTGCGACTTACCCTGCACTCTCTCGTGTCCGACAGCTGGCGCTTTTTGTGATAATCTTTTTGCGTTAGGACCAAATACTTTAAATAATATAACCTACCAAACGAAAACTTACCTGAAAAAACAATGCGAAAATCTTCGTTCCTGGTTGAAAAATCACTTTCAGTTCACTGCCTCACTTTATTGAACTCTTCCACACTAAATGCACGTTTTTTATCATTATTTGTGCATAGTTACTGTTTCAGAGTGAACAGTTCAATAATGTTTGGAAATCTCTGAGCTATTCACAAATTGTTGAGACGAGCGCAGATTTGGGTACACTTTCGGTGCAATTATCGATTTCTGAACTTTCCGCTGGTTTGTCCGCGTCTAAGACGGGGCATCGCTTCCAAAGCCTTTTTTTGACAAATTTTAGCTTTTGCAAATCTAAAGCGCAAAAAGTGATTGAGAAAATACGACTTCTCATATCTTTTTCCTAATCTTTGTTACAGTTGCTTGCTCATTGTTCGACTGTTTTTTTGTTTCAGCTTTATAAACTTTTTGTTTCCAGAGTTTCATAAATATTCTCTCTATATTTCTAAGAAAACTATGGAACAATGAGTTATGTGAACAGAAGGCCAACGAGTTGAACTGGATAAAAAGCTTTGATTGGCCGTTTCTTCCAAAAAACAGGTGAGATTTACATACTTTTTTATATATAAATAACCTTAAAACTTACAACAAAAAAATATTTAACCGAAATTAAACTTAATGCAAAGCACTGATTTGGTCATTTGCGCAGCTTTTGCATTTTTTTCATTTCGACTTTAGTGACTTTTACATTTATATGGGTTTTTGGAAAATCCCCCCCCCCCCCCGAAGGTTTTTTTAAGGACTTCGTTCTATTGGTCATATCATTAGTAACAAATACAGTTCTTAACATGTGAATATAAACCCGATAAAAAAGTATGAAAATAAAATTTAGTTAGGCTCAAATTTTGTCAAAACATTTGTTTGAACTATACACCGTTATGATATGCATGTGGCTACTTCGAAAAACAAGTACTTTTTTGTTCTCATGTGTTCGAAAAACCTTTTGGACGAAACTGCAGTTCCCAGGAGTCCTTGGTTCATAAAATTTGTTTTTTTTTCACTCATTAGACTTTCTAATAAGCTATAGAGTTTAACCAATTTTTTGAAATTCATGGAACTTTTGCTTTTTAAGCAAATGTTTTCAGGGCTCTTTCTTTTATTTCTCCTTTTTTCAATTTTGTTTCAATTTCCACTGTTGGCTTTCAGGTCGATCGAGCAATGCCGAAGCAGAAACTGTATCCTGAAGACGACAGGATTATTTACGAGGGAACCTGTGATTTGAACACCCGTCGGGAGCAGATTGCCCGATACATGGTGGTACAACTGCTCAATTTCCACCATAAATACAGGGATCCGGCGCCATAAGAAGCTCCTTAAGAAGCAAAAGATGGCAGAGGTTAAAAAAAATCTTGGAATTGGTCTTATCACAACCATTCAGGCATCGAAGGCAGACAGGAAAAAGAAGAAAACAGAAGCCGTTGATGAACGAGGCATTGTCAACACCGACGACAAAAAATGAGAACGAGGAAAACCAAGGTAAATTTAATACCGCCTCACCGTAAATTTAACACATTGAAGAAGACGGCTGTCCCCTTCCTCTGACTCCTTCGGGCCCCGCCATCGTCAGCCTAGAGAATGTAACTGGCAGTTCACGTGTTTGTTGTATTGAAGTGCAGACCGTTTAGTATAACATTTGTTAACGTTGTTCCTAAGAGAGAGAGAGAGAGAGAGAGAGAGAGAGAGAGAGAGAGAGAGAAAGAGAGAGAGAGAAAGAGAGAGAGAGAGAGAGAGAGAGAGAGAGAGAGAGGAGTGAGGGGGAGTGAGTCACGCTTGGCAACCTTCACATGTTGTTGCATCGGCTTTGGTGCTCCCCGGACCCCTCTTGTTTTTGTCTCTTATTGTGTTGTTACTTTTTGGCGTTGAAATTTTTGCCAAGGCGATGGACACCGCCTACGGAACATAGTTTCCGATCCTGAAAGGTTACCCCCAGGCGGACAAGTCCCAATTGACAATGCAGTGCTCTTTCTTGGCCAAATGCGTCAAAAACGACGCTACCATTTTGGACAATCTGCTAGTAGTAGCTCGTCCACGTGTCCCCGAATAAAGCCCGAACATCCTTCGGATCTCAAAAAAGTATAAAACGGTGAAATATGATTTGCGAGCAATTGCTGGGATCGATCGAAGGTCTAGAGGACAAAACCACTCGCCTGTCGAACCACCTCGGAAAAGATCCGCATTTTGTTTGTGAGACCAGAAACACCTGCCCATCTGGCGGAGAAACGTTGCGTTCATTCATCACTTTTACACAGAGCTCAAACTGATGCTGCCTCTGCTTCGCAGCTATCTGAGAAACAAACCAATGTCGACAAAGTTATCGTTGACGGCTCACAGGCGCCGCAAAATATCGTCATCCTCTCGCAGGTGCCTCCGTTCTCAAAAACAAAGTGCGCATCTGGCGGAGGAACGCAAAAACGAGTGAATCATAACAAGACAAACAAGGCCGAGTCAGAGCACCTGGTCGACAAAGAAACTGGTACACAACCCGAACGAGAGTGCGAGGGAAAGGGTAGCAAGCACAACAAGCACTTCGGTAACAAATTGGAGCCGAAATTGAGCAATTCTTTCATAGAAATAAGCCAACTTTAGAAGTAGTCGCTCTTTGCCTGAACCAAAACGACATATGTGAACAGACCTTCGTTGCCATACGTTAAAGAGCTTTATCTTTTGACGTGAACCTTCACAACTGCGTTTCATTCGCATATAGTTGCGTCCGGCGCAAGGTTTGGCAGCACAAGACATAAACCAAGCTGGCGAAGCCGAAACGAAAAAGTGTTTTCTATCAAAAGTGATGGCCTCATCTAGATTTGTTATGGGATAACCTGGAACATTTCTTATAGCTGTCGCCAAAACTTGATTTTAAAAAATCAAAAACGGCTATACTTCAGCATGCATGCACTACTCATGTGAAAACGTGCAATTTGTGAAAAGATAGCTTTTTTTCGACGGACGGCCGTTGATTTCCTTTTGAAGATAGCTATAGGCACCGTTGAAAGTTTGGGATTCAACCCTTAATTGCATTTTGTTTCTAACTAAAATCTATACTTTAATTGATTCATGATCAACAGGCCTTCATTTGTGCCTTTCAAACACAGGAACATGGCACTGTTTATCACCTTCACGCCGTGTCCGTTACGAGTAAATAATCAAGTAGGGTCCAATGGGGGTTATCTTCCCACGCAACGCGACCGCTCGCGGCTGGTCCCGCCACGTTATGCCTGGAAGTCAAGTTGGCAGTTATCCAAGTCAGGATTTGTTTTTTTTAATCTTTAGAAAACCAGGCATGGCTCGATGCCAACTTTAAGGCTAGGGTAATCGTGTCGGGACCGGCCACACAGTCTGGCAGACGGCTTCCATTTACTTTTACTTGTGCGCTGAACTTACCGTGCCTTAGAATGCAAATCGAACTTCTCTCCAGCCAGATATGCTTTCAAAGAAATATAATGAAAAGGAAGAGTTTAGGAGCCTGTACTTTATTCTCGCCATATCATTTCAGGACAAGACTTTCTTCTTTCTCTCTGAGCGAGTAAATCGCCTTATTTCTTTATATTTCAATAAAATGTATAAATACTTTTGTTCTCTTTTATGTTTTGTTAATTTTTTTTTCAGTTACTCGATATTCAAACTCGATTTTTGTTACTCGATGTTAGTTGTTGCTGTTTTTCTTATTTTGAACTTATCTTCGCTCATTGGAAGAGAGAGTAGGATATTCTCATACGAACGAAAGTCCGTCAATTTTCAATTTTCAACTATTTGCATGTTTTTCTAATTACAGACATGCTTGAACTGTAGCGTTACTAATTATCTGGAATATAGAAGAGTTCCTCGACTCTAGCGTTAGTGGTTGGAGGCGATAGCCGCCCTCTTATCAAAGACTTTTCATTCTGGGTTATGAGATTTTTGACCTGATTTTCTCTGAATTACAGCGCATTTGGTTGATTAAGCTCAAAGGCTATTCACTCGCAACATCCAAGAAAGGAAGAACGTCTCTTGTCTTACAGTCATCCTTTCGCCCGAAGAACACGGGCGCTTCGGCAACCTATCTATCTCTTTCTCACCCTCCGTATTTCGACTCCCTTAGTTTACGAACCTTCAATCTCTCTTTGAAGTTGTAGTTTTCATTTGACTTCAAAGGCCAAGAAGTGTATCAGAGATGGTAGATATTCATCAAGACAAGAGTCAAAAGATGTGGTCAGAAAAGAAAACAAAGGCAGATTGCCTTTGCAAATGATCGGCTGATAAAGAACCAGACGAAGATGCTGACTTAGGAAGTCTTAGTTAGGTAGACTTAGTTTCAACACAGAAAACAGATCACCATGAATGCTGCGCGGCTTTAACACACATGTTGCGGCGGTTTTGCGAAAACAGTCGATCCCTCTTACAGTGCACTGCTCAGACTCCTACATCGCACGACGAATGAGGCACTTGCAAAAAACAGAGTCTCTTAATAACATACAACACATGTATCCAGGAATCCAAATACTTTTCAAACGGTTAATGGATGACTTACGAGGAAGAAAATCCATCTCCTTCACACCGAGTTTACATTGTTTTTGTGGCCATGTTCATAATTGTTGGCCATAATAGTTTCAAAATGTAAAATCAACACCAAAAGCCAGTCATTTTCCTGAGCGATTTTTTCTAATTGTGGTTAACAAAAAGGTTGGCATCATAAAAAATGTGTTTGTTTTTTGTTCGTTTATATTATAGTTGGTTCTTTTCGACATAGTCCACTATGTGTTTTGAACCAGGAACACAATTCCGCTAATCAGCTCTCTCTAACCGAGAAAGTTTTCGAAATTCAAATGAATATTCCATATATTTAAGAATAACTTCAATTTACCTATCGTTGGTACCACCTTTGACCCCCTTACATACCGGCTAAGACGCTGTATCAGCGTTTAATTTTCTATTCAGTTCCTTAAATGAAGGCTATATTGCCCTTGTATCACGTGTTCCAAATTCCATCAGGGTTGATGCGAATGTACAAATGCCAGACCCTTATCAGTCGTTTGGTTCATAAGTTCAAGCTCCAAACTTCTCTCGCTGACACGGACAGCATATGACACTCATCATAACAACAAAAAAAGTTCTAATAAACGATTTCATTATATAAATAATACGAACAACTTAATTAACCCCCCCCCCCCCCCCCCGACATGCACTGGCATTATTACAAAAAATTTGGCGTAATTACAAAAAATAGGCTAATTTCTACTACCTAAGTGCAATGATAACTGGATAGAAACGGCTACAGCTCATGCGACAGTTGGTGGGAAACCGAAAAAAAATACATAGACTTCCGCGCGGGCGGCCGAAGGCTTCTTCATCAGGTTGGACAATCGTTCTCTCAATTCGCCATCTCACGTCTTCAGATGAGATATGAACCTTAAAAATGGATCATTGGTAAAGTTCGACGCTCCACAAAAACACAAACCTGGTGTACCGGCTCGTCTCTTCATGGCTCATTGGACGGAGGTCTAACGGTTGGTAGCGAGAGTGGAGGTCATCGGCCGCTTCGGTTTATGAGACAAGGTCAGATGAAAGTGAAGCGGAATTTCCTGAAAATCAAAGATTATTGTCCAACTTTCACCTTCACTCGCCCATACAAAAGTCGTTAAGTGTAGCGGACTATCTTTCATCAGTGCACTTGGTAGGTGAATAAAAAAAGTTGATGGCATGTCGGGGCTAAAATAGAACTATCAGGAAAATTCAATGTTTTTTCTACTTGCTGCAAAAACTGAGTTCCTTTACCGTGA
The DNA here is from genome assembly GCA_964057215.1 of Oscheius myriophilus. Classification (NCBI taxonomy): domain Eukaryota; kingdom Metazoa; phylum Nematoda; class Chromadorea; order Rhabditida; family Rhabditidae; genus Oscheius; species Oscheius myriophilus. Next base: position 9,908,919 of record OZ059907.1, on the reverse strand, counting down.
AAAAAAAACAAACAAAAATACAACACTCTATAGCCCACATATGCCAGTTATTTAACCCAAAAACTAACCTGTTAATTATAGAGAGAAAGAACACGAAATAAATAGGATACGGGAATGGGTTTTCAGGGTTCAGTAATGGCGGAGATCCTCGAAGGGGCACTGAAAAAGCTCGGTTATATAATAAAAACTTTCAATTGCAGTTAAAAAACCTCACCTTTTTGAACTTTTACTTCTCGGCGTCTTTCTGAACCCCGGCTCTCGTGGCTAGACAGGCCTCTTTCTGAAAAGGAAGCAATTACCAACAATTACTTCAGTTCGTAAGAATTGATTTATAGAAAATTGATTTGCTTCAAAACACGAAAAACCCATTTAATCCAAAGGTTTCCTACTGCTCAATCCTAATGTGTTCTTTAAAGAAAATGTCGTAAAACCGGAAGCAACTATCTTATACAATTAATGTATCAACAACGTTGAATGTAACCCACATTCAAGGTAAATTACTTTCAAATGTGTTTAAAATACACATTTTTGTTACATTTTGTATATTTACTTCAATAGAGGCTCAGTGGACGTGTTGCAACCCAATATTTTAGAAATGCTGTGGATCGTAGACATTGATTTGAGATTTCCACGCTTAAGAGAAGAAAACTTACGTATTCCTTGGTCCTCGGCATGATTCTCTTGTGAAAATCATTCGGAGTACTACTGATCCTTCGCATCCAGCTGAAAATTAAAAAAACTACTTAAATTCAGCTAAAACTAACCGGCACTTTAGAATCTCAGCGCATCCGTAGCGATCCAACGGATTCACAACGACCGTGTGTAACAGGAGGTCCTTGACCTCATCAGACACATATCCGGGAACCTCAAGAACTCCCTTCTTCAGTCGGTAGGGCTTTTGCCGCACCCAGCACCAGCTGCGATGAGTGAGCATCTCATAAAGAGCGAAACCCAGTTGCCAAATATCACTCTAAACAAGCAAAATGAATCTCTATTAAAATAACAAAAGTACCAATTTTCCGTCGTAGGGAACCTCGGTTTTGGAGTCGCGGATCTCCGGTGGTGCAAAAAACGGGGACGTTTTTTGACATGTCAGCTTCCCTAAATATGTTAATTAAAAAATTCAAAAAGCTGAATTGAACATACTGTTATCACAGTTCCACGCAGCTAGTCCAGGGTCGATGAGCTTCACTTGCCCTTGGCTTCCAATCATAAAATTCTCCGTTTTTATGTCTCTAAAATGACACAATTACAAATATCCTAAAAAAGCTGCTACCGATGACAAATGCCCGAGTCATGGAGGTAGCCAACGGCCAATGTCATGTCGAAGAACATCGCCTTGACTTCAGTTTCAGGAACGCGAGTCTTCTTGTCCTTGAAAAACTTGGCGAGCTAAAATAAAATCAATTCAACAAAGGCAATGGTCTTTACCGTAGGCCCTGGGATGTGTTCAAGTACCACGAAATAGAAGTCGCGATCGAAGACTGTGGCCTCCCATCGAACAATGAGCGGATGATCCACATTGGAGAGTATTATGGTCTCAACAAGATACTAAAACAACACAAATCAATGAGAATTCAATTACACTCACCGGATCTCCTTTCCAGTTCATGTTGGGCACTCGCTTGATAGCACAGGACTCTCCTTTGTTCAAGTCAATTCCTCGGAATACCTGAAACATTGCGATAAAATTACAAGGTTAGTAATGACTCACACGGCCATTCGCTCCTTTTCCTATCTCCAAGCCTACCAGAAATCGTCCTCCAAGTGGCTGAAAACAAGGTTATAATTTGAGAAAAATGACAAAGATTGCTTTTCGAACAAATTTCACTGAGATCAACGTTTTTTCTTCGAGGTTAAATGACTGTACCGTGTATTTACGGTCTGATTTACATATCAGTTATCATATTGTGTTGTCAACTTATTCACTGAAATTGTTATTTTATCGCGATTCATCGTAATTCAAACCAAATGTATGCTCAACAACCAATGCTGCAACCCCTGCTCCACAACCAATGCTGCAAAAATGCATTCTTAGAATAAAGAAGTTATTCCACGGCAAAATATCTTTTAAAAGCTATTCTACCCAGGGCTGGACAGGGAGCGTTTTGAAGGGAGGTCGATGCGAAGCCCCCCATAAATGGTGCTTTCCCCATTTAAATTTTATTACCGACATTTTTTTCTCAAACTTCTCGTTTCAAAATTTTACCAAAAACACCTATCTTTCGGCCTAATTTTTTAATCCGGCAAAAAATTCTAAATCCAAAATCACTCGTCAGACGGTATCCGGTCTTTAATACTTACTTTGCTTATTCCGTGGCCAGCTGCACCACGGGCGTCTTGCTCCCCGAATGCGGGCAAATTCCAAAGCAAGTACTGCATACTGTCCTTCTTGTACTTAGCCTGTAACACAAGGTTCAACAAGTTAATAACAATAACAATGTCTTTCGACAAGGTAAATAAATCACCATTGTGATCGGCTCCGACAAAGTGGGGCGTAGGACGGTGGAACCTCTCTCAAATGTGCAGGGGCATGAGACCACTTTCCGAACATATTCTTCTATACTCTGAAAAAACTCTTTCATGCCGACAATTATGCTCATCTCACCTCCCTGGTCCCGTCAGAATCAGTCACTGGGCTGGCACACGACCCAACCTGAAAAAAGCTCTTTGCCAAGAAATTTAATCCAATGTGTTTTTTCAATATTCAATCAAAAAGTTAAATTGCACATTATTGATTGTTTTAAGGATTCGGACATACAAAAGTTATGGTACAAAAATCCACAAACCTCTGAACTTTGACGCGGCCGATGCATCCATTCATGTACATCAACTGGTGCCGCCAGGAGTCCCAACCTGCCCGGTCTTATGGTAGGTAGCCGGACCCTCAAGCGTTCCTCCGACTGAAAGAAGAAAAAATTAAAATATTGAAAAGTGTTTAGTTTAATGCTTAATAAACTTCGGGGGTTTTTTTTAAAAAAATTTTTCTAGTAGATTAAACTTAACGTAAGCCTGTTAAAACAAGCTGCCAAGGTAATCAAATGAATCCGAAAGCCTCATACATCTCCGAAATCCTTTTTGACTATCAGTTCAGACACTTATAGTGTATTAAATTTTATGTCAAAAGAAACTAGTGTTGTGATTTGTATTAAAAATAAACAGACAAATTTCGCAACAGTGATATAGCACTTCTCAACAGTTTCAAAGCAGATAAAAGTGAAACCACAAACCTCACACTCGACAGCAGTTAAGACCGCTGTTGACTCGCTGGATTGGCCTGTCGATATATCCCTCAACTGGGCTGGTGATGCAGCCTGAAATGAAACAATCCAAGCTCTATATAAAACAAAAGTTTTGCTGCAATTTGTTGGTACTGACCAAACGAATTTTCCAAAGAAGCGTTTCAAGTCCTTTACCTATACTGTTACGGATAAACTTGTCTTAAGTCCATTCCACAGCTAATTCAGTAAAAAAAGCTGTCAATTTTGGCAATGTGGGTGCTTTACTTAGCCTTGCTAATTTTAAAAAGATAATCAATTCGATCGATTTTCGAGATTTAACAAATGCAAAAATTATTGAATCCTCTTCGCAACTTTATTTTCGCTGATCGTATTTATCCGAAATTGGTTAGGGCGTGTTTTTTTTTCGCTCGGTTGAGAAAAATTAATTTTCCGGGCATAAAAATGTGCTTTGACCACATACCTGTGCTGCCGTCTCTCTAACTGCGTCCCCATTCTGAGAAGCCAATGAAGGAGATCTCACGGGCGTGCTGGCGGAAGAGCTATCCCTCGACTCAACGGGCGCCACCTGAAAAAATCAGTTAAAAAAATAAAACAACAGGGATTTTTTACGGTACTGACTAAACAGAGCAAAAAACGCCCTTTGCAAACAAAATTCGAATAAGTAAGGTGACACTAGTTTGGAACGATTTTGGAACGCTTCTTGCTTTGTTTTGCTTTAATTCCTAATGTTATAACAATGCCTTGGTTTCTATATACAATTTGGTTAATTTTTGAAATCGACCGAATACAAGACTGATTAAGAAAATTTTCTACCTGCGCCGCAGTCTCTCTTTTGGGCTGAGCCGTATCTCCATTTGAAGGCCTTTGTCTGTCCTTAATCGCCGGTTTCGAGTTTGGCTCCGATTTGTCCTCGTTCTGAAAAAAACTAGTTTCAGTTCGATTCGACACTTCAAAAGGTTAATTCACCACATACCTGTGCCGACTTCTCCTGGACAACTGAGACTTTCGTGGTATGAGAATGGCCACGGTGCCGAGTACAATGAGCTATCGGTTCCACCCTGAAACACATTTTTCACACTTGAATTTCCACATAAGGTACTTTAAAAGATGTAAACTCACTCTGAATCAGATCCCTCCTCTGGTGAAGTCACATCTCCGCCATTTGGAAGCCTCTTTGCACGGCCTCCCCTTCCCTTCAAACCCTGTAAAACAATACATTTTAAATTTTTTGTGGAAACAAAAAAGCGAAACCAAAGATGACAAATCAACAAAGCAAAGCAAAATTTTGTTTAGATTTTTTTTAAAATGTAAACGGTGTTCAAAAAAGTTCAAAAATTTCGTATAAAAGATATGACAACAATTCTTTATAAAAGCAGCATGAATGAAATGTACTCGTTACAAAATGAAATATGCTCATTGCAAAATGGCAAAAAAAAATCTTCTTCGATATACTCTGTGGAAGCCAAGAGCACGTAGTTGCTTTAAAATAGGCAAAAACAATAAAATCTGTAGCTTAACAGGGCAAAAAGGGAAACTGCTGACATAGGACCAAGAAAGACGTAAATAAGTAGCAGACGTTTCTTGGAAAAGAAATACCTTGCTTTGGCCCACCATACTATAACTCGACGGTTCATTCGGCGACGGGTAAAAATCAACAAAGTGTGAAACACGTGCTGGCATAGAAAAACAACGACCGTGATTTTCGATAGAGGGAGTGCCGCCGAGCGATTCTTACATGGGGGACTCACGCCACAAGTTGCATTTATGGGGGTCGCGCACAACAAACCCCACGGGTAGCTTGTTCATATGTGCAGGAGACCATCGTAAGCAAATCGTCTTCACATTATAAACCTTTCTGCGTTGTTTTGATTGACAGTGCGGGCTGTCCCTTTTCAGCTCTGTCAACCGAGCCAGAATCATCCCGTCGTTGGCTTTAGTAAACCAGGATATGTCTTCTGGGCTCTCTTGATGCCCTCCAGAGTGACCTCGTCGCTTCCATTGGATTTTCCTCCAGCTGCCTTGGCTGAACCGTCCCCTTCTCTCCGTTTTTGGACGCTTCCACAGCGTTCATCGTTGGGTGACGTGGGTTGTTTTCTTCGCTTCTTATGTAGAGTGAGAGGGCTTCGCGGGCGTCGTCCTCCTTTCCGCGCCAAGTAGCAAAAGCTCATGAACATTGAGAAAGCTAAATGAGCGGACCTCGTAGCTATAAAACAAGCACCAAAGCCTACCGACCACGGAAGCCGAAGAAACCCCAGCATAGAAAAAACTGGGAAAACTCGAGAAATAACGGAAGCGAATACAGGCCATCCTAAAGTCTCTTCTTGACGAATACATCTTTCTTCGAGCCCGATGTGAATCCTGAGCCATTTGCCACACTGCTGTCGGGAAACATCGAAGAGCTCCGTAAAATGAGGGGGGGGGGGGAGGGGAGCCACTTAAAAATGGCCAACCCGCCTAAGCAGCTGACAGTCGGTACGGAAATGAAAAACGCGCAGCGGAGAGCCGTGGTTCCTGCGCTTCCGGAATTACGTCGACCTCAGGCGACCCGGCCGTCTCGAAAAGTCCTCCTTCCTGGCATCCGTACACTCTTCGCAGTTTTGTGTCTCTAATGTGCCTAGGCTCTAATGTGCCCCGGCGAGTCTGGTGAGCCTCGTATGACTACACTTCGGAAGGGGGAGAGTCGGCTTTAGAATCCAGCGAGTCTATTTTCGAATCGTGTACTGCGTGAAGTCCCCCCTAAAACATGTGGCCAGCCAGTAGTTTCCTGACACTGCTTCCTCCGGTAGGTCGCCAGCCAAGCGAACCCCAATGTGCCATTCTCGCTATGGTATTACGGTGGTCATGCATAAAACCCAGCTGGTAGACACCATCTTCTGTTCTATACTCTGGGGGAAGGTAATCTAAACATAATCTTCTTCCTCGAACAAAAGCGGGAAAAGACGCTATTACGACGCCTTCCTCAATACAGAACCATGTGAACACGTAGCTTTAATCCAAGAGAGCATACAAGTCGTCTGTGGTCTCTCGACCGTCAAAGGAAACTGCGAAAAAAGCTATTTCCTCCAAGGAGGACTGCACCAGCATTTTTCAAGGAGCATTTTAGAGCTGAATAAAAAGAATGGGATTCATCAAGCCAACGTCGTAGGCTTGAATTCCACAACAATGATTAATTCTGACCGTTCAGTGAACAGCCCTAGAACCATATGTATGGAAGTATGTATGTATTAGAGCACCCAAACCATTGAGCCAGTCTACAAATGGAAAAGAACCGGCTTGCCTCTTGCCCAATTACACGACTATTTGTTAGGAAACCCAGTGTAACAATATACTTGGAGAACAGAGTTCAGCTTTTTGTTCTAACCGAAAACATTTTAGTACTTTAGAACACTTGCATCAGCAGTCTGACAACTACACCGCGACTGAACCACACAGCGACGCCAATGATGGGGTTCTGACTTATAAATACTCGGCCTCTGAAGCAGATTAGGCACTGAGGAATCTTCCGAAGCCACGCCTGTTCCAACACTGGATGGAATTCGTTTGGTTCACTAGTAATGTTCGCAACAGCATGACAAGTAGTCCTTTAGTGTTCCAGCGAAACTTTTAAAAAAGTGCATGCTTCCTCGACAAAATGTTGAGTGCAGAATATATAAAGTTTGCCTTCATATACGTGTCTTGCCAGAATCCATATCAGAATTTTCCGGTATTCCATCATGGGACGCAGCATCCGGAAGCTACCGTACCCTCTTCGTCGAACTGAGTGAAAGAATGATGCCATCGAGCACGCATTTCTCGATTCATATTCTCATTTTCCGTGAAAAAGCGCACATATGGCTCTCATTCATGTGTGATTCTCCCGATCAAGGTAAAATCGGGAAGAACTGTTCGTCTAGGTACATCGTCTTGAGATACACCAGCAAGCAGAATTTTCATTTTTAGCTCAGTTGTTTGCTGAGTGTTTCTACGGCTATCTCGGATTTTCGGCATGTCATTATTTATAATCTGCATGACATTTAGCTTTGGGAGCACTTCCAAGAAGTCTCATAGTTCGGCCCTGTCGCTCGTGATTAAAGCGTGATATATACAATATAGTCGTCCAGGACTATGATGTTTTTTATCCTTTCTTAAAAGACTTGTAGCTTTAATCCTCGACCTCTCCACCGGTTCTACCTAAAATCCTAACACGTGGAACGGTCCTCCAATGGGACTCATCCACGAAATTAGAATTCTATTCTTTTCTTCAGCCATGTTGGCGTACATCCCGAACTGGAAGCGTTGCTTGTTTCGAGGATAATGAGTGGAGCAGAAGATCATAAAGGAACCTTTCCTCTTCTATACTTCTCTTTCTGAACATCTGAATGGTGTACGTATTTAAATAAAAGCGCAGCGTAAATTCAGATTTTTAATGCTAAAGCTCAATTCTTCGACAAAAAGCAGCCAAAACCCGGTCAGCAGGAAAACAACCTGTAGGAGTGGCGAAGTTAGCTGCTGGGGAATGGGGGTCCAACAACATTCACGGGAGTAGAACTGTCCTAGGTGCTGGTCCATACAGACAGTGACCGATTCTGAAAACAAATATGTTTAAATAGTACTGTAATACTTTCATACGACAGGATTCTACAATTCTAGATTATGCTTGTTTGTTTTTGTGTGTGATTTTCTGTTTATTGTGTGGGTGTATGCAACGACAATGCGCAGAAGCCAACTTGTTCCATGACCTGTCAGCATAACCCGTTGTTCCTATTCTTGCCCCCAGGCAAGAACAGTATACGGGCTGCTTCCGTTCACTAAACTACGCATTATCCTTTATACAAACTCGCTCTGTCTCTGATAAACCATTTGAATCATCCTTTCTACCCTTAACAGGCTCTGAAGGGAGAATTCCGCGGGACGATGACTTCGACCGCCGCCAGTAGACGGCAGTAGACGCCGCCAGTAGAAGACCTCGGCGGAATAGTCCATAAACGCCACATCAACAAAATTATTCGGCAGAGAGGAGAGCGAGCAAAAACAAACAATATGGTGCTCGTGGATGACTAAATGAGAACGGTTGCTGATGATCTTTCAGTGCCGTCGGGCAGCCCGCCGCAGAGAACCCACGTGCTGGATGATCAAGGTGACGATTCTGGAGAGGGCGACTTAAAAGCAGCGACACCAGAAGAGCCGAACTACAAAACTAACTGCTAGTACTGAGCAGTTCTCAGGAGTCGCAGTTTCGCCCATTATGGGAGTAGTTGGGGAGTGCACGTCAGCTTGCGATGCGCTTGTCTGGTCTACGTAGTACCATCTATACGCAAAACTTTGTTGAACGCTTAAAGATTCCTCTTTCACATCAATGTCTGAGTGAGCCATCCACTACAGGCATTGATCGGTACTTCAGTTCGAATCCTGATTTCAGTGATAATTTAAAAGCAACGATTAGATGGAATGATCAAGTCGAGACTAGGTCTTGGCGCATAATCCAGGTCAGCCCTCGTGTTAAAAAATATTAACACGGCGATTTAGCCGCTGGAATGAAAAGGTGTTAAGGTGTTGTCGTTGTTTTGGTCATGGCACTACAGAAAGCAAAGAAATATAAACAAAACTCACTGCAAACATTTGGCTGGGTTGGGAGATGCCTTCTACTTGGAGGAACAATTTGAGATAATCCTTTTATCTGAAATCACATGCTTAATTAAGTTTAAACTTGTTTCTGAACAAACCTTATTGTTTATATTTCTCCTAGTCTGATAGAGCAGACGTTGAGAAAGAACATCTAGTGAAGAGTTGAAGAAGGGGATTCCATGTAGATCGCCTGAAATGTAACCAGTTATAAAAACACAATCCAGAGCAGGAGTGCAGCGGTTCAAGTCCTCACGCACCAGCGTCAGCACAGGGCCCTACACGGCCATAAGGTGACAAAATGCACACCCATTTCAAGTTTTCTCTCTTTCAGCGTTACCCATTCTGGTGATCCGGGCCGTATGACTGACGTGCTGCGCTGATGCCAGGAGCGTGAGATCCGGTCTTCGAGCCAAGATAAATTATTCCATGGCATGTTGAAGTCGAGACTAGAACATCGCGCAGAATCTAGGTCAGCCCCCTTGTTCCAAAAAAATCTACATCACAATTTAGCCGCTAGAATTGAAATGTGTTATCCGTTTTTGACAATGCCACTACAGGAAGCCGAATGAAATATGAACAAAACTCACTATTAACATTCGGCTTGGAAGTTGAGTCAAAGGCCGCCTTCTCTTGGGCCATTTTCCTCGAATCTGAAACCACACGAATAAAAAAGTCTTATATGGATGAAAACGAACCTGATTGTGGCATTTTCTCATAATCTGATGGGCAGGCCGCAGTGGGATCCAAAGTAGAGAGAGAGGCTGTTGTATGTCGACGTCGATCATCTGAAAGTTACAAGTAATTTTTGGTTTTATGACAAACGAATATTGGTAAGCAGAAGTGGCGCAGGGCCAATGCCGCTCCCCTATTTTTTCTTCGGCCTGACCCGGCCCTGGGTCAAAATCTTACTGATGGTAAGTCACCCGCAGTCAAAACGCTTTCCACAGGCAGCGCCAGTGCAAGGCCCTGCACATCCCGCGGGACGAACAGAATGCAAAACGCGAATTTCAAGTTTTCCCTCTTAAATGCGCTCCCCCATTCTGGTGGCTCGGGCCCCATAGGTGCTGGATTTCCTAAACCTGACGCCGGGGCCGTGACGGCCGGTCTTCTAGCCATCGCGTTAAGAAATGGGAGATGACTACAACATCGGTTGGCATATCAACATGGAAAGTTCCAAAAGGAACCGTATAACTTGTGTAAAACGACGAATGCAGCATTTGGCACCAAATATCGTCCGCATCGATAGCAGCGGTTATAGCTGTTGCCAAACCAAAATCCTATGCTAATTGCAAAAACATGCAAAGCATGCTCTGTCAACGACTGATCTGACTATGAATTTCCATATCAACAGAGGATCACTTGGACATTCTAATGTTATTGGCATGATTCCAATTTGGCGACATGTACAACAAATGATTACGGCTGGAAACATTCCTCTTGCCGCTTTTGCGAAAAATAGAGAATTTAGCATGATTCTATCCGCAACACTGAAAACTTCTGGAAAAATGGTAAGAACTCACGGGTTTACGGCCAAAAAACGCTCCGCCATCTGGGGAGAGGGCGAAGAACGAAGCACCCACTCGTCCAGGCAACCGACGGACTGCAAATTAAAAAAAATAATTGTTTTAAATAAGAAAACATGAGAAATCAACTGAATCTCGAAACAGGGAAATAGCCACGAAACGTCTTAGAGGATAATTTTATGCGGCATTCATTACTTTCTGCGCAAGCCACCGCATTTCCGGCAAAGGTCACCATGCAAACGTGATAGAACAGGAAATACACCAGAGCACAATTTATTCCGGTTTTCCCATTCAAAAGAGGGAATAACATGTTGCAAAGAGACAAAAGAGCCCAAAAATTCATGAAACAATGATAAGACTCACATTGAATACCCAAAGCCGATAATGTCCTTTCCCATCGAGCAAACGCAGGTAACCGAGACATCTGGGAGAACTTACGGCGGCGAAAAGAAGATTTACCCTGAAAATCGATGATATTTCTATGATAATATGTAAATAAAACAACAAACTGAAACAGAGAAACACGAAAAGTACGGAATCGCTTGAGAAAACAGAACTAGACCCCTTGAAATGGCGTTTTGGGGAGAGTTCTTGGCGCACATCATGAAATAGCAAGATAATCATGTTCTTATCATCGTATTTACAAAATTACTAATTTATTAAGGTTTCTAATTTGTGTTAGTTAACAAACCAACCAGTATAATGCACAACATCAGGTGAAGGAAGAAGAACAAGCGCGCTGACACTCATCACACGATTTTTCATACTTGCGCGGGTCGGCTAATGCACAATTTTAATTTTAAAAACTATATTTTAAGTTTACTTACATCTTAAATAAAAGAAAAATAAATAAAAACAAGTGAAGAAAGTGGGAATCGAATGTATCGCTGGCCTAAAAGGGCAACCACCCAGTGCCCATCTCATTCGCACGTTCACGGACGGAAAACGGTTTTAAACTAATATATATTTATTTTAATAAAATTTTAAGCAAAAAGGAATCAAAAACAAAGAATAAAAACAACAACAATCAAGAAACTCAAAATCACAAAACTGAGCGAGATGGGAAATTCGAATGCCCGAATGTACGCGTTCACCCGGCGCGTTTTCAAATTGACGCGCAACTGCAGATCGCGTTCATTTATGTGAACATTTTGGCATCCGGTGGCACCTATATTTATTCAAAGATTTATTATTATTTTGCCTTTTAATTTGTAAAAATAAAAGAAGCTCGCAACACGTTCATTTCCACGCAGGACTAACATGAGATTCGCGAATACGATGTTGCCATTTGCAGGCACTGACTGCGGGGTTGAAAAATTTCTTTTTTCCGTGTCGGGTGATGGAAATACAAACTCTTAACGTTTAGTTGCAATTTAAAGAAAACCTTAGTAAACAAAACTATAAATAATTGTGCGGAATGGGCATTCCAATAGGCATAACACGGCAAGTGCATAGCGCAAGTGGAGCGCAATTGGCTGCGTCCGCTGAAAATCAGCGAAATAGCATATAATCAGAGGAGAGCGCAGACACGCGAGAGAGCATGTGAGGACAGGAGGGTGTTAGAAGGGCGCTGGTTCTGCGTCTAACTTGATAGCGTGCTATTTCGTCGCCGTCTCCTACGCGGCGCGTGTCGCGTGCGACTGGCGGGATGTCTCTTTTACCTGCCACTTGCGCATTTCAATGGAGCGTACTTGCCGTGATAATGGTCCAGTGACGAAAGGATTTGCAGGTTTAAGGACTGCCTTAAATTTTAAACTACTTTTATTGATTCTAGACGAACTTTCTTAAAAAATTATGTACAGTTAAGCAGAAAGAACATGAATTGAAGCGAGCCAGACCACAAATCTGGGACAGAATGAGAAGTTGCAAGGCTTGAGAGTACACCATTTTGAATCTGGTAAATTCACACATCGCACGCATGTACGTGCATTTAGTAAGTACAACTGCCATATATTTGTTGTTTTTTTTATCACGCCTATCGTTGATAAGGGTTTACGCGTAGGGTTGAACTAAGATCTCGTAGTTGGTTTTTATCGCTGCAACCCCGCGACGTTCTCCTCTGGCTCCGCCCTTTGCAGGGCGTCGCCTCAGTTCTCGGTTTTAGTGGCCTCACCGCCGGTTAGTTGTTCTCCCTGGTGCAACAAACCCCTCTGTTAACAGTGTCCCCAAGGTGTTGGAATTATTGAGAAAGGTGTGAGAGATAAAGAGAGTGGGGGAGAGAGAAAGACGGAGAGAGTGGAAGTGAGTGCGGAGAGAAAAGGTGTAGTGAAATGGCATACCGCTACAGTTTTCGAGCAAAGATAATGTTGTTCACGATTGTTGTGCATGACCACCGTTTATGGTTTAGCATGTTTTCGTTTTTGAAAAACGCGTTTCTAGACTTCTTTTGATAGGGTAATTAGAATTAACATATACATTAATACAAATGACACGTCTTTGTGCTACAAGGGGTCGATGGTCAGCTCATTTATCCAAGTACTGCACCACAACTTTGCTTGTTCGGTACGATCAACAAGGGTCGGTCTAGGACTGGCAAACGGCCGGGCCGGGTCGGCCCCCTGTGTGAAATTCGGGCCTAGCCCACAAATTTGCCCCAATTTTGTACTCTTTTTTTAAAGAGTGGGCCGCCCGCTTCCTAGAAATCGGGCCCGGTCCTGCTCTCAAAGTTACAAGCCCTGGTTCAGACCTTCGCTGTGAAACGGTCGTGGAATCCCAATTCGACCATGAACGGCCATGACTATTTAGTGATAAGAACGGAGAGAAAACCATCCCATCAACATGTTTGCACTTATAGTTAGTGTTGTTTTTGCAAATTCAATTTTACTCAACAAACCCGCACTTGTTTTGCGCAAAATTTAATAGAAGTAAAACAGAATTCAGCAAGTTCAAATTATACGCTTTTAAAATGCATATCGCCTAACTTTCAAAGTATAAAGGTTTTCGTTTTGCCAACGTTGGGCATGGTAACGTCCAGGTTTGAAAGAGGATACAACAATATTTTTATAACATTGTTCTACACTTTGATATTCAAACGCGGTACATGGTGGTAGAACGTGTATAAATCAGCTTTCATGTCGGATGGCTACATGGGGTCGATGGTCATTGACTCATTCTTTCAAGTACTTTAACGGGAGCAAAAAACATATCTCCATTTTCGCACTCACGGTTTAAGTTTTATTTGCAATATGCAAAGTGAAATTATTTCTAGAAAATACAGCTTGATGAAATAGTTGTATCTTATTCAAGCTTACGCAGATGTTCCTGTTGATGTTCCCGCATGAAGAGGAGGCCAGGGGCAGGTCAGGGGCACCGTTCCTCGTGGGAGGTCGCACTTCCAGCAGCCTCCCGTTCTTCCCCCTGCTAGTTTACTATTTGACTGCATGACGAAAACCTCTGTTGATCTCCATTTTTTCTGTTCACTTTCTGAAAAACGATAATTAGGCATACACAGAGGAGTGGAGGTTGGAAGAGGTTGCGACCGGACAGACACATTATTTCTGCGCAAAATTGAACGAAAGGAAAAATCAAATAATCAATTTTCAGCATATTGTGGGATTATATGATTTTATCCTGTTCGTTTATTATACCCCTTTATTGCGGCGGTAGCGGTGCAAACCTCCGCTCGAGACAGATGTTCATTGATGGAGTTGATTCACTCCTTTCGCAATGCCGCGTCATCCATCGGCGACCCCAAAAGGGCACACTGCTACATGCCCGTTCCGTGTTAGCAGAAATACTTTTAAAGGCACTTTTATTCTTTTAAGAAACATCAAATTAACTATTATACGTGGCTCTAAGGCAAATGAGTTCCGGGTTTGAGCCCCAAGACAACAAAGTTTTGGTGTTTGATCCATTCGTTTCCGTCTTTCCCAGCTGGTGAGACTTGAAATTTTCCGCGACAAGTGTTTTCTCTGAGCAATGTGCGACGTTTTCTTGCTTTTTCCAATTCCCTATTGGTAATCCTCTCGATTGACGTTTAGTCCCACTTTTCGGAGATTTTCACATCACGAATTTGCTTGACACTATATTAAAATGTATCCTATCTAGCCAAGATCAATGTAACTGCGCCACACGGTATTCGGCGAGAAAAGCCGCTTTTTCTCTTTCTCTTTCCTTTTTTACGCTGATTTCGCCTGCGTATTGCACGAATGCTGCATTAAAGCTGTTTTTAGAAGGATTCCAATTTGGCAACAGCTATAATCGCACGGGCGTTTTTGGCACAACTTGAACCAACATGCCAACCATCGATTCCTTCCTCAAACGCAAATATGAGAGTCTCTGATTCTTAAAAACAGCATGTCAACTTTTGATTCTTTTACTGAAATGAAAGTGTTAATATCTTGGCTGTTTTCCAACCGCGACTGCAGCGCAACGCGGGTGAAGCAAACGGCTCCTTTTGTTATTGGAAATGCCCTTTGAGGTGGCGAAATTGGTTACGCCATTTTGTGAACCATCGGTGACGATATCCGTCAATGTTTTTCTAACCTTCTTCCAAGTAGTGTTGTGGCTAGCGAAGTTTAATGCTGACCCAGCTTTCCCATAATTTCCTCTCTTGTTTCGTTGTAAAAACATTAAAATGTTTTCAGAGGAAATCTTAAATATTTCCTAATTAACTTCAACTAGAAGTTTTTTTTTTCAATATGTGGTTGTTTATTGGCGGCTCATTTTCTTCACCAATGATGTGTGTGAGGTGAGTTTTATCTTTGATCTTTACAGTGCGTGCGAAACAAACTAGATCACAAAGCATAGTCTTTCGTCACGATTTCAAGTTGAAAACGGTTTATTTGTAAAAAAAAAATCGTTTGCTGAACTGATGGCTTCTTCTTTTAATGCACAAAACACTAAATGCTAGTGAGGTTTATAAATTTCAAGGAAAACTTCACCTGCATGTTTAAAAAAAAATCATCGGCGTGGTTTTTTAAAAACTTTTTCTCTTCAGAATCGGCACTTTTTTGAGCTGTTGATATATAAAGTGGAGGAACCAAAGTTTCCCAAGCACGGCATCGGTATGTTTTTCAATTTTTCTTAACAAGGCTTTTCTTAATATCTCCACCCTAAACACACACACACACACGCACACATAGAAACACACACTCTCTCACCTCTCTCACTCTCTCTCACTCTCTCTCTCTCTCACACACACCCACACACCCACACACACACACACCCACACACACACACACACACACACACACACACACACACACACACACACACACACACACACACACACACAAAACGCAATGTCGATCAAAAAATGTTCATTGAGGGTAAATCGCTTCACCTTGAGTTTTGAACAAGCTGATTTGAGACCAAGATTGGCGATTGTATAATTACAGTCTAAGTAAAAAAGTGGGATAAATCGTGTCTTTTCGTTATTTCTTGCTGTGGTCTCCGGTTTGAGATGTCTCACAGAGTTCTATAGACTTTCAAATCTCCGCTCGGTGGCTGATGCTAATGGATTGTGCTGATTCACGCCTTGCGCATTGCCACCACACCCATCGCTCACCCCAGACAGACACTCGCTTATAACTGTTCCTAAGTTCCCTGATGTTTTGAACCTTTCGTTCGAGCTTCATTCTTGAAAGAACATATCAACATTTGTATATCTGATACATTTGTGTTTGTGATTGTTTGTTTTCTTTTCCATGTGGCCTAAAAACTATTTAAACTATTTCGAACTTCATTTTCCCTGCTTTGAAGTGACCTTTGCTTTTTTGCTGATGCCCCACGTGTTTCTATATTTGCGGTTTCTTTCTTTTTTTCGTAATTTTTTTCAATGTTTGCATTGAAATGTGTTTGACCTAAACAGTAGTTGGTAATAACTATCATCGCAATGATTTGGCAAAAGTTGAATAATTGACCAATAAGTCAAACGGAAGTGTATCTGATTTTTCGAAATAACATGCCTGGCTTTAATTTTTCAAGTTGAAACAAACGATTTTTTGTCCGTTTCCCAGCTGTGAATGCGCGGATCTTTGTGAGTCACAATGCACTTTGAGGAGTAGATGTTCTTATCGCAAATGCGAACAAGACGGGGATCCGCCTCCCAAAACCAATCGATTTTTCATATTTTCCCATTTCATTTCAATGCAAGAAATTATATCTCCCTTTTCTGTTTTGTTGGTTTCTTTTTCAATTATTGGCTTGAAAACTTTCTTTCAGAGGGAATTATGCATATTTCTTCCACCAATAAACGAAAGTTTAAACTATGTTTCTTCTTCTTGAAGTTTTTGTTATTTGCTGCAACTGGGATGCTAATCAACAACCAGCGAATCCAAGAAGTAAGTCGTATCTTCTTAAAATCCACTTCTAAATTCAGTATTCAATCCCAAATGTGTTCAATCAAACATTTTCCACTTTTGCTGAATTCGTTTCAAAACTTTTGATTCATTACACTGTTTATGTTTAAATGTGCCACAATTTGTAAAATACGTGGTTTTGTTAATCACAACTTATTACACCAAATACATTTTGCATTTTAAAATCCTTTTTTTAAATTTTTTGTTTATTCACATTTAGTTAATTTTTTATTTCTTTTTCCAATATACATACATGCAAATATGAACATTATAGCATTATTACTTCCCTTAAATTTTAAATAAGTGACGTTAAACATCAAATCAAACTATAATTGAATTAATCTTCAAAATATAACTTTGTATTAATGAAGAGTCTGACTCACTTATTTTACTTTGATTGTACTTTGAAGTGTGTCAGTTAAACATAATTTGCTATCAAATGAAAGGTTTTCTCTTTAAGCCGATACGGAACGGAAATTCTCGTAGGATATCTTCGTACAAACGTAGCAAGACAGCTCAAGTTCATTTTTTTCCAACTACAATTCAGTAACTAACACAAGTAACTAACACGTCTCATGCCCTTAGAATTACATAAAAAATTGATGATTTTGAAATTCGTGACTTTTTTATTATTATTTTACCATTAGGATTTCATACGGAATTGCGTACATATATTCATACGCAAATGCTTACCTTGAATCTCTACCATTCATTTGGGATCGTCTTTCAGGAACGCCTCAACTCGCTGACTCGTCAATTGGAAGACGCCACTCTCAAGAACCAACCCAAGCCCAACAACGTCCTCAACCAAAACGTACCAAGGAGTCAGGGACAAGCAACCTCTTCGGCACAAGGAAGCGCAAATGCCTTCAATCCAAAACAAGCCTCCCTTTTGTCCTACCAGTCTCCTTCTCACTAATCCCACCATCCTTCTAATTCTCAATCCCAATCCTTTTCTCAATCCACTAATTCTCAATCTCAATTTTCTTCCAAATCCTTCTTACTCCCAATCGCAAATTCCTCCGTCTGAACCCAAGTGCTTCGCCTGTAAGAAATTAGGACATATGTTTAGCGACTGTCCTACTTACAAGACAATGAGAGATCGCAGAAAGGCATTGGATATCCTGGGAAAGTGCATGGACTGCTTGAACAAGCTCCATCTTGGCACGCCCTGCACTACCCGGGGCAGTTGTAAGCATTGTGTTTCACTCGGGTTCCATTCCCGTGCTGAAAGGCACAACATTGCCTTCTGCCCTAAATTGGAAAGTTCTTTCAAAGGAAAATATACATATTTCTTTCACCAATAAATTAAAGTTTAAACTAGGTTTTTTTCTTCTTGAAGTTCTTCTTCTTTGGTGCAAATGGGAGGTAAGTTCATTTGAACCTTTTCAGAAGCATACAGTGCAACGCAAAACTTTGGGTTCAAGATCGCTGCTACGACATTAGTCAGTCATGGGGATCTGTTCTTCGTCCAAGGTCTGTTTCCCCCTCGTTACGCTGCAAGCAGAGCTGGGAAGCCGCCACCAAACAGGTATTTGTCGAAGTATTCTTTTTAGAATCTCAAATCCTATTTAGCGAGATGCTATCCACGACCAACTCGGCATCGTCATCGACGCACCTCCAAAACAAAAAAGCCAGAAAGTACGCATCCTCACGGTAACCGTGAAGAAACTGTCGGAGTCCGGGCAACTTCGCGCTACAAGGGAGGACTTCCGCGAGTTCAAATCCATCGACACAGTCGTCTTCGCATTCGTCACACGCCCCTTACCTCACACCGTATTTTTCCGCTCCCGCATTGTACTGACCAGGGGAGCTAAAAAGCCAAAGCCCGTACACCTGCACAAACACCTGACCTCGAAGAACGAACGGGGCCATCTTTTCATCCTTGACAGGATGTTCCATTACTATAGTCTTCGCCAATCCTAGTTCCGTCTATTTGACGCAATAACAGAGGGATACAGTAAACTTTCGCGTTGCAAATGAAATGTCCCATACCGAAAACCTTAAATTGATGACCCAAGATTCGAACCCACGGCCTTGGAAAGACGTCTGGCTAATAGGCGAACTCGCTACCGCCTGCGCTATGGCGGCACCTGTCTAAGGCGCCGCGGCGGAGACTGAAAAAGCCGCCGGTTTTCTGTTTCAGCGGCTACGCCTTTTAAAAAAGCCAGTTTTAAAAGACACTGAAAAACAAACAATATTTTAGAACATTATCAATGAAACACTACGAAACAGTAAAAAATTGATTCAACCAGCCAAGTTGAGATACCGTAATGAAAGAAAATACCGTGCCGCCGAAAATGGAGTACGTAGTGCCCAAAATAAGGAGGGACTAGAATTGGCTAGGACTATACCGTGAAGACTACGAAACGGCCTGTTCCTGGCTGTATCGAGGATTTCCCGTGTCAATCAACGCCCTGGCCTCTGGACAGCGATTGCGTCATCATCCACAAGCGCTACCAGGACGCTGACCAAGCCTTCTTGTCGAACGTTCGCAAAAGGTTTTCTTAATACAATACGCTGACATTGTTTTTGTTTTCTTATAAAAATAAGGTAACACTGCAGTGACTGTTCTACATTACTTGCATCTTCTAATTGGGATGATTTCCAAACCAGAATGTCTCTGTCACTCAGAAATCAGACGGTTGCTATTGTAACTTAAAAACAAACGGATGGGGCTATTTCTTGGATGTTTTCCAACCGCGATTGCGCCGCAACGCCTGTGACGCAAACGGTCCCTTTGTGAGCCGCCATGCACTTGAAGGGGGCAGGTTGTTCTCGTGAATGCGTACAGAACTGAGTTTGTGGCGGCCTTCTTCCTCATATTCTTTATTGTATCTGATCTCTTTTCACTCTAGTCAAAAACTGTTTCGCTGTTTTCCCCCTTTTTTATAGAACATTTCTGTATCAGCCTCTCAATATCAATTTCTCTGAAAACACTGCTACTTTGTCCAGATAGCCTTTACGTAACAGCGCAGAATGCTTTCGTCCCAAAAAGTACACTTTATAGGTAATAACGGATTTCGCATTCTCATCATATGATTGGAAACTGACGATCAAATTGGTTTCATTGCACAGTTCTTTGCCTTTCATAATTTCTATGTTTTTTTTTCTCTACTAGCCTTTTTCTACCATGCTAAAACTTGCTGTTTCAGTGGAAATCATACATTTTTCCGCCTTAACTTCAACTAAAATTATTATTTGTGTGAATGCTATCTTCTCTGCCAGCTCAAAAGTGAGGTAAGAAAACTGTTCATTCTAATTCGATAAAACTAGCAACCTCTTTTTGAAAACGATTTTGACTATTTATTCAAATATTAAGTGTAATGCCCCTTTTCATATAAGATAAGTCTAACATTGTCTGGGAAATCTACATTGGAAATGTGAAATTTAATCATTTGAATGTTTAGGACAACTTGAGTTTTTGGGGTAACGCTAGTGGTTTATCAAACCTTGATTTTCTATGGTAGATGTCAATAATGTAGGCTAAATGAAACTTTCGCGCAGTCGTGGTTGTAGAAAAGCCGGCATTTTAGAATATGACGTAGAATTTTATATGAAATGGTGACGGTTTCACTTCATGGTGTTTTCATAGGACTGATTCAATCTTCAAAAAATAGATTAGAACCGGTTTAGGTAATTTTCTGATCAAAAGTGCTACAATGGAGAACGTCAATCGTTTTTTCTTTGGCGGTCGCGTACAATTTAATAAGGAATCAAACAATCTTACTTCCGACACCCACTGCTTAACGTGCCATAAGCAAAAGTGCATCAGTTCTTTTTTCAAACATTCAAAGAAACTGAAGATGTTGCGCGGGCGTTTTCAATAAATTTCGTTAACTACAATGTTTTTCAGCGTTGGTTTTAACAATCGAATGAAACCTACGCTCAGGTATCCTTCACTGGGAAGTGAAAAAGAAATTTTCTGAACTTCGATACTGGGTACACCGCTCACCCAACCAGCTGTGTTAGCGGCGTCCTCAACTGACTCCAAAAAATGTCTACGTTGCCATATTTCGCACGCTCATTAGCTCGCTTGATGCGCAGGTCAGTGGGCTAGGAGTATATATGGCTTTAGAACCAAAACCCTTTTAAAACCAAAAACTGTTTTT
Source organism: Oscheius myriophilus (assembly GCA_964057215.1). Classification (NCBI taxonomy): domain Eukaryota; kingdom Metazoa; phylum Nematoda; class Chromadorea; order Rhabditida; family Rhabditidae; genus Oscheius; species Oscheius myriophilus. The sequence goes on along the minus strand of OZ059907.1, from coordinate 9,888,136 downwards.
GACAAGGCGGCCCCCATTTTTGCCATGGTTGCATGGTTTTATATGTTAAATTATCAGCATAAGCCAATACAGATACAAAATGGCTGAGGGCCATTTGTGATACGCCACATTGCGTTGTAAAATACGACTCTCAAAATAGTGTTCTTTGTTTTAAAGTGATTTTTAAGTTCTAATTCTGATTTTTAGATGTTCAAGAACTACATCTCGGGAGCAAGAAAATGATTGAGGCCAACATCAAGGATGGGAAAAGAGCTATTATGACCATTATTTCATCGCTTGGAAAATGGGTCATGTAAAAGAGGTGGGAATTTTACTTTGCTCACAATTGAATGATGCGTTGTTTTTAGATCCACAAGTTCTTCGTTTTGGATAGTGGAGGTTGAGAAGTCGGTCAGCTTCATCTCAACCACCGACGGCCCTGCCAAGAAGATGAAAACATTTTTGTGAAGTATGGATTTCAAAAAAGGTATGAGATCAATGGCATCCCTTTTAGGATCCGATTTTCAGATCAAGTTCTCTGGGAAGAAGAAAAGAATTGCATGAGAAGTACGCGGAGAGACCGACAGTACATTTGAAGACGGAACTAATAGACGAGAAAAAAATGATAAAGAAGACAAGAGTAAATATTTCCACGAAGCACTTTTTCTTTCAGTCTTTTTTTATTATAATTTGAAGCCAGAGTTTTTGTTTCTATGCAGAGTTTGACCTTACTGTTTCCAATTCTTTGATTTTGCATTCCTTCTTCTACTTCTAATGATTTCTGGTGGTTTCCCCGGTGCATCGATAGACGGTCAAATGTACACTCGACGGTTACACGTTGTTATTTGAGTTGAATCGTTTTTCACGCATTGATGCCTTTTTCATCGCCAACCCCAGATCGACAGATGCTTTTATCTGTTCTACGACATCAAATCGCTTTTGAATGACACAGCTTTTATCTGAGGAGCTCAATGATCTGTCGTTTCAAAAAAAAAAGATGGCTGCCCCCGAATCTTGAAAATGAACGGAAGGGTTCATTTCTTGGCATTTTTCCAACCGGCAGGGTGTTTTTGTGAATGCCGACAGAACGCGCGTTTGTGACGGAGTACTGAATCATTATCTTTCGATTATTTCTCCAAAGTAGTTTTCCAGGTGGTACAACTAATTTGTTTTTAATCACATCGATGTTTTTTCGAAATCGATTTCCGTGAAATCGCTCATCCCAGAGCGCTTCTCTATCCCAACGCGCAATCTATATCCCTTATAGTTGTTGCCAAAACGAAAACAACGGGCGGACGACGAAAAAAGCGTTATTTTCTCTGCCACGCCGCTAAATGCACGCTCTGTCGCCTGAGTAGCCAACAAATGCTGTAATAATGCCGGTTCTGGCAAGATTTCAATATGGCGACAATTATACATGGTCCATTTCTTGGATGTTTTTCAACTGCAACTGCGCCGCCCCGCGAATGACGCAAACGATCCCTTTTTGAGTCGCAATGTACTCACTTCCGTGAGGAAGGGTGTTTTCGTGAATTCGGCAGAACCCGCATTTGTGACGGCGTGCTACTTTAGTTGGTTAACCCTTTCCATTCCTTTTTTATTGTCTTTTTTTCACCTGGTACAACATTTTTAACTTTTTAACCTTTTCTTGCATCGTATTTGGAAAACACTTGCATTCGGGCGTTTCGTAGTTGATTTCCACAAAATCGCTGGTAAAATACGATATCTGAAGCTGCTTTTGTGAATCACGCTGCGTAGACAGTAAAAAGAGCTGGATATTTTGATAATCGTGAACGCGGCAGTTCAATGTTTAGATATTCATGAACAAATCAACCATTTCTAAAAGGTTTGGTTTTCGTCGATTGCCGATCATAACAGTTGCTTCATTTATGTTTGCTTTTCGTTTTTTTTTCTCATGCGGCAAACTTTGTTTTGTTGTTAAACTAACTTGGTTTTCAGAGGAAATCTTAAATATTTCCTCCAAATCAACTGAAAGTTTTGTTATTGTTCTTGGATTCTTCTCCAGCGGCTCATATGTGAGGTAAGCGAACTTTCCATATTCAAATAAAGTGCATAAGAAATTTTTTCAATTTGGAGTATTGATGCTGAATTTCAGCTATTTTCAGCATTTTCAGTATGTAAAAGACCAATTCTTACCCGGTAAAGTTAAAAGACCAATATAAAAAATCAAAAAAAAAAAAAAAAAAAAAAAAAAAAAAAAAAAAGATGAAAAACTTGTTTTTGTGTGTTTTTGACCAAAATAGATGCATTTTTAAAGAAAAAGCCGTAGAGCCGTTTTTCTTTTGACTTTCATGCCAGCACTTGGTTACTGTTCACTATTAGTCGTTCTATTTGAAACTTACTCTGGTCCGCGCGTATTAAGTTGCAGAGGCAGCGCTAAGACGGTCGCGATCGTCAGAAAAGACACGGGTTGTGCGTTTATTGTTCAAAATAATAGTACTTGTTTTTATTCCAATTTTTTCAGCACGTTCTTGGAGCAATATGTATGAATCTGATCAATAAACTTCCGATCAGCCCTGCCTGCAAGCTGTTCACCTACATCGTCGTTATAGTCAACTCAGAGGTACGTTTTCCCTACTTAAGACTTTGAAAATGATGTGATTAAGGATGTGGAGAGAATTTGGTCTCAAGAAGGATGTCATGGAGGCCATCATGAAGATCATCGGAAAAGTGATCGAAGACGCCAGGAAGAGAGCTTGGAAATAGGTCGACGAGTTCATCTACGGGATCGACAAGAACATGGTAAATTTTGAAAGGGATGGTACTTATAATATGTTTTAGATCTTTAGGGACTTCATGTAAAAGAAGGAGAACGAAGAGCCTATGGATGCAGAGCGGGAAAAGAAGACCAAAGAGGAGGAGGACAAGAGTGCCTAGGGATCATGGAACAGGTTGAAATACTTGAGAAGGAGATCGAACGCTACTTTTAGGAGAACTTCGAACTCGAGGGCAAGAATCATGAAGCCGTCAGGTTCCTCAAATTCAAGAACAGAAGAGATCAAAGAACTGAAGTAGAAGTTCTACGAAATGTGAATTGGAATTATACCAAGTGAATAAACTTTGTTGATGTTGCCTACTTATTTTGATTCATCTGCCGGAATCAGCATATGAAAGTGAATATGAATATGAGCGGAAAAAATGCCATTTTCACCATTAAGATGCCTTTGTAGTACTTTTTTACGCCAACAATTCAACAAATAAAACAAGTTACATAGATATTTAATGACTGAACTGACAAATTAACAAAAACTATGAATCGATATGAAACAACATTTACCTTCAGAGAACCTTGATAGTCAGATTGTAGGGTGCCATGAATGACTGGATTTCAACCACCAAGGATTTAGCTCCAATGTTTAGTTCAAATGTCGATTTTCTCTTCTGCGTGAAGTAACGGTAAAGAAAATCCATTGTGTCCACCCAGTCTTCCTTGTAGATTTCGCAGTTTTTCAGGATCAGATCCGGCTTTTCCGATCCATTCACCAGTTCCTATAAATTATTGGTGAACTGAAGTTTAAATGTCAATTTACCATTAAGTGGTGATAGATTTGGTCGGGGCGTATTTGCATTCCGTTGAGCGTGAGACTGTTTTGCGCCTTGATGGAGAAGAGGTCGACAGGAGTATAGATGTTCTTGTTGAAGATTTCGACCTGGAAAAAAAATCAAAAAATCAGTTGGAATATCGAGTTAAATGAAACGCACCTTTTCAATATTACTTGTGTCATAATCAAATACTTCATTCACGAATTTCATCAACGACATCTTCAGAGTTTGAATCTTTGCTTTCTGAAAGAATGAACATTATTAAATATTTTTGAATTACAGTTACCTTGAAGAACTCGGCAATGTGAGGAACACCCCTATTAAGAAAATAGCGTTCGAAAATGGGGATTTCTTCTAGTTTCAGAAGAAAGTCACAGATTTTCGTGCTCAAGGACCAATCCTGAAAAAAAACATTTCTGTTAGAAGTATGTTACAACAGTAAATTTAATTTTTAAAAAAAACTTACTTGAACTTCGACAATTTGAGGCCTCAGTTTCATTTTCTCGCACATTTCCAAAGATAGGACTTCGGCATGGGGTAGATAAAGTTGTCGTTGCGAGCACTCAGTGCTCCAGCTTCCCTTCCAGTCATCATTTAAGTGCCATAAGTTTTAAAGTTCATCTGAACAGTTAATTAAGTAATTCAAATAAATTCGTAACGTACATTTTGCAAGATTTGGTCCTTAAGGTACAAAGGAATTCCAGAGAAGTTGACGCGTACTTGGTAAATATAGCATAACATTTGCATATGAAAGTTTAGATTTCAGGCTCCGAGTGTCCGGCCGTTTTTTTGGCACGGAAAAGTGATTAGGCTAGGTCACGGATCCGTAGGTTTGGCCGTTTTCCGAAAATTTGAAAATTTTGGGTAAAACAGTATGTGGGTATTTCAGGTAGCAAAATTAAAAGATAAAAACGGATACATTGTGTATGTATTAGATTCTGTTAACTCATACCTGAAGGGCAGAACTCTTGTGGAACAAAGTCAACTGAAAAGGCAGAGTTTATCTTTACAGGTGCTAACGATTGCTTTGAAAATTTGATTTGCAGAGCCAACTTCTAAAGACCTACTCTGTGGTGTCATTGAAAATAAACAAGTGTTTTAATTCTATTTTAAGTATTGTTTTTCCACCTTTACAAAAAAATGGCACCAAGTGTAGCAATCCGTGTTTTTGGGCAAAAACTAGGTTTTGTGACGTGATCTATTTTGACCGACGGTTTTACACATGGCTAAATGTGAGCTCATCGATATGTATTGCACTTTAAAAAAACAGAGGTGTTTCTATCTGTGCTTTTGTTCGTTTCCTTAATTGCCTAGCCCTGTTTTGTTATTAACCTATAAACCCGCCGAGGACGACATCTGTGTTCGCTTTTTTCGTAACAGCTGCTGGCTTTTTACTAAGGTAATCTAGATAAACATGAATGCATCATTTATTCACCTGATTACCATTTTGGTTTCTTAACATCTTCCATTTCTTTTATTTTTTGCTGAAATATAAAAGTTTTTTTTAGAAGTTATTTCGAAATGTCCGTCGTGAAGGGAAACAATAAGAAAAGCGTCAACTTCTCTGGAATTCCTTTGTACCTTAAGGACCAAATCTTGCAAAAGGTACGTTACGAATTTATTTCAATTACTTAATTAACTGTTCAGATGAACTTAAAAACTTATGGCACTTATATGATGACTGGAAGGGAAGCTGGAGCACTGAGTGATCGCAACGACAACTTTATCTACCCCATGCCGATTTACAGAATGACGATTAACGTAAATTTAAATGTTTTTTTAAAAATTAATCCTACAATTTCAGCATGGTCGTGTGTCGTTTGTGAATGGACTTCAAATTAAAGTCCTATCTTTCGAAATGTGCGAGAAAATGAAGCTGAGGCCTCAAATTGTCGAAGTTTAAGTAAGTTTTTTTTTTTTAATTTAATTTGCTGTTGTAACATACTTCTAACAAAAATATTCATTTTCAGGATTGGTCCTTGAGCAAGAATACCTGTGATTTTCTTCTGAAACTAGAAGAAATCCCCACTTTCGAATGCTATTTTCTTAATAGGGGTGTTCCTCACATTGCCGAGTTCTTCAAGGTAACTGTAATTCAAAAATATTTAATAATGTTCATTCTTTCAGAAAGCAAAGATTCAAACTCTGAAGATGTCGTTGATGAAATTCGTGAATGAAGTATTTGATTATGACACAAGTAATATTGAAAAGGTGCGTTTCATTTAACTCGATATTCCAACTGATTTTTTGATTTTTTTTCCAGGTCGAAATCTTCAACAAGAACATCTATACTCCTGTCGACCTCTTCTCCATCAAGGCGCAAAACAGTCTCACGATCAACGGAATGCAAATACGCCCCGACCAAATCTATCACCACTTAATGGTAAATTGACATTTAAACTTCAGTTCACCAATAATTTATAGGAACTGGTGAATGGATCGGAAAAGCCGGATCTGATCCTGAAAAACTGCGAAATCTACAAGGAAGAGTGGGTGGACACTATGGATTTTCTTTACCGGTACTTCACGCAGAAGAGAAAATCGACATTTGAACTAAACATTGGAGCTAAATCCTTGGTGGTTGAAATCCAGTCATTCATGCCACCCTACAATCTGACTATCAAGGTTCTCTGAAGATAATGTTGTTTCACATCGATTCATAGTCTTTGTTAGTTTGTCAGTATAGTCAATAAATATCTATGTAACATTTTTTCTTTGTAGATTTTTTGCCGTAAAAAAGTACTACAAAAGGCATCTTATCTTATCTTAATTATAACAAGAATTGGGTACAAGTGAAATAACCGAGGCGTGGTTGGGAAAAGACCGGCGGGGCAAATGTTGGCAATGAAAGTGGAACTTCCCAACAAAACCTTTCTTTCCGACTTCTTGTGTGCCATATGAGAATTTTGCGAGCTGTTTTGTCGCCTTGGTGCGCTCACTTTCATACAACACTTCAAAACTTATGCATGCTGCCCACATTCTCTTCACGGGGTTACCAACTCGCTGTTATCAGAAAGGCATTTCATTTTCGTTTCGTTTTCGAAGACATTTTCAAAAGGAGGGGTTTCGCAAAATAAATATTACCCTCGAAAAGCAACGAAACTATGCTTTTTCAGTTTTATATCTCTTTTTTTTGCCATTTTTGTGAAATTCGCAAAAAGGAAATTAATCTCATCAAACCGTTGTGCATAAACGTAGAAACATTAATAGGCAATTTAAAAAATAGCATCAGGTATACATAACTCACAAATCATACTTTCTTTCGTAAATGTAACCATGACGCAGTATTGCGTACGTATCCTAAAACACAGGATTTTCGTACGCAAATTTTCGTCTGGTATCATTTGCACAGGGCTAAGAGCGGAATTGGGCGAAGTAGCACTGGCGACGACTATAGTAAAAGTTGCACATGTTGCGCAATATCAACCCAGATTAAATTTATTGCACACAATAATCACAATGCCGATATCCATATTTGACCGATTATGGCACGAAACACCATTTTTCGCTTATTTCATTTTTCCGTTAAAAAATTTGGCAGCTTTGGAGCCTCCTGTAATTTTCGAAGCCAGTTTCCCAAACCACCTTTCGTTCAGGTCCACAGCAGTAGTCACCGTCCTCTGTTGCTTGCGAACTCCAGCCATTTCAAGCTTCTGTAATTTTTAAAAACACATTAGTGTTTTTAAAATTTTCAGCTCACTTGAACATCTTCAAGCAACCAACCGTAATTCTTCATTTGCTTCAGTTCTTCTATCATTTCGTACATTTGTTCAAGAGATTTGGCCTTCGACGAGTGTCTATTCTTGATTTGTTTAATCTGAAAACGTCATTTTCACATTCCATTTTTCAAAAACACTTGCCATTTCTTCGTGCTGCTCCTTGAGCTTTTCCAGGCTTTTCAACATTGTGGAATCCGAGTTGCCCATATCTTTCTGTAAAATTTCGGTTGATTTGGATTGTGCGAAAAATCCGCAGAAAATTAAGACCATGGAATTGATGTGCCAATATCGATTTTTAACGTAATACGGGTGGGTGTAAAAGATACTGTAAAAATTCAAAGGTTTATACAAACATATGATTTTACAAATCATATTTTTACAAAATATGGTACCGTGATTCCTTATCGCAAAAAACCTCACACTCATATTTGAAAATATTTATAATTGTTATGGTTTGGGAATTTGGAAAATGTGCAAAAAGGGAAAATCTGCGAAAATGGAACATCGTATATATGTCGAGCATTGAAAATCAAAAATTTTAAAAAAATGAAAGGCTAATTTTGCGCAAAAGATGTTCAACTTCGAAGCTATCCGAGTAGAAAGATTAAATTTCGATCAACCAGATGCGTTTCAAAGACAATGAAATTCTTTTGACATTTCAAACAATACCTCTTCTTTTATGAGATGCTCCAAGTACTCTTTAAATGAGTCGTTGTAAGGAAGTACTGAATTTTTGGCAATGAATGCAGCAAACTCAGCACTGTATGACGTGATCTGTTTCACATCCTGTTCATATTCCTTTTTCTAAAAATAAAAAGTACTCCAGAGACTTTCTGAAAACCTTATGTTTCTGTTTTTTAACAAAGAGCTCAGCAGTCTCCAGCTTGTCCGAATTCTCTAAAATCAACTTTTCGACCTCCGAATCAGTTACCTGAAAAGTAAGGAAGTTTTTACTTATTTTTCAAAGAAACCTACAGTCTCCATCGTTTTCTCCATCCTGTAGCGCACGTGCATGTGAGTCTCCCATGGACATACACATGTTCGACATTTCTGAATGTCTCCCTGCAGTGCCCAACATTGCTGAAGAGCTGGATTGGGACAAATCGATATCTAAACCGATTATGTGGAGGATTTCAAATCTCAACACCTGAACTCCGTCTAGGTAGCAGCGAGAGTGGCACTCTGTGTTGTAGATGGTATGCTTTGGACCGTTTGGATCGGAGGTTAAAGGTTCATAGGACACACAAGACTTTGCGGTACACACAGTTATTGGGTAATCCATTTCTTTTGCCGCTAGGAATACCTGAGAAATTAATGAACTGTGTCTGCTTGTTTGCGTGTATTTTTGTGTGAACGACGTATGTGCGTGTGCGTGTTTGTTCAAGTAAAAACTACAACAAAGCGACTATTACCTGATCCACAGATAGTTTTGAAATCAGATCAGTCTCCAACCTTTTACAATCTTCGATCTAAACTAACTGATTTCTAGGCCTTTCATTTTGTCATTTTACCTCCAAGAGCTTCTCATCAATCAATTTAGCATTGGTCAATTGGTTCCTCAAAATTTCGACAAGAGGCTTCGACAATCCCATGAAAATAGCTCGGATCTGGTTCAAACTGACCATGTCTTGAACACTGTGGGGTCGAAGTTTACTTATCCGCTTAAACATCCTGAACAAACCATGATTCATAAAACGTACTTTTTGCATACCTAAATGTTTCCTCCACTGTTCTTCGCCAACTCGTTTCGTAGTCTTTAGCAGTGGAAGTGTTGAAAAATGCTCCTTCCTTTGCAGCGCATAAGTAACGAAAGGGTTCATTGTCGAATAGATAAATATTGTCCCTATAAACTTTGCTGTAAACAAAAAACTGCCATTTTTTTGTCTTACCTGTTTGTTTCAAGGTCAATATTACGGTCTTCCTTGAGTTTCTTCAAGTGTGTCTTTAAAGTAGGAAGTGTGTCTCCAGGTTTGAAGTGCGATTGGCGGGCATTGGTAAAACACCAAATTATGTTCTCTCTGGAGGATACGTGAAGATGAGTAAGAAGTTCATTGATACAGTAGCGGAAAGTAAGGTTTAATCTTGCGTTGTTGGACTTCATCAGAATACAGATGGCATGGATTTCCCTTAAAACATTTATTTTTAGATTCACAAAAAAAACGGAAGTTGCATGCGTTAAAGACAAAAGATAATTTTAAACCCTTTTATATTATTATTCTCTCTGACAGGAATTTTTAAGATATTCTATCGAGTTTTCTGAAAACCATCTGCATGTCTGCGCATTCCGGATATTTGTTTGTTTGAGCAAATAAATCGGCTCACCGTAATGTTTGTTATATTTGTACGAAATTTTGCGTAATTTTGTACAAAGTTTAAGAACGAAAAAAGGGCGGACCTGAATTACAAGCGTATTTCAAGATTTGCGCTAATTCGTTTTTATGTAGCAGGGATTAGTCTGAGTGAAAAAACATATTGCTTTTTTTCTTTTTATTATTAAATGTCTTTCCATATTATTTGATCCAAGAGTTTTATGTGGATTTTTGTAAACAATGCAATGCGCGCGAAAACCAGTGGGTGTAAAATGCTTTCATACATGGTTTCTGTTTTTGATCCTCGTGAAGGGGGACTTGGTGCTTTTTCACCGACACATGCCAACTTCGGTGTAAATGAAAAGAAAAAACGAATCAATTTCGCTTTTTTCAATCTTACTTGAACTGCGAGACGAAGGACATGATCTTTCCAAAGTTGGCATACTCCTGGTGTGCACCTCTCACGTCACCAACACCTGGCGTATCAATTATTCTGATTGCTTTCTTCGATTCTTTGGGTCCCCAAGTAAATAGATACGATTTGGGAGCCTTAAAATGTTCTCAGTTTAAAGGCACTTGCTTCTAACCTGTGTACACGCTTGCCCTTCTTCTGTTTGTTCGTTGTCAGCTGGATCGCCGCCATGTTCCACGCTAATTGTAGGCTCACAGTCAATTCTGATGCATTCAAACTGAACAATTGCTTAGATGTTTTGTTTATTTGGTGTAACTTACGTCATCATCGGTGAGTGAGAAAAATGCTTTGATAAGACATTCTACACCTCCTTTTAGCGCATCTTGAATGGTTCCATACTTGAGGTAGTTTGCCAAGCCATTGATAAATGTGGATTTACCCGCTCCTGTTTCTCCAAGAACAAGAATGTTGGTGTAGTGCGGCATTCTAAAAAAACTGTTTGTGAAATTTAGATTGTAATAATTATAATTTTACCTAATATGAATTATGAAACGTTTTGGAACGGAAATGACAATTTCATTCGCTCCTGAAAAAAAAACAATTGCGAGTCTTCCTAGAATTTTGGCCAAAATCGAAAAAGTAAAAAAAAATCGTAAAATTATGTGGTTTCAGGTCTCCTTTTTTATATAATAAGAATATGTAAACATTATTAAACATTTTTCAATGAATTTGGTAGTTTTACTCGTCGAACAAAAACTGACTACGGTACAATTTCTTCAGTGGAACATTGACTTCAAAACTGAATTTTCAATCAAATATTTAACGAAATTTTAAATTTGGTAGGTCAAAAATCTTAAATTATTACTTCAAAATTGTTTAAATTGCTGGCTCACTTTGGAGCAAATTGGACATTTATAAGAAAATCCAAAAAAACTTTTTGAAAAAAGTTTTTTTGCGCCCTAAATAAAACTTTTTTGTCTATTGCAATGTTTTTCAGCGTGAAAAATTAAATCGAACACATACGCTAAAGTTTTGCGGTCTCAATTGTCTTAAAAAGTATTAAAAGCCGAAAAAGTATTTTAAAACAATCGGTTACGTCTTCTATTGATGTACTTACTTTTTCATAAAGTCCGGATGGATATTGATCTCATTGGAAGTTTCCACATCATCATCCAGAGATGAACTATCGGAAAAGGAGGCGGAGAACTGGGATGTAGAATATGTGTCGTCTCTAAAAAGCAGATATCTATAAAAAGCCAAAATAATTTTAAAAAAAAAACATTTTTTGCTTTTGCTAATAGTTTTGTAGTTTTATTAAAAAAACATTCTTTGGCGCCTTTTTGTCAGTTTTGCTTTTTCAACCTTTTTGATGTTATATTTGTGTAATACCCCACTTTTCCATTTTCCTTTATGTTTGATTATAAAGCGGTTTTCTGTTTTTTAAACAACTTACAAATTAGTTCTTTGTTGAAATTTCGGGTGAAGGGAAGCGTCGGAACTTCGCCTCGAGAGATTACTCATTTCGCTGATACCGCTCGAGCTGAGTGTGTTTGAATGAACCGTTCTTCCGCGATCCTTAAGGGAATTGTTTCAATCTTAAAACTTGTGACCAACAGGCGTTTGGGCTTTCCATTTGTCAAAAGCTATTCGAACTTGATGGGACTCTTTTGACACAAGCATTTCTAGACTCTCCATGTCGTTGTTGGTCAGGGCTCGACGAAGGAGTCTCTTTTTTCGATCGTCAGTGACGAAAGAGAGAAAATCGTCCGGACTTGAAGATGATAATTCCTGATAAGCATTGTGTTGATTGCCAAACGCTTCATCTTACCAAAGTTTGAAGGTACGTCATGATAGCCATCAGAGCCTTTACGTTAACCATGTTTTTCAACATTTCGATTTTCCGTTCAACCGTAAGGACATCATCGACGACTACATCCATGACATCTTCCCTGTCTTCGTCGGGAATCATGTGGTCGAAATGCGTTGGAGTACCCCTTGGGGTATTACCCCCCGGTGGCGGCCGATTCATTGATGACTCCCTGTAAGGTAAAAAGTATAATTAAAAACAGAAATGTAGAAATGTGAAATGCCTCTATGAAATAGACAGAGCTACTCGGAAGGCCCAAAGTTGCCGTTGAACGGCCGCAGGTCGTAAGAAATCGGAAGGCATTGCGAGACACTAGAGAGCGGCGCATTTCAAACGGCATTATCGTCAAAATCTTGTTTTATTCTGTTTGTATGCATCGCGTTTTGTTTTTGAACATGCTATAACAAAATCAGCGAGATAAGGAAACAGGCGTCTCCCATTCCCAGCCGTTCCTTTAAAGTATTTTCTTATCTTTGAGGAACTTGTTGACTGTGTGCTTTACCCAAACTAAGCAGTACCAGTTACTCCTTAGGACGCAATTTTGCTGAGTACAATAATGACCCCAAAACTGTTTGAACATCGAAGCTGCAGTTTTAAAAACGTGGGCCAGAATTCTCACTGTTGGCTTCGAGACAGGTTGTGAAAGCTTCGCTTTCGGATTTCACCGCTAATGTCTTATCACTGATAAATATTGCGCTTTCTTTTTCAAAATATCACCGTGTCAGGTCATCAGTTTGGGTATATATTGGCGAGTGCACTGCAGTTTTTGGTTTTTTTCAATTCCACACCTGTCGAATTGATGGATGCATACACAGTAAGTTTTTTGTGCACGTGAGAACGTGTGTGTTTGTGTTATATGTGTACGTGCGTGTGTGCAAGGGTATTTTCTCATTTTTTAAATAAAAATTTAGTCCCAATCGCCATTTCCTTTTCTGAGCATTCATCTGGACCCACTTGGAGATCAAGCCAGATTGATTCATCACATTATTCGTTCTCCTGACTGTGACTCCACACGGAAAGACAATCTTATAAAACAGGCCTTCAAGGACAACCCATCGCTATTAAGTGGTTATTTATGTTGGCGAACGCAGGTATTTTATGTGAAAAATGTTAATTTATTTCCCATTAGATCTGCAATCAAATTCCAAAACATCTCTTGAATTTACTAACTCCGTCTGAGCAAAATGATGCTTCGAATCTTTTCAAGCAAAAGGACTTCCAACCACTTGTACGCGGTTTTTACAATTACTCTTTGGACGCCGGTGATTCTATGCAACAGTGGATTTCGACGGTAGGAAAGAGATATGTCTAGTGATTTAGGTCTTTTAAGGTAACAAATCCATTCACTGTGAATGATGCTTTTTTCGAAGAAGCATCTAGCATGTGAGTCCTGGGGAATTTCTAAATAAGCTACATATTACAGACTTGACGAATGGGCTGTTCAAGGTGAAAAGGAAGTGGAAAAACAGACTGAAAACGACGGATGGGAAAACCCTGAAAGGTAAATTATTATATTGCTGTTTGTATACTTTTGTTAACGTTCAATCAATCATAATAGTTCTCCTTATTTTCGAAAATTTCCGTCAACTTTCAGAAACGAATACCAATCAAGTCCAACAGCCGAGGAGCAAGAAAACGTACCACCTACTTTTGAAAATCCTTCGGAATCTCAAAATCGTTGCCACTCTCCATCGTATCCCATTAAACGTTCAATTAATGGGTGAGCTTAAATTTGTTAGAAAGAAATGAATGTTTTAAGAAACTCCCCAAGTTCTCCAGAGAAGCCTTGCTATTCCAAATCAGCTGGCCCAAATTACACCACCACGACATCCTTTCAGTCAGATTGCGGAACTCTAGCGTATGACTATCGCATTGAGGTCATTTATTTTCTTTTCTAGGTGTGTGAGGGAGGTCACTGAAAATTGCTCCGTTCATCGATCACCCGTACAAAACTCAAAACCTACAGCTACTTCAACAGCATCTGAAGCAGTTTTAGCTTGTCGAACAGAGTGAGTAATGTTTGAGGAATTTCCCTCTCTAAGAGATACTTTTACGTTTGAAAACTTCTTATTGTTTTTTTTTAAAAACTCAGCACTCAAAATTTGTTCTCAACTTTTTTGTTTAGTTTCTCTTTTTGTTCACTATCTCTTTAAGGAGTAACGGCGCCGTGCATGAACTTCATTCATATCCCAAACCTCAAGTTCATGATATCGTTCAGCAGGAAAGTGTGATGTAAGTTTCACAAACATGAAGGACCAGTAGCAGAATTTCAGACACAGCTATGGGATCGCCACCCCTCCAGGAGCCCCAGCGCGAACATCGATGAACCCCTCCATTGAGGCACCCTTTTCTCCTCTACCTCGAATGTAAATTTGATATTATGTTCCATAAAAGACCGAATTATGGCCGCGTCGCTTCTCTAACTCTGTGCGTGATCTTTAAGGGTGACGTACCAAAGTTAGGCTGGCCACATTGCGGTTTCGTTTAGCCATTTGTCGCTAAAAGAACCTTGCCTGGAATGATACAAACCTAAAGTATAGCGTAAAAACGTATTTAGGGAAACACCACATCGTCCTCTGTACGATACTGTGACATCTCTTGCGCAGCAAAACAGTCCGTACGTTGGACATGCAGACAACATTCAGGAGTCAACCATTTGGTCGACGAGAACGTCGTGAGTTGCATCTAGTGCTTCAACCTTATTTCAGTGACCCACCATGTCAAACAACTGTTTACTATGGCAATCATCCTCCTCAAGTACGCGACAACCCACAACAAGGGCTTTTGGGGTGAGTTTATAATTTGTAAACTTCCGTATAACTATATTCATAATCCTGAAAATTTAGTTATACCAACGTCAGCCCACCTTCGATGAACACACCAATGGCATTAGCCATCAACAACGGCTATAATTTCCAATCGTTGCCAGGGTGATATAAATTCTGTTTTTTAATAGTTTTTCTCCAGGCCATATATTCCACAAGCATCTCCCGTCATGGAACCGGCAGCAAATACACATCATATAATTTACGTTCCGTGGGTGTATAAAGTAAACTTTCGTTATGTATTTTGTTTTAGTGTCCTTACAACAAATTTCACACAACAAGGTCGCAATTCATCGTTCCAAAAGTAAGTTTCTATGTAGTATAATGTAAACTTCAAGCTTGGTTTAGTATCGCAAGTTCTCAGGCAACACAGAGCATTGCAACACACGACTTTGTTACACAGGCTGACAATCAGTTGTAAGTTTAGGAATGATAGATTTTCTACACTCGCCCGCACATCTTTCGCTGTTTAAAAAAGATGATAATGTGGAATTTTATTTTCCAATTAACATAAATGGATAATATGTCAGAAACTACTGATTTTCATTGTGTCAATCCATTCTTAAAATAGTAAATACTGTCAGTTATCCCCTCGATTTTATTTACTCAAGCTCGATTTTTGTGTTGTTGCAAATATATGCCTTGCGTCCCTTACGTACTTCTACAGATTTTATGGTGAATAATGCAGCTTTTCTTTCGTCTACAAAAAAACCAATTTAGGTCCATTGGTCTAACAACACCTGCTAGACCAGTTGCATCTACTCCAAATCTTTCGAAACCAGTCAACTCTCCCATTGCAAAACTGGAAGCCAGGTTGGTTTTTGACAAGAAAAATGAAACCCTTCCAAAACAGATCACCTCCCTCGTCTCCACCTTTGCAAAACACACCAGTTCAAAAACATCATAACTGTCCTGACTGCAAATGTGACAGGTTCTGTGAAACATGTGTGTGGTTTAACAAATGTTTAGTTATTTGTCATCAACACCCGCTGATACGCTAACAAATCCGCGAGAAACATCTTCACCATTTAATACGATAGAAGAGAACAAATCGAGGTGAGTCGGCTTGTTAACCCTTCTTGCAGACTTTGTTTGTGTTTGGCGTGTATATAGGAACAATATACGCCATTGTATAAGACAGTTGAAAAGGCTATTGTTATTATCTTTCTGGTCAGCTTTTTTGTATTGACCGTTCTCTAAAATCACAAAGGAGCAACAAAGCTAGATACCCCTTTATTTTTGGATCTTAATGTAGTCCGTTTCCTACGAACATATCATTTAACCAATATTGACACGTATGATATTGCTCAGTGCGGGCGAGTACAGGCGACGTCGTAATTCTTAGACGCAAATGATTTGTTAATCAAGCGGTTGCCACAACGTTTTGCGCTTTGGTGCAAAAACGTCAGCCCTTCAAGAAACGGCCAAATCATGTTCAAATTTTTGTGTCGGAAATCTTTTGTAGAAATGTTCCGGAGATCCAACTTCCGTCGCCTCAGTCAGCAATAGTTCAATCAGAGCAACAATTGCCATCCAAACACAAAACAGAAGATGAAACAATCAACATTTTGTTGCTTGGACAATCCGGATCAGGAAAGACTACACTTATCAACGGAATCGAAAACTATTTAAAATACGCCAAAATCGATGATGTACCGAAAACTGGACCAACAGTTCGTGTCGACACTTCTTTTACCACAACCGATGAGGTAAATCCAAAATTCATCGAGTTCGTTTCCACTTTTAGAAATTCAACATGATCACGATTAAAGAGACCGCGAAGCGTAAAAAAGGCATTTCCGTCTTGAAATCGACGGAAATCACAAAAATGAATGGACAATCGTCTACTCAAGTAAATGCACTTTAATATGTTAAAGCTGGGGATTTTAGGAACCTATGGATCACATCTTTTCTTGGACCAACGCCAATAATGAGAAAAAAATCATTCGTGTTATTGATAGTCCCGGCGTCAATGACACTAGAGGAGCTGATCAGGATGAAGCTAATAATGAAAAAATTTGGCATCATATCAGTCGTCTGAGGTGGGTTAATTCAAAATCTAAACTTTTCTTTCTTGGTGTAAACTCTGCATTCCATTCAGTGCTAACTTTTGTTAGATAGGGAATTTTGAACACGGGTAAATTTTTTTTATGTTGTGACTCTTTCCTATCATTTTTTTTTCAACATAAACGTTAAAATGAGTAATTTAAACATGGTATAAAGTAAAATAAGTATCGCCTGAAAAAATAAAACAGTTTTGTATAAAAACAAAACTATTTTATATGTAGGAACACGCAAAAGATTCAATTGATAATGGGTTCTCTATGCTTCGATCATTTTTTATTCTGTTTTTCCGGACGACGACAAAAATATTGTTTGTAACAAAATCACATTTCGGTTTTTTACCACGAAAACTTAAAAAAAAGAAGGCCGAAGTAGAATTTACCTATTGTTTTGTAGAAAATAATAAATTTTTATGCGAAGACTTCAAAATTTATTTCCAGAGAACTCCACGCAATAATAATCGTCATGGAGTCGAACTCTTCCCGAATCACGTTCGGTTTCAAAGCCTGCTTCGATAAAATGTTCTCAAAACTGCACAGAAACGCCGTGAACAACATTTTCTTTTGTTTCACAGGTGTGAGCTCTACAAATTTCAAACCGGGAGACTCACTCCCAACTCTACGAAAATACCTTGACGAGTATTGTCTTCAAACGGGAATTCGAATCAAAGCTGAAAAGTGAATCCTTTTATCAGTATAAAAAATAATCATTTTAGAAACAACAGTTTCTGCTTTGAAAATGCTTGTATACGGTATTTACTCACGATGAAACATTACCCCAAGGCTTGCAAAGGTCTTGACAAGGAAGAATTTGCAAATGGCTGGACCCATAATGTGACTGAAGTACACGAGTATGTTGAACCCGAAATGTTTTTACTTTTTCTACAGTATGCTAAATGCAATTCTGACTGTGAAATCGCACGATGTAGATGAGACATTATGTTTGAACGACACTATAAAAAAGTGCACTGCTCTATCTCGACAACAAGCGGAGGCGGCGAAGAATCTTATTCTAAACATCAAGATGGTCAAAAATCAAATTACTGAGGTTTTTTCGAAGAAAAGACGGGAAACCTTGTTTCTTTTACAGATTAAACAACTGAAGATGAAGGACTCGGTGAAGGACCACATCGATCAACATGAGGTATACGCTTTTCATTGAATTTGTCTTGAAGACTAACCAAGTCGTCCTCTTTTGATGTATTGCTGTGTGTCCGTGTGTATGTGTGTCTGTGTGTCTGTTACTATAGGTTTCTGTGCCTGTATCGGTTTCTGAGTTCGCCTTCTCTCTCTCTCTCTCTCTCTCTCTCTCTCTCTCTCTATCTCTATCTCTATCTCTCTCTCTCTTCCTCTCCAAAGTTTCAGAAAACTTGTTCAGATCACTATGACTACTGTTCCATTAAAGTATCCTCGCATGGTTTGCACTTCTCGTCGTTGCTCTAGATATGAAAAGATTGACAATATGGACGTGCTCTCACCTAAGCAGACGTGCCATGCCAACTGCGAGACAGATAAAACACCAGTATATTGTATTAATTACCAAATTTTCAAACGCCATTTTTAGCACAACTTTGTCAACAACGAAGCGCTCAAGCACTGCGAAATGTTTCAACATGGCATGACCGATCACTGCAAAGTTTGCAACTGTCACTGGCGATCGCATAAAATGGTCACTTACGACATCATCCGTCGCGCAGAAAAAGTGATACATCTTATACTTTTTACTAAATTCCTTTTCAGGTTCGCGATATGGAGATTATCAAACAATACAACAAATGTCGAGGTAGAACAGAACGGGCTGATATGTTACTCAATCGTTACAACATCAAGGTAATGAAATGTCCACAATTTGCTTTATGTTTTGTAGAGAGAAGCGCTCGGGTCGGTTTCCAAATTGTTGTCAACCACTATATTTCCCATCAGAGCGGCGATTGCTCGCTTACGCGGCCTGCGGCTGCATCATGTCGGCACACACGCTCGGGTTGCTTCGCCCCAGAGCGGTTCCCGGCCGCTGTGTGGAACCCCCCTTAGTTCCCACCGCACCATCCCTCTTCCCTCGACACGAGTGGGGTGTTAAAAACAAAAAGAGACAAACTACTTTCCTCCATTGTATATAGAATGAATTCAATTTTCAGCTCGAACAACTTGAGCTTGAACTTCTCGAAATATACACTTGTGCTGCTGAGTGTGCAGCCAGCCTGAAAACGACAGCACTGAAACAGAGCTTTGATGTGTTTGTCGACTACGTCAATCATCTGATTGAAGAAGAGGTATGCTTTCTTTTTTTTAAATGACCCAATGATACTTTATCCAGAACACAAAGACGAAACTCGGCGCTCCGGAAACAATAGTTTTTGAGCTCACTCACCTCTTAATCGACTACGAGAAACTCGTGACGCGACGTCATTTATTTTAATTTTTCGTATTTCAGGTCAGGCATCTTGTGAAAGAAAACAAAATCAATGAACGCTCTCTAACAAAAGAAATGGTGACTGATGTGCGGAATATTAATATTAATTCGTATTTTTAGATCACTGAAATGGTCAACAAACTGAAGGAAATGAAATACTGCGGTTCAACTTTTGCCCAAATTAAGGACCTTTTTTGAAAGTGGAATGCTAAGATTGTAGGGATTATCGCATTTCTAAAATCAGAATTTGAATTGCAGATGATTGCAATTGTCTACGTGGCTCTGTTAACATTTTTTTTTAAAGCTGGGGGGAATGAATCTCTCGTAATATTTCGAATTGTTTGGTTCAATAAAGTTTTCATGGGATTGTTTGCATTATATGGGAACATCTAGTAGCTTTTTACGCAGTTTGCACAGCGTGTTTTATTTTTTTGCTGCCTTTTCTTCTTTTCTGCGGAAACAATTGATTTTGTAACGGTTGGATAGGACCATCCCGCCCAACGCAACAGGCGACCACTCACCTGACCTCCTCACTGACGCATTTCTGATAACGCAAGCGTTTCTCTTTCACGACTCATTGCATACAGTGGGTATCATAAAAACAGAACCACCCCTGAATTCTGGTTTTTCACACCCGAAAACAACTTTTGCCAATTTTAACTATGATTATTACAAAAAACGTAAAAAAATCAAATATGTTTGGTATAGTGAATGTCACCGGAAATCCTGAAGATCAGTGCCCAGAACATGCATTTTCTTTTAGAGCGTATCATAAAGATAGACTCACTTGAGAAACCTGTAGAAAAAATTCAAATATCCCTTCAATTGCAATTAGTTTTACGTGTTCATGTTTTACAATGTTATTTTACATTTTTTCTTCAAAAAACAATAACGTAGGAATTTTTGCTCCATATGCATACCTAACGTAGGCAATTTGGAATGAGTTTCCGAAATACTTCTTTCACGGACAGAATCGACAGTCTCATCATGTAATTCGCCTTACTTCACACGGCTATTGAGGATCTAAAGTCCTCTATTCCCACCATTATTCAAGAAGAGATTTTGAGGTTAGCCATTCGGAACTGCCTTGCTTTTTATGGTATTCCGGAGAAGTCTGACCCAACATTTGCTGTACACTCTATAATGGAACTCGCCGGACTGAAGAAGGCAGACTACAAAGTCTGCCATCGTTTGGGACAGGCCCGCAAAGGCGGATCGAACCGGCCGTTGAAAGTTAAGAAGGAATTCGGATGCCTTTGCTCTCGCAACTAGCAAGGAAACTTCGTGAAGTCCCCGCGCTGACTACCTTCTACGTTCGGAAACTGGAAACGCCTGCAGAACGTAAAGCTGGAGATTTCTCGCGGATCGGACCATTCTTCGGGGGATGAGTAATTTCTGATTGAATCTAATAGATCTGTTGAGCGCCCGCCGCTGAAAGTTGACCAGCACCCGATCATCGACCTTTCAACTGATGACGCACCAAAGTGACCACCGCGATTGCCCAGCTTTCTGATTGAAGCACTTAAGGACGCCCCACCAAACCGACGTAGTAGTAGTGAGTGCACTTGGCCCCCTTATATTATACCCCCAACCCTTTTTTTTTGGATTTAAGAACAAGTGCAACTCTTAAAGGAAATTTCCGGTGTTGGCTCTCACTATAAGTTTCGTCAGTACGGCAAAACAGATCGTGCCCTCATAAGTGATGCTTTTGTCGAGAAGCATAACTTTATTTTCTACTTGTAAATGTGCAGTAATTCCTATGTCGTCTCATTAAGTCTATTTTGTCAACACCTTACACCCACTACATCATTCTTCCTGCAGCCTTCTTAATATTGAATTTTCATTATCAGCTTGTATTCCCTACTCCTCTCTCATGAGCTGGGTATTTCACGTCCCCGCTTCTCTGAGGAGTTTATATTGGTATCTTGTTGATGTATGCAAAAAATCAATCAAAAGCGATTTCTAGGTCAACTTTCAGGCGCTGAAGTGGCGAACGGGATAGGGAGTAATCAGAAAAAAATATTTTAAAACATGGTTTTACAGCTCAATGATGATGCCTTAGAAGATCAAAACTTCGTTTTTTCGGAAATATTGCTGCGTGACGAAGCAAAAATACCGATTCTGACCACCAATTTCCCGTGGAATGTGATTGAAATTGACTTTCAAGGCATAGTATATTTTGTATGAACCCGTGCTCTGTTCTTTATTTACCGTTTTTTCTTCATTTCTGCGAAACACTAGTAATATTGTTGTGGCTGAATATGACCCTCCCGCACACTGCAACAGCCCCCCCCCACATGACCTCCTTACTGACGCAATTCTGACAACGCAAACGTTTCGTTATCACAACTCAATGCATATACTCGGTGCGTCATAGTGAGTTGTTGTTTTGGCAGTTGCGAATTAATAAGTCTCCTATTTTTCTTCTATGTAGTTTATTTCTTTTCTTGCTCATGTTCACCTGTTAATGTTCACTCTCATTCTTCACCTTATTGTGTCGCAGCGCCTTCGAAGGCGTTCTTTGGCATTTTTGAACCTCTAGCGAATTTGCCGTTTGCAAAAACGGTTTTCAAAAGTGGTCTTGAAATAGTTCACTTTTGTATCAGGCGTTAACTGCTATTTATATGTGGGATATGACCCTCCCCCCCCCCAATGCAACAGGCGGCCCCTCACTTGACCTCCTCGCTGACGCAATTCTGATAACACAAAGGTTTCGCTATCAAGACTCATTGTAAAGACTCAGTGTACCACAATGAGTTGTTTTTTGGCAGTTGCGAATAAATGGGGCTCCTTTTTTCTTTATTTGCTTCTATGTTTCTTCTTTGTTCCTAAACTTTCTGAATTCAAGAACCACGTTTCCATTTGTTGTACTGTTTTAAGCTCATATTCCTTTTTTATGTTTTTTTTTGCAGGAAATCATGAATATTTCTTCCTTTACCACCTTCAAAATGGAATTTTTGTACTAATTCTGGGAGCTCCTGCCTACCGTACGAATTTGAGGTAAGTAATTATTCAACATCCACAGAGCCACAGAAAATAGTATCTACTTGACAAGGAATTGGAGAAATTTGCTTTTGCAGAACTGTTACCCTGCTGCCCTTAGAAATGACGTCATGCTCCGTCATGTGGCGGCCGGAGAAATGACCGAGACAATGTTCGAATTCGCTGAAATCCGCTTAGCCCGAACTACGACAAGTAAGTTATCTTTTGCTTCACTGAAATGACCCTTATGTTTTCAGCCTGGCTGTCTGATTCCCTGTTACCAGTGCCAGCCGGTCGGAGAAGTTAACCTCTGTGAGATTACGGTGCAGGACAATGATCTTCGAAAACTGGAAGCACTGCCAGACTACCATGGTTCTCATCGACTTGGGCGGAGATGGGACTGATAACGCCACCGACCTTCTAAAGCACAAGAGATTTGCTCTGTTCATGCCAGTGGATGCATATACAGTGATCTATGCCACGAAGATCACAAGCAGTGCGGTCTCGGGGAACTTCTTCGCCGTGAACCATGTCAACAAGGTGAGTTCTTTTCTGATGAACGAAAAAATCTCGGCTCTTCTAGTATGGAAACCAAATCAAACTTTCAGGTGCCTGCGATTCCTTCCACTCCAACACTTTAACCTTTCGTGTTCTGTGCGCTGTATCGCGTTCTTCTACGCTCCAGAAGCAGGATTCGTCCCAGCCAACGACCAACGGAATTAATGATTTGGATCTTTCTCAGCCTCTCCAAGATTAAGAAAATATTCTTCCATTTGCTTGAATTAGAAGTTTGTTGAAAGAATAAATGAAATTGAAGAAGTACAAATTTTTACGTCCTGTTTGGCGAGGAAGAGAAAGACGTTTCACTCGCGTTTCTTTACATAGAAAAGTAAAAACTCATGTTTCAAGATCTTTCGAGAATCCTGACTGTTTTCTATTCATTCTTAAGTTACGGGGTTGCTCTTCATTAACTTTCCGTTGTTATTACCTTTACCCATCGGCGGCGGCAAGAGACTGCGGCAACTTTGAAAGCCTTGGAGATAGGGTCAAAATGGTGGCGGCGAAGATAGGCCGCCGAAATGTACAAACGCAAATATGCAACAGAATAGGGATGGAGACGTGGTTTATGCGGATCTTATTTGCCTAATGTTTGAGTTTTTCGGCAGTGAAAACACAAAATTCTGGCGGAAAAGTGATTTTCCTGAGGCGGGGAACAATTTCCTTCAATGAACAAAAACCAAGAAAACATTTGGATCCTTTGTCGAAAACTGACAGCCATATGTCCTTGGCTGCTCAGCTGAACAGTTGAACAAAAGGTGCACAAAAACGTCAAAAGGAGGAAAAAGATGAGAAAGCGAACATTACATCAACTTAATCGACAAGCTCACAAAATGGGCCAAGTCTTTGTTTTTTTCCGCCTGGCATAGTTTATCAAGAACTTTTTGAGGTAGGCAAACCGTACTTTAAAAAAGCGTTTTCAATTGCCTTTTGTTTTTCCAAAGGCGGGCGGCGGTGTTTTCAATCGGCCATGTATTCTTCATAACACGATTGGCGCCGAACTTCCGGTATTTTCTAATGCAAAATAGCCGGCAATCATTCAAATCAATTGTTTAGAAGATTTATTAAACTTGTAATTATTTTATTAGGTGTCGAGCACTTGTAACGGCTCAGAGAGTGTATAAATGGTACATTTTGAACTTGTTAACTATTCAAATCAACTACTCGATCCAGCACGGGCAAATTTCAAATAGACATAACCGGCCGAACTATCCTGCCTCCTGTTCTTGCCGAATGAATGAGCAGCCAGGACGAAAAAATTGTATTCCACTTCGAAGGGACGAGAGGTGGGTTGGTTCGGCAAGAAAACTCCATTTGAATATCGGGCCTTGATTTTGTCTTCAGTAGTTTGATAACATGGAAAACCAATTCTAAAAAAATAAGATAGAAGTTGGTTTTCCTAAACCTTCCTCACTTTCAAAGAAGGACCAAATTTCTCTTGAGCCGACGAAAATATCGTAGTCGGACATTTCTTGTAGTTCTTGGAACTTAACTTTAAACGAAATCTAAACACAGCTAAATTTACTTTAAATTTTGAAACTTACTTTTAAATTCTAATAGTTAACAAATAACTTTAATTCATATATTTTAGAAAATTTCATTCTTGAAGAGAGATATGCTCCTAAAAAGAACTTTGGTAACAAAAAATAAAAATACAATGTTCAAAACAAAGGTAAAGAGTGTGAATAAATAGAGTTTCAAAAAAAGGCGATTTTTATGAGAAATAGCCAAAATCAATGAAAAGAACGGTTCTACGAAGGCTGAAGTGCCGAAATTTATTCAAGCCACGTGTAAATATTCGTCAAAGGAGCGATACCGTCGATATTTCCCATCATAATACAACTGATTCGTACCTTGGCGGATCGATCTGTCCTAAACAGGTTGAAAGTAGCGAATCAGGATGGCAACTAAGGTTTTGAAGATAGAGAATGAAAATATAAATAATAAAATTAGCATTTCAAGTAAAATTTATGCGTTGAACACAAAAAGAATGACTTGTGCGAGAGAAATGGGAAAAGAAAAAAGGAACAGCCTGTTCCCTGTGATGTTCCTTGTATTTGAGAAACCGATTTCAATTTCGCGCGTTTTTTCTTCATCCCATTGCGTATTGTAATAAAAACAAACATTTGAATCTTCGTGCTGATTCATATTGTCCGCGTCGCCACATCACCCATCGCCGACCCCCGACGGGCATTTTGTCTATTGTCGTTGTACAATTTTTCGACCTTTGAGATTCTTCTCGGACTCCACAAAGACAATGTCATAATTACTAAAAACAAACTAATGCATGCATTTTGTAACGTTAAACTATTTTTCGTATTTAATTGACTGATGGACGGCAACAATCATAAAGTATTCGACCTACTGTGTGAAATTATTCCCAGTTTAGAGTTTTTTTTTTAAAATTATTCGTTAAAAAAGCATTAGACAACTTATTTTTTTCTTTCATATTTCCGCCTGTTGGCCGCCTTGCAAAAAAAAAACAGTTTAAGACCGAAAAGACCCTTTTTTTTTGACGCACTGTATTTCCTTTTGAGGGTAACAGAAGCCCGATAAACCAGATTAAAACACAAAAAAAAGAAACAGAGATTTATAGACGTAATCATTTACGACAATGAATTGATTTAAACAATATCCCGGGAATATCATCTCCCGAGAATTTGGATTTTCAGATTGTAGGGGTTTTCGAACGACTGAATGTCAATCTTCACGTTGAGGTTGGCTGCAAGATCCAAGACAAATTCCGAGTCTGTTCTAACGATTGCGCGATTTTTAAGAACATCCATAAGCTCCTCCCAATCATTGTTGCAGACGATACAGTCGTTCATTATCAGATCCGGCATATCCGACCCATTCAAGAGTGCCTGTAATTTAGAATTAAGTTCATAGATAAAAGTAAATTTACCCATAAGTAGGTGTAGATTTGGCTTATCTTTATCTGTACTCTGTTTAGCACAAGACTGCGTCGAGCCTTGATTTCGAGAATGTTGTACGGAGTATACACCCTCTTATTGTAGACTTCGATCTCGAAAAAATATGATGAAAAAACAAAACAACAAAATGGATTACAACGGGAAAAATCAAACCTTTTCAATGTGACTAGTGTCATAATCAAAATCTTCACCAACAAATGTTACCAGAGACATCTTCATAGTTTGAATTTTTGCTTTCTGAAAAGTATAGAAATAGCTAACTATTTCGAATAACACATACTTTGAAGAATTCGGCAATGTGAGGAACGCCCCCGTTAAGAAAGGTGCACTCGAAAGTGGGGATTTCTTCTAGTTCCAGAAGAAAATCGCAAGTTTTGATGCTCAAGGACAAGTCCTAAAATAAAACAATTATGACAATACTTGGCATGTTACAAATTAAAGAAAATAATAAATTAAAACTCACTAGAACAGCAATAACTTGGGGCCTCAACTTCATTTTCGAACACTTTTCAAAAGGGATAAGTTTAATTTGAAGACCATCCATGAAAGACACCTTTTCACTCTGAAATTGTTGATACACGTTATCAAAATTTTTAAAATTCACCTTAATTGTCATCCTGTAGATGGGCATGGAGTAGATGAACTTGTCGTTGCGAGCACTCAGTTCTCCAGCTTCCCTTCCAGTCATCATAAACGTAGCATAGGTTTTAAAGTTCATCTGAAATGGTGATTAAGTAATTAAACTCAATTTTTATCTCACCTTTTGTAGGATTTGATCCTTAACGTACAAAGGAATTCCAGAAAAGTTGACACTTTCTTTTTTGTTTTCTTTGTGGAAGGACATGTCAAAAAGGGATTCTGAAAATAATATTATAATTTAGCAAAACAAAAAGGTGAACAGTTTAACAAGTTTATGATCAACGAATGATTATCTAGATTGCCCTAGCAAAAAAAAAAAGCGAACAACTGCGGATGTTATCACAGAACGCCAATACGAGTAGCCGCTGGACACAGATCCAGAAGTTATCCGCGGCGGGCTAATAGGTCAATCACCAATTAGGACAAAGTCGTTAAGGAAAACCAAAAAACAATAGATAAACAAGTAAGTTTTTGGAAAAATAAAGTATTTATTCTACAGCAATTACAAGTGTTGTTGGTGTGAGGTTCACTCACTTTTTTTCCTTCCTAAGAATGTTTTTTTGCGACAAGAATTAAAACTTCGCAGGGACCCTACAATCTTTCATTCGATAAAAAAGTTTTTGAAATGTATAAATATGCAAATGTATGTTTTTCAGTGTCATCGATTCGTATACTAATGTTTCGTCGACTATTTCTTATCTTTTGTCAACTTACTTTCTATGGCAGTTGATTGCTCCCACTTTACAAACTTAACGTTTTCCCATATTTCTCTCCCAATTCAAAGTTCTTTCCCCCCCCCCCCAGTTTTTGATTTTCTTATGACAACTCAGTATAACAGCTGATTCAGGGAAACCATAAATGTTTCTGTTTTTTTGAAGAAGATTTTCTAAGTGGATCAACCTTTCATCCGGTGCACATCGTCAGTGGACATATGCGCACTGCAGCCATTGGAATAGCTCGATCCATGAATAAGCAGGTGGTATATTTACGCGAGACCTTCTTACATCTTTACAGTTTCAGATGGTGTGTGTATGGAGGTAAAGGAAGAAATTTAGATACATTTCCAAATGCTTGAAACCGAATACTGGAAGGACATTACAGACCCACCATTCTTTGTATCATCGCTGCTGACAAGTTGGAAAAGGATGAAACGCCATCATGGACATGGATGACACGCCCTTCAATCGCACTATGTTCTTCCTTAAGACTAAACTTTTATGCTGATAGAGCCCATGATAAATATCGTGTCGACAGCTTTGGCAAATGCAGTTAATACTATAACCGAGATATCAATCAACTACATTCCCACGTGACTATGGAAAGGATGTCTTCATCAATATGATGATGATGTCAACGTTGGCAATGACCAATATTCCATTTACATTTGATGCTCGTCACTTATAGCACAATCGAATATCTCAACTTTTGCTACAGGTAAATCTACCGGCATTTGGTGTGGAATAAATGCCCTTTTTGCAGGGTCTCTTCAGAAGAGTCTTTGAAGAAATTGTCGGACGGCTGCGCCCTGACGTTTATACTGCGTTGAATAAAGGTCTTAGGGTATACAGTAGCATTGTTGACCCCTCCGATTTAACCCTCCGATTTAATTTTGATCCGAGACGCCAATGTGTTAATAAATTATCAAAGAATCTTGTCAGTTCTACTCAACTTTGTCATCACCCACGTGGGATTCTTCTAGCAGTAATCCAAACGAAAAACTGTTTCTGATCTTGTTTTTAGGTGGTGAAGCACTATCGTCAACAACGCCAACATGTCAAATCGAAATAAAAATTTAATTCTAGCAGGGTCCCTCATCGTGTTTCTTAAATTGATTTTTCAACACCGACATCTTCTGCTTTTAGGCACGTTATTACGATTGCATCTGATTCTACAATTCGAACTCTCTAATATTGCAACTATAAAATTTTGAATCAACTATTAACATCACTTATTCATCTCTTATTAGCAAGGGCGGTCCTAAAAACTAGAGAAAGAGCTGAACCAATAACGACCTGCTTAGATTGGCTAGTAGCTTCACCTGTTTCCGTGGAGTTGGCGGTACCATTAACCGTTTCTCTATAGTTTTCGTCTCGGTGCCCCACGCGCAGTTTACGAAATTCAACAATCAGTTCAACGATCAACCAAATTCAATAATGTCACCAACGTGTATTCATGCCAAAAACGGCCGTATGGCAGATTTCGGCAGAGGGAAGCAGATCCCGTTTGGCTACAACTATAATAGGGAGTTTCCCCCAGCTTGAACAGCAGAAGAAGACAAAATCTGTGTTGTGGCAGCACTTAGAATGTGTAACACATTTCAGTGCACTTGGTTCAATGTGTTCGACAGCTGTGTAAAAATCCTCCGTTTTCCGCGGCGCCCAAGACAGCAGGTGTTCGCTTTGACAGACATTGATTTTCTGAATGAGCCCACTTGAGACAATTTTCCTACTTTTTTTAAAACTCGCACCAAGTAAATTTTTTACACTTAAAATTACTATTTAGAAACACATACATTGTATCTCGATAATCGCAGTGAAATATACTAGTTACTATTAGAAGGAGAATCGAATTTATCAGTTCGAAAGAAGTGAGTTTTTCAAAAAATGTTTATTGGAAAAGAAGAATTTTGAAACAATTTTGTTTTAGTTTGCATCTGTATCATTGTGAAAAAAGGGAGTTCAACATGAATAATGTGTCATATGATTTTTGAACTAGACCGTGAGTTTTTTAATAGGTTTGTTGGCAACATAGACCGCTATTACAAAAAACAAATATCAATAAGGGAATATTGATTGTGTTTTAGTTTACATTTGAATAACGGCGAACGACGGGAATTGAACCTGACCTATTAAAATTTTGTTGAATGCAGCAGACAAAGATCAGTACGGGGGACGTCTCTATTAGGCTTTTGGAAACTTGTTCAACTGTAGGTTTAGAGTTGAAATTCAAGCGATATACACAAGTTTTCAGCCGTCGCTATCACTTCTCAATCTCATCGATCTGTCTTCGTAGTGGCAAAATATCGCCAAACAACAACATGCACTCGCTTAAATGATTTTTGTGTTGTGCAGATTTGCCCAGAAGAAACGAAGAACTTGAGTTCACGGGATGTCCTGATCCTTGTCGAATGAAATGTTCTGATCAAGTTTGAGTATTCATACAACGAAACTAACAACATACTGACTGATATTGCGAAATTTAAAATTACATATATTGCTGAAGCAGAATGTATATGTGAGATGATACTAATAAAACTTTAACAAGTGGCACAAAAAATCCAGTTTTGACCACCAACTGGGCTTATGTGTCGTATAGTGGCAAAATAGGCATTCTGCCACGAACGGCTTTTATGTAGTACTCTTATTGGTGACAGCTAAAGTTGTCAAAGCAACAAACATTTTACACTAAACAGGTAATCAGTTTGCGAGAGCCCAACCGTAAATAAGGAAAACCTTTGTTGACAAAAATTTTTCAAATTGAGGTTTTCATGTAGAATACACGTCTTTTCTTCGCGCGTTTCTATTTCCTGTTCACTCCCTGAAAGCGAAGTTTTTGACCTAAAATGGATGTTTTATGTAACACAATCTAGTTTTGAGCCAACTGACAACTAAAGTAATAGTCATTTTCATCAAAACCTTTTCTTTACTGTTGATCGTCTGTTGAAGATGCCATTATATGAAGCGGACATATAGAGGACCTTGGTGGGCGTTGGTTTTTTGATAACACCCTTGAAAGGCATCACATCCGATTGGCCCGTCTATTTTCGCAAATTTGGGTGGTTGGCGAACACAGGACGCCCTTATTCTAATAATAATCAACTTTTTTTGACTAGAATTTCTTCTCTCGGGAAATCCTAATTGAAAACCTAATCAAACGCCCTGGTAATTAGGTTCCCTAGAACATCGATTTTGATCAAAAACTTCGATTGTAGGGAGAGGATTAGCATAATCCAGAACCTACCTGTTTTTGAGAACATGCATAAAAATACACCGGATTTCCAAGTTTAACTAGTTTCCGAACTAGATTCAAAAAGATCATGTAATTTACGAAGAGACTGAGAAAATCAGATTTTGTTTTCTACAAACGCGCGTTAAACGGTAGCTAATTGTTATTATCAGCCAAATAAATTCCAATTGATGATTCATCTTTATCGCCGTGCAATTCTTGACTGATAAGAAAAAGTGATGTAATTTCGAGATTAATCCGCTGTTTAAAACGTTGGCTACCAAAGTATCTTCTATTAATCATAAGGTTGCTAGTACGTCCCACACTAAGCAATTGTGACAGTTCCCAGGTATACTAACATTTGTATTATATTACACCATTTGTATAGTAAACCAATTATGTTGACATTGGTTTTACCAAACAAAAAATAAAATTATTGTGACCGGATCGCACGTCTGTATAAAATTCTAAGTTTCGTGCCTTTAATTGGGTGACGTTCCCTTTTTCTCCCCAAATAATGACAGCTCATCTCCGATAAGCCCCTTCGCTAGCTGTTGAACAGTTTTTCCACTA
This sequence comes from Oscheius myriophilus, assembly GCA_964057215.1. Taxonomy (NCBI): domain Eukaryota; kingdom Metazoa; phylum Nematoda; class Chromadorea; order Rhabditida; family Rhabditidae; genus Oscheius; species Oscheius myriophilus. Next base: position 9,857,358 of record OZ059907.1, on the reverse strand, counting down.
ATGGCTACAGATTCTCGTATGACTGTTTATGTTCTCTGCGAATGAAGCACTAACGTGTTGCGATAAGATTACGCGGAAACCAGAGCTTGCTTCTACGACCAGCAATGAAGGGTCTGCTGTTTTTGTTCTACTCAATATTTTCATTTACTTATGGAGCCAAGTTCATAACAGAGCTTAGAAGAATAAGCAAGCTTGAAGAACAATTAAAGTGAGGGTTATACAGTTCAAAACAAATAAAACTATATCTAGAGCTGGAAACTACTCCCGTTATGTAGCTGCCAAAAACCAAATGAGGGCCAGCACTGGAACTCAAGCTTTTACAGACTACTACGACCTTTACTACTTGGGAACTGTGATAATTGGAACAGCGGCCGCTAAAAAACCTGGTAAGTTAAAACTACAACACTAATTTAAGAACACAAATTTAAGATCAGCAGTTTAACATGCTCATGGACACAGGAACAGCAAATGTCTGGGTTGTTAGTGCTTACTGTTTCGATCAAGGTTGTGGCAGTTGTATAAGGTGGGAGAAACAGTTTTAAATAGCGTCCCTAAAATACTCGGTCACAGAGAATTGGTTTGAAATTGGTTAATGACCTGGCGATATTGTCGAGTTGGATTATTGTAGGGTGTTAAAATTTTTCAAATTTTGTCAGAACAAATCCAGTTTTTCAGATTACATTAAATAGACCCAATTTACCCTCAGGTACTTTTGAAATCTCAGTTTTCCTTTTTCGTCCTTGGAACCCGCAAACCTGCTATTATATAAAGACGCACCAAAACGTTGCCAATATTTCGAGATACCGAACTCCAAAAACTCCTTTAATACCGCGATAAAAATTTGGTTTTTGAAGCTGAATTTCAGGTGTAAGGATTGTAATTGACCGAATTTCAGCAAATTGTGAGACAACAAAAATTTCTAAGTAATTGATCTGAATGGGGCGATTTGATTCTTCAGACCGCGTCCTAAATTATGCCTTACTAAAAAAGCCATTTTGTTAGTGTCATGACAAAATTTAGTCTTTTGCAGTGAATCTAACATATATATCTGGAAAGATATATATGTTAGATTCACTGCAAAAGATGATAAACATTTCGTTGCACACTCTACATTTAGTAATCGACATGTATGCCGTAAAAAATGTTAGAAATATATAAATCAAACTAAAATATTGCGTGTAACCTAGGGGTACACACATTGCACTTTGTTTTGGTTGAGTTTTTGGTCAAGTTTTTGAGCTTTTTTTGAAAGGGTGAGAACCTTTTTAGTAGGTTGTTCAGGTTCCGATAGCATTTTAAATTTGTTTTCCCTAGTCATTTTAATCGATCGCTATCAATGAGTTTCGAAAGCAATTCCTTCGGTGTTATCTTTGTTTGGTTAACTGACTTTCGGAACAGGGTCGTAATCGTCATACAGTTTATTGAAACCTCTTTTCCAACAATGTTTAGAAATATATTGAAAAGTTAAAATCGAAAGTAGAGTATTTTGCTCTCTCAACTACCCGTGCTTGTGCCATGAACGTCAGGTGATAAAGCTAAAAATGTTGCATTTGAAGTGAGATATTACTTTTGGGACGTACCGCTTCGTTATAGACTTTGTGGTAACAACATTCAAAAAAAAGTGTGATTTTACATTATTTTGGCCCTAAGCAACTAATTTTCACACCACGGTTTGTCACAACAACACTAAAATTTTAAACCTCTGAAATTTTGTGTCATCTTTGACGTAAAATGTGAAAAAACAAAAAATTTTTTTGCGCGCATTCGAAGTCTGAGAGTAGGGGCTCACAAACCAGCCTTGATTTTGTCTTTTTCAAACTACTTTGCAAAAAATTAAAGATTTATGGTGATTATTATGTGACTACACAATTAGAAAGTTTTTGGTCGACACGACAAGCAATCGAAAAAGTTTTACCTGGCGTTCATACATGGTATATGTGTTACTGAGATAGCAAACTACAAAACTTTCGATTTTTAAACTTAAAGAAATTTCGAAACACCCGAACTACAGTGTTCAGGCGGTTTTCTGCTAGATATCCCGTCATTAACTCTCGAGCATTTTCCTTACCTGCGCAAAAACTTGACAAAGCATTCAAAAGCCAGCAAGATTTTATAAACAATTGGCTGATAGATACCGCTCTTGTGCGGCCGAAGGCAGCGAGAACACACTGAGGCGGTCAAAGGCAGCCAAACCCAGAAGTCACCCGCGTAGCGGGGGACTTCTGATATTGTACAATGAATCATCATAAGTACACATTTCAGCGATTACACAAGACATTTGTTCTTTTTCACTCAATCTCTCACTTTTTCTTACACTCCACGCACCTTTCAATACCCTTATGATGATACTATCAACGTTAGTGGAGAATTGGTGAATGATCGATTCATATTCGGAGGTATCAATTCACACATTCATTGTTTTATTGTCTTTTTAAAGGTCTGACCACCAATCAAACTTTTGGTTTGGTCGAACAAGCCGACAGCGGATTCTGTTCCGAACCAGTGGATGGCGTTTTTGGCATGGCCTTTCCCATATTGAACAATGGAAATGGGGTACCACCCATTCAAAACGCACTACCTCAATTGACACAACCAATTTTTACCATTTTCATGGGGCTACAGGTTAGAATTTAATAAAAAGCTTAATAGCTGACTCAATTTTTAGACTGATCCCTCCCAAGGACGAATTGTCTACGGTGACCTCGATTATGACAATTGTGATTCTGAAGTCATCTACAAATCCCTATCCCGAGCAGCATTTTGGCAGTTTACTTTAGATGTAAGTACAAATTTAATATTTCTAAACGTATATGCTTCAGTCGGTCTCTATTGGTTCTTATACCTACAATACGGTAAACAGAATGGAAGCTATTTCGGACTCTGGTTCTGCGGGGATAGTAACGCCTCGCGCTGTGTTCTTTCAGGTAAAATAAAAGATAAAAGTATCTCTCTGCCTAGTCGAAAGTTTTCGTCATAAGAATATCAAAATATTGGAATATGGGAACTCCCACTTGAAAAATCAAAAATTTTAATTGTCGAAAAAAATATTTAGATTGTGGCACAAGTCGGTGGATTTTACAGCAAAGAGGATCAAACCTACTACGTTCCTTGTACAACCGTCGATTCCCTCCCTACACTTTACGTGACTGTGAATGGACGAAATTTGGACATACCTCCACAAATGTACACGTTGAATTATAACGACGTGGGAGATAACAAAGTGAGTAAAGGAAATTATTTGTTTCTTGATCTTTTTTAATTGCTTTTTTGGAACCGTGGTTCTATTTTCATTTTCAGTGCTGGCTGGCTTTCGATTGCATGGACTCGAACGGATTTTCTGAACCATCTTGGATTCTTGGAGACACTTTTATCCGTTCATGGTGTCAAACATACGACATCGGTCAACAAAGGATCGGATTTTCTTTCGCCAAAAACAGACCCAGGCAGAGTGCTTGTGGACAGCTTTCACTTATTACTCTTTTGGCTGTAACTGTATTGAAGTTTGTGTTTTAATAAAGAGACAAATCCTATTTCTCTATTGTGTTTCTAGTTTACTCAGGGGTAAACATGGAAAAACGTTTTTATTATCGATGCGACTTCACTTATGTTTGTTAAATAATCAGTATAACAAATACTATCGCTTGGTCAAAACCTGAACTTTCTGCGAAGCCTGTAAAGTGAGATATAAAAATTTTTGAAATTATTGAACTTTTGGGGGCGGGGCATCAAAAAATTGCAACAACCACGTTTTTCCAAACTTTGGGTCATGTGTATTACCATTTAAAACAAAAGTCCCAGAGAACCATTTTGAAAAAAATCATGTCCCTTCCAGTGATCGACTATTATAGACAATGGGTTTTACATAATTTAAACGTCAGTGTTGAAACTTCGTACGAGCCCTCTGCCCTACGTTCTAAAAAGACTTCATAAGTGACTGCCAATCAGTGGAGTCGTATGAAGGAGTCTTGCGAAACATTTCATACTTGCATTTTGTATTGAACTCAGGTTCTGTAGAATTGTACTTGCTTGAAAAGTGAAATACCTGACAGTTTCTTGAAAAGAAATACAAAAACAACCCAGGAAAATGTTGTTTTTATGAAAGCAGCTAGCAGATTTCATATTCCAGCTTAGGAGTTGAAGAATTCTCAAATCGACACTAGCCTTTGATGTGATAAATAGCGCATTTGATACAAAATGCAATTCAAATCAAGTCCGGAAAAGGCATTTAAAAGAAACATTTGAAAGAAAGTTTTGTTCCACTTTTCAAAACATTCTCGGGTAACCAAGTAAGTCTACAGGTAATGCTGCTTATGTGAGTGAAACAATCTCTCTCTTAGCATAGCGAATACAAGCGTCTGCACCACGTCGTCTCTTGGCGGGGTGATTCAGCGTTCAACGGTCATTTTTTATCACTAGAATGCTTGTGGTTTCGCCGATACTTTGAGAAGGAAGCATTCAAACTACATAAAAACACAAACGATTTGCTTTTTAGTCTAGTGAATCACCCTGTGCGTGAATCACAGAAAATGGCCCTGCAAAATGAACAAAGTGTTAAAATATCATGCAATGGATGCATGTCGCCTAACAAGTAAGCAGTTACTGCAACATTTCAGCAATTTCAATCTTTTGATTCGGGTTCAGTTTAGAAGTATTCGAAAACCAATCCACACAGAGGATCATAACTGAGAAGGCATTAAATCGCATCACTTTATGATGCAACACAAATAACCGAGTGTTGAAAGAACGACGTTTTATGTTTCTCAGCAGTTAAAAAGCTTTGTTCCCAATTATAGATAGAAGGGAAGAAAAAATAACATTTGAAAAGTGAAACCAATTGAAGTGACAATTTTCCCATTCAACGATTTTCTCCATTGAAATATGTTTTACTATATCATTTTTCATGAATCAACAAGAATGGTGCGAAGCGCCACCAGGTCAAAGTCCAGATAGGCAAACCGTAGGGGTTCAACGGCCTTCGGCCGCTACAAACCGCTGGTAGAGGTTTCTGAAAATTGCCTCCATTGAAAATTCAATGTTCTCAAAAATTTGCAGTTGATTCTCAAAACTTGACATGGGGCATATGACGTAAAATATGTATATCAATTTCAAGTGACAACGTCACTCTTTTTCAACCGCATCTTTGGACATGCTCCAATTGAGATGAATAATGTGTACAGTCACGACACGTAGGCCAAGTGACCACACCACAAGGCAGATAAAAAGAGAAGGGGTGCTTGCTTGACGGCTGGGTCATTTCCCCAATGTCTCCTCTCATGCGGGTGTTCCTGATTCTCTCATTGTTTTTCTTATCACATACTTATGCAAAAGTACTTTCAATGGATCTCAAACAATTATCGCTTTTGCGCGATTTTGAAAAGTTCGTTTGTTTTAGAGATCGTTTATATAGATTTATTCAGAGAAATTAAAAATCGACCCACTAGGACTGGCTATTCAACATTTCAAAGCTACTACGACATGTTTTATGTTTCTACCATTGAACTGGGAACTCCTGGTTACAGATGTTTTTTATTTTTCTGTGTACAATTAGTTTCAGCCCAAACCTTCTCCGTTCAAATGGACACTGGGTCGGCATCCTTATGGCTGGTTGAATCAAAATGTAACACGCCGTCTTGCAATGGAAGGCAAAGGTAATATAACTTCCAAAGAAATGTGTTTGACTTGCTGTGATTTAAAAGATATAGACGTAACACATACTTAATTGCATACATGAACGATTCTGTATTCTAAAGTTAGAAAACATGACATATTTTCTCGAAATACGTAATTTGAACGCGCAAAGGATTCACCAAACGAAAAGTTTCACATGGAGATCGGAGGTCTGTATTTTCTGTTTTGAAAAAGTTGAGTTTTGATTTTAACGCATGAAAAAATATCGGATAAAGTTAAACAGGTTGTAGATCGCAAATAATACGCTTTTGAATTTATCCGCGTTCTGTCTGGGATGTCGCTTCAGTTTGCGAAAACGGCATATGCCTAGGATTGAATGTTATCAGAACGCTGCAACCCGATTGCGGCGGGTTTTAGTTCCGAAGCTCGCCATAAGCCACATATTTTTAACCTTATCAGTCGTTTTCAAGTGTACGCAGAAGAGTGGGTGAAAGAACTTTGAGTTGCCGTGGAGCAAAACTTTGTTGGATCCGTTGAAGTCGGTCCATCTGACCATTTAATTTTGACAAGAAATTGCAATAAGGAAGACCATGAATGTTTTGAGACAATACACCACTAGTACTTCACTTGCAACTTTGCTGGTCAGTAGAATGTGCTTTGAATTGCTGAACTGAATAGTGTATAGTTATTGTTTCAAGTGAAACTATTTGAAAAGTAGCCTGTTTTTTCCAGAAGGATTTGTTGCCATTTCTACTAGGGTACTTTCAAAAGTCGGTCCACCTATGAAAAAACACTCAAATTTAAACAAAAGCTTAGCCTCTGTTAGGCAAAAAGAAGATTTTCTAGACAGATTGTAGTTTGATCCCGCCTTTTGGGTTGGGCAGTCATCGACCATACAACCTTCGGTCACTCGGTTTTTTTTGGTTTGTGAGCTTTCAGTTTCGCGGTCTTTTTTAAATGGACTACTTGTATACCACTTCATACGTAATCTATTTCAGCCCATCTCGCCACAAGTTCAATTCGACGGTTTCAACCACATTCAATTTAACAACACAAGGAGCCCAGCTATATTACGGTAGCGGTACCTGTAACGTAACGTTCGCTGTAGACAAGTTGCAGTTCGCAGGTTTTCAGTAAGCGGATTATTAAAAATATTTCTTTTTAAGGATTCACTGTAGACAATCAAATGACTGGATTAGCATATTATGTCGATGAAACTTTTGGAAACCAGCCAATAGATGGAATTTTCGGTCTCGGTTGGGCCGATTTAGCCGAAGCTGAAGTTTTACCTCCATTTTATAACATTATTCCCCAGCTGGACCAAAAAGTGTTTACTGTGTTCATGGGAAAACAGGTGAAATTGAAAATTATCAGTTCATAATTGGCTTTTTAGTCTGATCTATCAGCCGGAAGAATCACCTTTGGAGCGTTTGATACACAATTTTGTAACATCGATGTGTATTTCACCCCCGTAACGCAACAAAGATATTGGCAGTTCAAACTTCAGGTTAAAAAGATGTGTATGCAAAATGTATTTTTAAATTTAGGACGTTCGCATTGGGACTATCATGTTTCCAGGACCGTTTCAAGCAATTTCTGACACTGGAACCGCTTCAATTCTAGCACCGCAAATGGCTTTCGAAACGGTTAGTTTCTTTAACCAATAGGTACATGTTTTTTTTCCAGATTGTCAATATAACTATGGCTACATATAATGAAACACTAAAATTGTACACCGTCCCTTGCAATAAGGCTGCAGCCCTATCCGATTTCTACTTTGTCATCGAGGATTGGGGATTCAACGTGCCTTCCTCCCAATACGTCGTGAAAATTCAGGACACGGTTAGTATATTGATTTAAATTCTTTTTCACACTGGTGAAGCAAATATTCCTCTGACTAAACAAAAATTATTAATAACCTCGGCTTTGTCCAAAATCTAGCCAGGAAAAATATAATCCTTTGTTTGTGTTGTTCGCTAAAAAGTCATCGAACGAGACCGCACTTATTTGGTATAATCTTCAAAACGCAATTTTCCCAAATTGTTTCGCAAAAAGACGTTTTTTTTTGTATCAAATTAGGTGCATAACTATAAACTACCTGCAAAAAAAGAATGGTTTTTTTTTCTGTCTGCGTTTTTGTTATGAATTGCAAATGACTTCGTCACGAACACAATGCAAATTTCAAAACTCACTTAAAATTTTTGATCCAACGTTTTCCGTTATTCTGTTTTTTCCAAAAGCTGCCTTTTTCCAAAAGTCTGTGTTCAAATTTAATTTTTATTGTTTTGAAGCATCCGTATGAATCATCGGTTGTAACGTTAACGCTTTTTGCTGGATTTCACACCTTGTTTCCAAATTTACTTATAAATAAACTTATTTAAAAAATTTAGGGAAAAAGTTTAAATAGTTAAAAGAGAAATATGTCTATGTTTCAGTGCGCGTTGGCCATCGGAAGTACTGCAACGACAACATTTCCACCGACAACTTGGGTTCTGGGTGATCCTTGGATCCGTACGTGGTGCCAGCACCACGACATGGGAAACGGTCGAATCGGGTTTTCAAGGGCAAACTGTGGAATGAGAAACCAAAGAATGTCCGCTGCAGCAGGATGCAGTCCTATTAATGTAAATGTAACGACAACAACCACTACTTCGACATATAAACCTTCCAATTCACTTCCAAACAATTCTGTAACTCCATGGATCACCCCGGAAATGGTGACTACGGAGATCACCACCACCACAACACGAATCAGTTCCAATCTCGATGCATTTTTCTCGTTACTTTCTTCAATTGTTTTATACGCTTTCCTTGCATAATGTAACATTTTCAATTGTATGATTTTAAAATATATTTGTAATAAATTTTCTGGAAAACATGTTAGCACTATGATCTTGCAAGAAAAAATAACATGAAGTTCAAAACGTGAAAATAGTCGGAAAGTAATTCCACATTGCGTTCTAACGTTGCGCCTTTATGCAATAACACTACTCATTTAACTCAAGAAGTGTGTATCAAGAGAAAACGGATATCTTATGTCATCGGAAATCTTGCTATCTTTTTAAAACAGATAGGAGTATCAAACTACAAAAGTTCCCACGACATACGTTCTAGAATAAGTGATATCATATTGGTGTTTAGCTTTGATTCGAAAATTCTGTAAATCACAAAAACATACAATACAGAAAAACAACAAGTGGAATGATGATTTATGATTTCGAAGTAAAAGAATAAACTTTTTTGAAGATGTTCCACCATACTATGTGATAGGAACCTTCCCAAATTCGAGAAAAAAATGACCACCGGTCATTTACTGAGTTTGCGCCCAAAATTTCAAAATTAAAGGCTGGTTTGGCCAATCCGACAAAGAATTGTTAAGATTTGTCGCATTCTTGGGTCCAGATATCACAAATATTGGCCAGAAAAAACTAACATTTCGTTACGGCGCCTGTGGCAAGATTAACAAGAGCTTCCTAGGGATAGCTAAAACCGTTCCTGGTCGCTAGATTTAGAAACTTTTGGCTAATTGGCTGATATCATCCTGCAAACCAAAATCCTATTCGAACTGACAGGGAAACCCCTGCGAATTTCAAAGTGAAACGTTTTTTCACGCCTTCTGGGTGGTTATTTTCGCGTTTTTGGCGCTTCTGACCGACACTTGTGATATTCGGACCCAAGAATGCGACAAATCGCAACAATTTTTTGTCGGATCTGCCAAACCCGGCTTTAACTTTGAAATTTTGGACGCAAGCTCGTTAAATCAACGGTGGTATTTTTTTTTCTCGAATTTGGGGAGGTCCCTATCACATAGCATTGTGGAGCATCTGTCGTGACTATTCTGTAGCCACGATACCCCAGGACACGTCACCCGATCCGTCGGGGAGGCGTGGCCGGGCACTCTCTTCGAGATGTCCCGCATGAGCGGTTGACTGGTAATAGAAAGGAAATCTATTGGGAATACTTCTAAGGGAATGTCTCTATCTCTCTATCTCTCTATCTCTCTATCTCTCTATCTCTCTATATCTCTTTCTCTTGTATTGTATCGTATGACTTCTACCTCTATAATAAATATATAATACCCCTTAGTAGTGTTCTCATATCTGTAGGAATCCTTATACCACCGAGGGATTCTTTTATGGTGCATTATTCTTATACTTCGAAATCAAGTATCATCATTCCATTGGCTTCCGGTTGGTCTTTCAGTGATTTTTTAGGGTGCCCCTATACTTATGCGTTGGCATTATTTTTTAGAATCTCTTCCCTCCCATAGCATATGCAAATTAATGTTAATGAAAAAATGGCTTCCGGGGTTTTCGACAACGCGGAATCGAATGGTGTTTTAACACCATTCGATTCCGGTTAAAACCCCAGAAATCCCCTTCTAACCAGTTTTTCGAAAACTTGAAAAAATGGGGTGCCCCTATACTTTTTGCGGGCACTGTACATTGTTTGAATCCACTAATTCACCACTCGATCAAAATTTGCAACTGTTCACTAAACCACCAATTTCTTTAAGATTATTTTCATTAAGAAATTGAGATCTGGTGTGGACAGTTACCCTTCTAAACAAAATTCATTTTCCGATTTTTCAGAAGACCTTTAAAACGTATGGAAGGAATGTTTTGGTTAAGAAAAAAACATTTTCACATTAACTACATTTAACGGTTTCTTTCAAAATTTTTGATTTGGCATGGGCTAACAGAATGAATACAATATCATATTCAAAGTGGTTTCTCAGCAGACACAAACTATCGCAATTTCTTGTTTGAAAAAAAGGATATGTTTGGACTAAATTTCTCAACAGTACTCGGAACATCTCAGCGATTGCATTGGGCGTTGGCCGTGGATCTGTGACGTAGCCCCATAAATGATTCTTTTAACAACTAGTGCAGTATAACGGGTCCGCATAATAACGCAGTGGAGCCATAAAAGATAACGGGTCCGCGTAATAACGCAGTGGAGCCATAAAAGCGCTGGCTTCTCAAAGAAATGCCTATTTTCCTAATGTCTCCTCCCCAGTGGGTGGTTTTGATTCATTTATTGTTATTCTTGCAATTAGTCGTTGGAAAAACATTTTCAATCGATCTCAAGCAATCATCGTATTTGAGGGATTCTGTTATGTAAGTTATCTGTGTTTATAATGGACAAACCGTTGTATATTCAGAGCAGATTCAACTAGAACTGGCTACACCACATTAGGAAGCTTCTCCGACATGTATTATGTGGGGACCGTAGAACTTGGAACACCACGTACGATATCTCTTCTTGTTTTGAGAAATTCAATCATTTTCAGCTCAAACATTCTCAGTTAAAATGGACACCGGTACGGCAACTTTTTGGGTTATTGATTCAAAATGTAACACGGCATCTTGCAACGGAATGCAAAGGTAGGAAAACTTTCAAGTAAAATTGATGGTATGGCTTCAAAAATTTGAAGTAGCAAATTCTTTGACTCATTTATTAGTTTTCACATTTTTGAAGGGCACTGTTGAATTTTCATAGTTAGTTTTTGTTTAAATATTTCGAGTCGCATAAGCAGTAGTGAATTTTACGATTTTTCATGAAAACTTTTCTTAAAATCACAACATTTTCCTAATTTTGCTATAACACTGGACTGGTGTTGGGTTCTGATACTAAAACAGCGATACAGGATAAACTGCACAGCAAATGACGATTTTATGTGTTTCCAAATGAGATGATGGTACAAATTCCAAGAAACAAATTGTCATGGTTTTGTGATTAGTTACATTTACCTTTTCCAAACGTCTTTGTTTCTTTTTAAACCTTTAAAACTTTAGAGTGTTAAAAAATTCTGAAATATTGAAATATGTAAACGAAACACACCTACTCATTTATTTTTTGGTCCTTGATAGAAATTGGCTTGAAGAATATGTAGTCCGGCAAGTGTCCTGAAATATTGTTTAATTTAAATCTGTAAATTTTCGAGGTGAGGGAAAAACAATAACAAAATGAAGGACCATTATGCAGATAGACACGTAAATTAAAAAAAAAAGCCGGCGGCGGGCGCAATAAGCTCACACCAGGTCAAATGGCATCAGTGTAGTGAATACTGGCGCCTTATTGATTTGACTTAGCCTGATGGCTTTTATTATGTGACGCAGATGTAAAATATATTTGGGTATTCATTTATGAAACAATGATGTATTTTGTTTGCTTCAAGAAACACTCAGGTAAGAAAAAAACTGTCATTATCACTTGAACACTTAAACATTAATTTTTTTAAAGTTTCACATAATTTGATACTTGAGATACACAAAAAGTATAGTTTGTTTCCGAAAAACGGCACCGGTTTTGGCAAAAAAACTTAAAGAATGGTACATTAGGTCTCGCCGCAATCGCTTATTTGTCTACGCACTCCTCTTTTACTGTGCTATTTCGCTTATTTTATTTCTATTCACGTCAATGTTTCAAATCGTCAGTGGATAAAAAGGAGCAAAACATTAAAGCCCCTCGAAAGTCGACGGTACGAATAAAGTAAATTTTTTAGCCCACCTCGCCACAAGTTCAATCCGGCGGCTTCGTCCACATTTATCTCAACAACACAAGAGATTCAGCTACCGTATGAGCATGATTACTGTAACCTAACAATCGCTAAGGATACGCTGCAATTTGCTGGTAATTGACGTGTTTTCAACAAAATGCAGTTTCTCAGGGTTCACTGTTGACAACCAGATGATAGGGTTAGCTTCTGCGGTTGAAGACTCCTTAGAAAATCAACCAATTGATGGAGTTTTTGGTCTCGGTTTTTCCCCATTAACCTATCTTGGCGTTACGCCTCCATTGTTCAACATTATGTCTCAACTAGACAACAAAGTCTTTTCTGTTTCCATGGGAAGAGAGGTAAATTAGAAAGATTTATTGTTCATAATTCCAATTTAAGTCTGATCCGTCTGCCGGTAGAATCACATTCGGTGCGTTTGATGATCAGTTCTGTGATTCCAATGTGATGTTTGTTAATCTCACGGAAAAATCGTATTGGCACTTTAAATTAACGGTTGAAAAGATTTTGTAAACGAAATAACTTTCTACTTGCAGTATTTTAACATGGGATATGTGAATGTTTGGTTACCTTATGGTCAGGCAATTTCCGATACTGGATCGCCTTTTATTTTGTTACCGAATCCATATTTGGCAATGGTTCGTTTAATTAACGCACCTAATAATGTGATTATGTAATTGCAGATTGTCAACAATGTGACTAATGCGACATTTAACGAATCGCTTGGGTTGTATACCATTCCTTGCGACAGCATTGCAAGTCTTCCTCCTATGACGTTCACATTGGACAATTATATTTTAAATGTGACTGCGTTTGAGTACACTGTGAAAATGCAGGGAATGGTGAGTAAAATTAACTGAAACTTTGCTGAAAACAACCAACTAAAATCATTTTCGTTCAATGCCTTTAGGTCCTTTTTTAAGGAAGGTGAAAAACTTTTGTTTTAAACTTCGTCTTGTCACAAGTGATACTTTCGCGTTTTGCAAGTGCTATAACCGAAAAAGTGGTTTTTCATGCATTCCGTCCGCTTTTCATAACGAAAGCATGAACTGTTTGCTTTTACTATAATTATAAACGTTTTTGTAAATAAATTATTAACCATTTTTAAATTGACCGTTTTTAAGATAGTTGCCGTTGAAGCGAGATATAGAGAAGCAGGTACGACATTGTTAGCCTGGGCTACAGTAACCCAAACAAGCGAAAAACGATTTCAAGTGTTCACTTCGGCCATACTGAAGTTAATTTATCAGTATAAGGCAAATCTTAAGCAAAACATTTTCCTGTGTCACTCATGTCTCGAGTCTTTTAAAAATCGCGAATTAACTTGTTCAAGTTATCAAAAAACATGTTGTTTTTCTCTGATATTTATGAACATTTCAATCGATTGCAAAAAAAAACTTTTTCGAAACACCAAAAGTGAAATTTCTCTGGATCGAATCTGAAAGTTCACACTCAAAGGCAATTTTTATTATCATAAGCTCCAGATAATTTCAAAGCATTATTTGTTTTCAACGCGCAAAGAAACGTAGAACTCAATGGTCAGGGTCACATCTTGAGCGTCTTTTAAGTCAAAGTTCGAACAATGCAATACTAATAAAAATTATTTGTATTTTTCAGTGTTTCTTAGCCATTGGAAAGAATCCTCAAGCACAGTGGGTTCTGGGTGATCCTTTTATTCGTTCTTATTGTCAACATTACGACATCGAAAATGGTCGAATCGGCTTTTCAAAGCCAAAGTGTGCCAAGTTTTCGTCCGCACCAGGATGTTCTTCTGATCCTGCTGGTTCGGCATCAACAACTTCGACAACTAAAACTTCTAACAGTTGGGTCACACAGGAGGCGGTAACAACGCAAGTTTCCACTACCACACAACTCAGTTCGAATCCCGATTCATTTTTCTTGATGTTTGTTTATGTTACTGTATATATTTATGTCTTGCGTAACGGAAAATTTGTATAAATTTACATCTTGAATGTGAACGGTATCAAACATTACAAACAAATGAAAATGTTTTCATGTTTCTAACTATAATGTATCGGTTATGTAGTGTGGTAGAACCAAGCTAAATAGTCACATGATGAAAAATCGCATTTACAAAGAAAAATGTTATATTTAAAAGAATTGTTTGCTCCAAAGATTATTTCAACAGTTCGCAATTGTGTAATCAAATACAGTCAGAAAAATCAACAAATGCCTTAACAGTGGTCATGGAGATTTTTGTTTCCAAATTTAGACTGTTGTCTTTGATACAAAAATTTATTAGTTGAGTCAAAAATTCAAGGATACAAAGAAGGAAACGGGTATTTAAAAAATTCGAAGCCTCGTTTTCGCCAAGCAATGCGACCAAGAAAATTCCGAATGCTGACGCATTTTCATTCTATTTTTTCACGCTGTTTCACCGCGGAGAAAATACTTTTTGGCTTTGTTTGTTGCGCTTTCTTATTGTTTTTCCCCGATTCGATAGTTTAACACTTTTCCAATGATTTCCAAAATTTTACAACAACATTTTCTAAGACAACTTTTCAAAGTCTTTCCAATAGTGAACGCGATTCTTTCTTTTTGGGTTAAATTTTTATCGTTTTTTTTTCAAAGCAGTTGACTGTGATGAATGGTGAAAAACAATTCTGGTTTCAACAAAGGCTTTTGTGGTTGACAAGCCCATTGAAAATTGTCGAAAAACGCCAATCAACTGTCAACATTCAAGTAAAACAAAAAAAAACCATAAAAAGAACATTTTTTTAAGCAACTTGCTTCAGAACCACCCTTGGCTTAGAAAATAAACCACTCCTTGGCTTAGCAAATATCTTGCAAGCAATTTCTCTGGATATATTTTTACAGGTACTTTCTTGAAGAAAAAACCCCGAAAACATTGGAATTGGTTGTTAACGTCTACAAACTCTCTTTTCGTTTTAATCAACAACAAGTTCAAGTCAACCCATACAGTCAGCTGTTGATAGCTGCTTGTCTTCAACAGCGGACAGTGTCTGTTTTCGATATTTTCACATTGTAACCCATGCCAATGAAGTCGGAAATTGTTCTTTTTCTTTATCTTCTCTCTTTTGTGAAAGGGAAAGTTTCAACCTTAAAAATACAACAACATTATCCACTTCGTACATACCTTCAGTACGTTTTTGGTCGTCTGACTTAACAAATATTTACATTCAGAGCAAAAACACTACACAACGATTCTTCGTACGACTACCAGCCGTTTGTAAACTACCTCAACATATTCTATCTGGCGGATATTACTCTTGGAACTGCGCGTGAACATAAAAACCGTAAATAATTAATTTCAAATTTTACTACTTATTTTAGCACAAACTTTCTCTGTCCAAATGGATACTGGATCCGCACATCTTTGGGTTGTTGACAAAACATGTACTACGATGTTTTGCAATGGAACGTTGGCGTTAGTACTCACATATTAAAACTCATTCCATTAAAAAATACACTAAAGATGCAAAAATATGTGTGCTTTCAAGCTTATTTTCCTAGTTTGTTTATGGTTCAATATACAAAGATGTGCAACAGAGAAACTAAGCGTCAACGAATGAACCACACCTTTTTTAAACTGCGATCACAAATAACTTTCTTTGAAAACCAGATTGGAAACCGTTTTGAAGTCTAAGGGGGTTATTGCGTCAGCGCCTGGGGGCAACGTCCAATGTTTGCAGCGCAAAATGTTCACAAAACGTAATATGCTCAGTGTATTGTCGATTGTAAAAATTGCGTTTTGAGTCCCGGGGGTTATTGCGACAGAGCCTGAAAGAAAAAAGAGTTTTTATTCCAGGCGCATCACTAAATTTCCTTTTTTATACAACACTTTGGGCCGCAGGTGTTTTCTTAGTATGAAAATGTAGTTAGTTATATTACAAAAACTTCATCGCGATAAACATAAAGAGGTGATTTCAGATCGCATATTAGAAAAAAGTTTGATAAAATTGAATCAACAACTTATCGAGAAAACAGCAGACCGTTTTGGCATATCTATGGCAAGGGTCGTTGTGAAGGGACCTATGGAATTGACGCGCTTGCCGTTGCTGGTGACAAAAGTTTTCTTTACAAAGTTGAATCAAAGTTCAGGTTTCACATGGCACATGCAAGACATAGGGTTGGCAAATGGTCTGGACAAACATTTCGCAAACCAACCATTGGATGGAATTTTCGGAATGGCCTGGCCAAGTATTGCCGATAGAGATATAATTCCACCCATTTGGAACATCATGCCTCAGTTTGATCAATATATGTTTACCATATTCATGGGCATGTTGGTAAGATCCTAAAGCACTTAACAAAAATCTTTAACATTAAGACTGATCCATCCGTCGGACGCATTACATATGGTGGTTTCGATTCCCAGTATTGTGATTCTAAAGTCACTTTTGTTCCATTGACAAAGCGGAAACATTGGCAGTTTGCTGTTTCGGTTTAGCTCCGGAACTTTTTTTTAAATTGGCTTCTTTAGGAGTTTCGCATAGGAGATGATGCGATTGTCGGGGACATGGAAGCCTTTTCGGACACTGGGACTGCATCTATTGTTACAACGCCAGAAATTTTTAACTACGTGAGTTGTCATTTTACAATTAACATAAGTTTAGATTCTTGCTGTTATAAAACCGCCATTTTACGATGAAGAGTTGGATTTGTTCTTTGTATATTGTGCAAATATACCTGATTTGCCAACCGTTTCTTTCAAAATCATGGGAAAAGATTTTGAAGTACCGGCCAAAGAATACGCTGTAGATATGGGAACGCACGACGGCCTTGTGAGTTTTGTATCAGCACAGCTTGAAAACGTGATGGCTGAGAACACGCCACAAATAAGGTTTTTAAGCATTATACAGGCTAACGTTTAAGTCCAGGTCTTTAAGGGCTCATTTTTTCGTTTACCTCGTGTCAACGCAACTCCGAGATAGGCTCCGTACACGGCTAGAGGACCCCACGTAAAACACATAACTAAGAACAACATGAAAACATTAGAACGTTGAGACGCCTTAGCTTTGACAACAGAGGAAGGAGTTTATATCCAAGATTTTATGAAAAATTTGAAGTAACTAAACGTGCTACATAATCATAAATTGAACGATTCAAAAACTTTTCATTGTTTCGTGTCTACTGGAGACACTGTAAAACGTTCTAAAGGTATACAAAAATGTGCGCTCGTTGAACAATCGACATTTCCTGTTTTGGGACAAACCTCTTGAATTGGATTCGAAAAGTGATCGAAAAATCACAGAGAGAGTCCCAAGCTCAACCATGATTGTCCGTGGGAACCGATATATTTGTTCCAAAAAATAGAATAATTTTGATATAACGCTAAACTGGGATTTTGGAGTTTTCTAGCGGATAAATACACTCCCTTATGTAAAATGTAGCTTTAATTGCATTTTCCTTACTGGAATATTTCTTTGACTTTGTTTATGGGAATGTTGGAAGCATTTTTGATACAAACTCCGAAAACATCAGGTTTGCCCAAGTGGTATTTTCAAAGAAACATCGCTCTGTTTTGAAATGTTCTAAGACTACAAAAGTATACACATTTTGCGTTCACTGTATTTTCAATTATTTCGATTATCTTATGTATCTTCGTCATACAGACTACGAGTGTTTTAGTGCGCTCTCGCTGTCAATCAGGAAAGACGCATAGATGGAATCACTTTCGTACTTGGAGATCCCTGGATTCGTTCATGGTGTCAAATTTATGACATTAAAAACGGACAAATTGGTTTCGCAACACCAATCCCTTCCGGGTTAACAGAAGAGTCACCAGGTGGCAACAACCACCCTAACTTCAATGCCTATGGCCCAATATTTCACTTTCTCCTCAGTTTCGTTGTGTTTCTGATCGTATACTTTAACTGAACACCTTATTTTGTAGGTAGTAGAAAACCATTCGTGTCGAAAATAGAATACGAAGTTTCATATTCTTATAAAAATTTTGTACTTTTTGTAAATCATTTTACAGCAACCTAATCAGAATTGTTGGTAAGGTACACACATGCATTGATTTCTACAACAGTTAAACAAAATACAAATAAAATGCAAAGAACAAATGCATTGAAAGAATGGTTTTCACAGCCAATTCTGGCATCTCACAATTCGTCTACTTCCAAGCTATCGTGAGATAAGATCCACACAGCTTCGTTTCTGTCATCGGAGTGAACCCTATAGATGTTGACTTCGTGGAGCTGAAACACACAGTTTGCTTTAAAAAACCTAAATTAGCTGAGCTTCCAACTTCGAGCCGCACTCAAATTGAACCATCACAGTTTTTTGGGAGTCGAGTGATGCTGGTAGACCAGGAAGAATTTGTCAATTAGCAACATGTGTGTTCAGTTTGATAATAATCCTTAAAACGCGGGCAATTCCATTGTCAACTCCTTTTACCCAAACCTGGAAACATCAGTTAAAGAGAAAAAATAAAACATAATTTTATCCATCGGATTAGTGCCAATGCAATGTGATAATGTAAGTTCATGAAAACAAAAACAGTTGATTTTAGGAAGAAATCAACTTTTCCAGACCGGGCAGCTAAGTGATTTGCCACAATTGCAAAACTATTGTTGTGTTAAACCTTTTCTCAAGTGATTAGACAATTAGACAAACTTGATTGCTAAAGATGCAAACGAACAAATGTTAGTTATCTCAGTTGTTATCGATGATTGTAGTTATCATGGGCCGCTTCTGCGTTCCCACAGCGTGGTTTTCGGCTTTTATGGCTATGTTTGAAATATGTTGTGGCTTTGGTTTCGCTTTTCTAATTATTTCATCATTAAACCTGTTTTTTTAGTGAATCTGAAGTTTATTTTATGTAATTGATTTTTTATTTGCAAAAGTTTTATAGTTTCTTAGTGTGTTGTTTCAGAATTTTATCAAACATGCTCGTTGTCAATGAAACCGAAAAGGAGAGTTTCAAGTTTTCTGGTCTTCAGTTATACCTTAAAGACCTAATTCTGCAAAAGGTGAAACGGCAATTGAGTATAATTATACAATTAACTGTTTCAGATGAATTTTATTCTACGTTCGTAAGGACAGCAAAAGAAGCGGAAACCTTGAATGTACGAAACGATAAATTCAAGTACCATCTGCCCGTATACTGGATCACGATTGGGGTAAGATTGGATTACTTTTGCATAAATAATTTTGAATTATAGGGAAACCACGTCTCTTTTAGAGATTGCGGACGAATTGTTACAGTCCCTTTTGAAAAGTGTGAGAAACTGAGGATGCGGCCGGCAATAATCACTGTTCGTGTAAGTTTTATCAGTTTTTTTCTTCAAATTTTCACCTTACAGGACGAATCACTGAGCAAGGAAACTTGTGATTTTCTTCTACAAATTGGTGAAATTCGAACTCTTGAGTGCAATTATCCTGATGGAGAAATCCCTCACATCGACGAATTCTTCAAGGTAAACTTAGTTTGAAACACAAAAAATTGAAAACTAAAGAAATATATGTGTGAAAAGACTAACGTAGAAAAAGTAAACGATTTGTTTGAAATGTAGAAAAGAACTTCAATAAAAAGTCTCTATTTCTCTTAATATTTCCAGATCTTAAATAAACAGCCAAAAGAACTTGAGTTTTTATCATGGAAAACGAATCTCCGCCTGTTTTTTCTCATCTAAATCGCCTATGAGATCTATATTTTTTGTTGTTTTCATTACGATACGTATTTATTTTACGGGTTTTTTTTGTTGAGGTCGTTAAAACAAAACAGATTGGAGAAGAAAGAAACGAATTGTCAAAATTCTCACAAATAGATCACTAACTTTAAAATTGGCAAGATTTCTATTTGCGATAACAACCACAATAATGCAACTAAGGCGGAGATTCGTTTTCCATGATAAAAACTCAAGTTCTTTTTGCTGTTTATTTAAGATCTGGAAATATTAAGAGAAATAGAGACTTTTTATTGAAGTTCTTTTCTACATTTCAAACAAATCGTTTACTTTTTCTACGTTAGTCTTTTCACACATATTGTATCTCCTTTCTATCTTTTATTTAAAAAGACAAATAAAAATGACCGTTTAAGCGGCCGCAAGCCGCATATCTGAACTGTCAGCTTTTTGAGCACCCGGACGTCTGAGAGATGTGGGGTTTATTGGCCGTTTCAACAAAATCTACCCTAACTAGTAAAATAAATGAAGAAAAAGCAAAAAAGTTGCCAGAAGCAGGAATAGAACCCCTGACCTCTCTGATATGAAACCGGGCCTCTAACCAATACACCACATGACAGCTGTCGGTTTATTGCTCCAAAATAATGACATAATCGGGTGCAGCAGCGAATCCGACCTTTACGGGGTACTACACGAAAGTAAAGTCGTTGACCTTTAAACAGACAAACAGGGTCAGTTAAGTATATATACTCGAGAATCACTGGAATAAGCACCAAATGCGCCAAAAGTTCACAAAAACTGCTTGTTTCATTAGGTAGATGGAATATTTCTTGGAATATTATTGCATTTCCAGAATGTACGCAAAATTTCACCTATATGGAAAATTTTGGTGCCGTTTCTACAACGTTGAACACCCAAAAACCGTTACCGAAAAATTGCTTACGGCGGCGGCGGCGGCGGACACGACCGGCGCCCATTTTCTTAAAACCCGCAATAACACTGAGGGGGTTCAAAGTGGTCAAAACCAACTTTTAAAAAAAGTAATCGACGCGTCTTGAGAAGCTGAAAAAGAATATGGCTGTTAAAAATGCAAAATATTTAAATTTAAGATCACAGGCGCCGAAAACCTTCGAAAAAGACTTGCAAACGGGGAATTTGAAAACAAATCTACCCAGCGCTTCGCGCTGGGTATAATTTAAAAATGTAAATTTTTCAGAAGGCCAGAATTCACACCCTCAAGATGTCAAAGGTGAAATACGAAAACCACGAATTCTCCTATGATACAAGTGAGATTGAATACGTACGTTTTTTCGGTTTTCAAATTGTTTTTAATTTCAATAACTTTTTTTAATGTTTTGTATTTTCAGATCGAAATCCACAATAAGAAATTACCCACCCCTCACAACATGTTCTTCTTCAAGGCTCGACGCAGTCTTTCGCTCAGATCGGTTTGAGTAACAAGGCGCCAAATCCTAAAATACTTATTGGTAGATTAATTTTTAATATCAACAAATTTTCATTTTCAGAAAATTATCGATGGAACGAAAATGCCTGATTTGATTTTAGAAGACTGCGGTGCCTATCAAGAAGACTGGGACGACATTGTGGATTTTATTGTTAGACGAGGGAAAAGGGAAGAAGATTCGGCATATGCCATTCATAATGGAAAACCATCTTTCAAAGTTGAAATCTTGTCGTTTAGCTTTCCCTACAGTCTTAAAATCCAAGTTATTAAATAAATATTAAACATGTTTTCCAAAGTTGAGAGTTATTTGAAAGAATAAACGTTGATCCCAATTTTTATGGGCATTTTTTGCCTGAAAATCGAAATTTAACGCGAAAAAACTTGATTCATGTTGGAATTCCAGAGTTGTGTGTTAAGCAAAATTTTCCTTCTCGTTTTGTTGAAAAAGAACTGATTTAAGAAAATTTTTTGACTCTGTTTATAGAGACGGTAGAAACATTACCATGTTACACTCTGGAGTTCTCTTTTTCACAAATGTTTCTTTTTTTTTTGCAAGCTTTCTTTGAAAGACCCTTACCTTTGTTTGCACGATTGCTTCTCTTAACATAGGAAGAGCCGAATGTGAGAATACCCTGGAAAAGAGTAAGACTATTTTCCTATCATTCGCTGAGACCGATTTATAAAACGATTTGAACTATTCTTGCAATAAAAAACCCACTGCCATCGATGGGAGGAAAAATTTTCACATTGCCGAAACCACAGTACCGAAAATTAGACGTTTTTACCGGACATATAAAAAACGCTCCACCGCAGATTTGATAATTTTTTGATCGAGAAAAGATATAATTGATTTTAGAAACCCAGATCAGATTGATTTCTTACAGAAAAAATCTGCAAGAATTCTTACAGAAAAATATCTTCAAGAACAAACGATTTTATGGACGCTGCTAGTTTGATTCCCCATACCCGAAAATCTTACGAAATGCCCCGCCCCGAATTGGGCTAACTCCGCTCCGCATGGGGCTGAGTTAGTCTATCTTGTGCTTG
Organism: Oscheius myriophilus; assembly: GCA_964057215.1. NCBI lineage: Eukaryota > Metazoa > Nematoda > Chromadorea > Rhabditida > Rhabditidae > Oscheius > Oscheius myriophilus. The sequence continues at coordinate 9,835,082 of OZ059907.1, read as the reverse complement.
CCGCGCCATGATCTCTCTTTTCTCTATCTCTGAATACACTTAACAAATGTATAAAAAGCTTTAGGGCTTATAAGAGTGCGTGTATTGGGAGGTCCCTCGTTTGGGAAATTTCTCGGAAAATGTAAACAAAAGGGCTAATTCGAGAATAAACATATGGCGCCCAACAAAAAACAGTAAAACTAACTTTTTTCAACAAATTTCAGATCCAAACATTTTGTTTTGCCGACTTGATAATGACCTAAAACCTTGTGAAAACCTCGTAAATGAGGATCTGTAGCTAGGCTAAAATGACTTGACGCTACTCAACGCCTACGTTTACACATGGTCGCGGAACACAAAAGACGAAAACTAAAAATTTCTCTTTCATAGCAATTAAATTCTTCCAGAAAATTATTATTATTAGAAAATGAAATTAAAAAGAATAACAAAAAATTATATTCTAATATCAACTCCAAAAAAATACACACAAACTTAATTTCGTTCTTCTCGTTAGTTATCTCGATTGTTATCGATTGTGATATGTAGTTATCATGGGCCGCATCTACGTTCCCACACCGTGGTTTTCGGCTTTTTTGGCTTTGTTTCAAACATTGCTTGGCTTTGCTTTCGCTTTTCTGATTACTATATCATTATACCCGGTTTTGCAGTGAACCTTTAGTTTTTTGTTTTCTTCAATTTAATTTTTTGAGTTGCAATTTTTTTGATTATAGTTAGTCTAACATTTCAGAATTATATCTAAACATGTCCGTTGTCCATGAAACCAAAAAGGAGAGTTTCAAGTTCTCTGGTCTTCCGTTATACCTTAAAGACCTAATCCTACAAAAGGTGAAACGTCAATTAGGACTAATTATTCAATAAACTTTTTCAGATGAATTTTAAAAGTTATTCTACATTTGTAAGGACTGGAATGGAAGCTGAATCTTTAAATGTACGAAACGATAAATTCAAGTACCATCTGCCCGTACACCGGATCACGATCGGGGTGGGTTTTAAACACTGTTGTATTTTAATTAAAAAAAACGTTTAAAATAACAATCTTTTTTTTTAGGGTAACCACGTGTCTTTTATAGATAAAAGACGGATTGTAGTGGTCCCGTTTGAAAACTGTAAGAAAATTAGGATGCGGCCTTCAATAATCACTGTTCATGTAAGTTCATCTTTAGTTTTTGGTTGTTTGTCATCCTCTTGTTGTCATACCATTTTATTGGTACAAAATTTTGTTACAGGACGATTCACTGAACAAAAAAACGTGTGATTTTCTCCTAGAATTTGACAAAATCCAAATTCTAGAATGTCCTTATCCAAATGGAAAATTTCCCTACATCACTGAATTATTTAAGGTAACTATAGTTTACCACAAAATTAAAATATTTAAACATTTATAAAACAAATTTTTAAGAAGGCCAAAATTCACACCCTCAAAATGTCAATAGTAGGTTACGAAAACCACGAATTCTCCTATGATACAAGTGAGATTGAAAACGTATGTTCCTTATGTTTTGTTTTTACGGTGTTTTAACTTTAAGCACTTAAAAGCACTAAATTACTTTGCAGTTCCAGATTGAAATCCACAATAGGAAACTTACCACTCCTCACAACATGCTCTCCATCAAGGCTCAACGCAGTCTTTCGCTCAAATCCGTTTGGGTAACGAGGCGTCAATTCTATGAATACTTACTGGTAGATTACTTTTCAATCACTAACTAATTTTCATTTTCAGAAAATTTTGAATGGAACGAAAATGCCGGATTTGATATTAGAAAACTGCACTGCCTACCAAGCAGTCTGGGACGACATCATGGATCTTATTATTAGCCATGGGAAACTTGAGGGAGAATCTACATATGCCTTTCTTGATAGAACATCATCTTTCAAAGTTGAGATCTTGTCGTTCAGTTTTCCTTACAGTCTTAAAATTCGAGTTCTTTGAAATATTTTTTATTTGATTTCAAACTTTGTCAAAGAGTAAACGTTTATTTCACTTTTTTTGCATACTTATTGTCTGAAAAGTCAAACTTGACAAAATATCTTGTATAGTCCATTTCCAACAAAGACTCGACGAGTTTTCAACGGCCTTGATGTCTATTCTTATTTAACCACTGCCAGTTTGAAACGTTGAAGTGAAAAGAAATTTAACAAGCAAAATAGCACTGCAAAAGAGTAGTGCGCAGACAATTAAGAAATCGCAGCGGGACCAAATGTACCTATCCTTTAGGAAAATTTCTTTTTCCTAGACTCGTTTTTGGAAACGCACTATATCATGGGTGTCTTTCGCTGTTTTCTCTTTATCTCTTCATATAGTTCACAATTAGTTCAAAACCATTCAGTATATACTGCTCGCAATCCTACTTCGGTCAAAATGAGGCCACGCCCCTTTTGTAACCGAATATTATGATGTAGTAATGGGAAACTTGAATATCAACATCAGAATAATCTCACTTATTTCTAAAAACGGCCGGAGTAGGGTTGGCTGAAACTATAATTTTGCGTTACTTTGCTTAAGCACCTTTCTTCCACATCAGTAGAACACAACATTACGATTTCATGAGGCATCTTTCTTTTCATAAACAAAAATCATGTGCACGGGAGTGGAACCAAACCTGGAACCGTCTGGTTACCAGCTTTCGGCGATAACCAGTTGACTATGAGGTGGATAAAGTCTCAGGACTGCGAGTTCCTAATGCCGTTACTGCCTGTTTCTAAAATTTGAGTTTTGATTTGAAATTATACTTTTTTTCAGGAAAACATATTCGAAATTGATAAGTAGAAAATTGACTAACAAAAATAAATTTGTTAATTGAATTAAACATGAAAAAGGACTCTGATGGTCCTTTAACATTTTACTGATACTACAAAGCTATGGATCACCGGCTACGTCGTTTTATTGGATTTTAAGTCGAATCACTTCTTTCCATTACCTTACTTCTTTTTATGTTGTTGGTTCTCAGGTATTCGACCTGATTTCTTTCCCTGATCTGAATCATTCCATGTGAAGGAGGGTCCTGTCCCTTAGGTTCTCGGTCTTTGATTGGAATCATAGTTTGTTAAGTGTAATTAACCGCGAAGATGACAACTGATATCTTAACTACGTTTTGGGCGTCGGAAGGAGTACCTCGCCGAAGGCAAGTAAAGGGGCTGAAGCCTTCCTCGCATAAAGCTCAAATTGAGTTCCTCCCGTTAAATCTGTGAAGAAATTGTTGGTTGTTGCAGGAAAAGAGAAGTTTTCAACCATACGGTGCGATTTGCCCGTATCCAATCTGATTCATAATGTTCTCATGGATCCAACGATTCCTTCTCTTCCCCTTCGTCTCTTTTCTGCGCTAAACAGCCCTCCTGTCTGTACAGTGTGGCGGCAAAGCAACTCTTCTGGTTTGGTATGTTTGGTTAGTTAAAAGTTAGAGAATGGCTCGGGAAACAGACATGCCTGTTATTTATCATTTCGCGATAAATCTTTGACAGTGATGACTAAACTTTCGCTTTGCCGCCTTTAAGATGACGGAGACCTGTTCACTGAGGGTCTGCAGTCAGGATAAAATGACCTTAGGCTATTCCCCATCTACCCTTACGCACGAAATTCATCACAAAAAGTTGTAATCAGAGAAAAAATTGTGTCCATTGTGTCGGAAGTTGATAATTCCACCCAACAAGAAATAGTAAAACGAAAATGTTTTCAACGATATTCAGATTTACCCATATTAGAGTTTTTGTTTAGTTAGCGCCGGCACAATTGTGATTCCCAGCCGTCTGTGTAATCGATCGCGCTGACCCTTCTGATTACACTGCGTCGCTTCCCCAATGCGCGCTTTGTTTTGGTCACTTGTCGCTTGTGTTAGCGGCGGAGGAGGGTTTCTCGTTGAATTCATGTATCTATTTTTCCCACTTACCATTAAAAACAAGGTTTTCAGATAAGCCTTCAGAAACTATGCATCTACATTCGTTGGACGTTTATCGGTTGGTTGATGTCATCAAAAAGGTAGGTTGGAATATTTATTTGTTCCGAAATTTTCGATTTATATGTATTTATTCTGTTAAATACAAATTGGTATTTTACACTTCTCTGTTTCAAACCGTTTTCTTTTTTTAAAAACTAACTAGAAACTGGCAAACATAGCTTTTGGGAAGTTTCAAAACAATAATCTTTTAAGAAATGCGATGTCATCGAAAACTTTCTTCGAAATGAAATATCGCAAACAGTTTGAGAACTAACTAAGTGATTTGGGGCCCACATGGCCGGTAGCAATTATAATTTTTTCTAAAAACTTTCTAAGAAGTAGAAGGTAACAATTTTTATTTAATTCGGTATCAGTAAGAAAAATCAGATTCAACTTTCAGATGACACCCGTTTCATTTTGCCGAATGCAACAAACATCGCGCTATTTCCTGAACTTGGTTACGGAAAATAGTCAAATGATGGGCGTGAGAATTTCGAAGCTACAAGTTTCCCAGCCAGAAGAACCAGTTTCTGAAAACTTTTTCCATTTGTCCCGAATAGCCGACGATGATCTTCGTGCAATGCGTTTAAGTGGAAAATTTACACTGATGGACCAAATGAGAGGAATCTTTTTCGAAGAACTTGAAGTGGTGAGAAAAGTTTTGAAGATTCTCAATTTCCAATTTTGACTTTTCAGAAGCATGTTCCGAGTGAAGCCCTGCAAGCAGAAATCAACTCTTTGTTTTCAACTCAGGGTGGTGAATGGACTTTGAATTGGATTGCTGAAAATTTGCCTTATAATTTGGATTCTGTAGCTGACATGCATTCCCTGGTCCTCAACTGTAAACCTTTTCATTTGACTGGAAAATGGTTTTATGCTCGACTAAAGAATTTTGTATGAGCCTTTATAAAAACAAAATCATATATCGTTTTAGATTCAAAGCCAACGTTTTCTCCTCAACGTTACTGGACGACAAAACAAGAAACCTAAAGGGTTTTGGAAGTACTGGGTTCATATTCCTCGAGTCGAACTGAAGTGGGACATGTTTGAGCAACTCACGTCGGTGAAGACAATCTTGCAACGAATTCCCGGGGTAGGTGTTTGATTATATCAACCAAAAAAATTGCTTTATGGACCTCTCCTTTAAAATTTTCTGCTGGGTCCGCCCAAAGAGGGTTTTGAAAAAGTGAAGCATTGTTTGTTCACGATCTACGTATTACACAAACTGAAAAAAACTGTTTTTACGATCTTTTTATTAGGAAAGTCTACGATTAAATCGTAAAAAAAATCTTTAAACCTCTATCAAAACCTATGTATCAAACGTTATCCAAACAGTTTTTGCTGGACGTAACTAAGGGTGGCTAATCAGCGGGCCGGGCCCGGGCCGGGCCGGGCCGAGAAAATCTGAGGAACGGACCGGCCCGGGCTGGCCCCACTTTTTTTTTTGAAAATCTATTTTTACATATATTTTCAACGTCAATATTTTTAAGTTCTGTTTGTTGTTTTTAAGTTCGTCAATATTTTTAAGTTCTGTTTGTTGTTTTTAAGTTCTGTTTCCTATATAAATTTTATATAATTTTCATGGCCGAGTGGCTAAGAGGTCGGACTGATAATCCGAAGTTGCCCCAGTTCGATCCCCCGCCGACAAAACTTTTTTGCCATTGTTGTTTTATACATTAGGTATAATAGAAACGCAATTCATACACATAATTCGTGAAAAACCTCTGGCCGCGGATCTCGGCCGGAAATCCGCAGCCCGAGGACGTAAATTGCATTTCTATTGTACCTAATGGACGCACCCTTAGACGTAACTGGGCCATTTGGGATTGGCAGTTCGATCTCTTATTCATCATCTGTGGCACATGATGTTTTGCAATGACACAACTGTGTTTTGCAACAAACAGAACGTAGAGTAACTTTGCTTGATTAGAGTTATGTTTAAAAATATTCTTAAAAGTTTCGCCTTCTTGTAAAACGTCACGAAGAAAAACATATCCAAAAACTGTTATACACTTTTCAGAAACTCGAAAGAAACCCCATTTGACTGTTTTATCAACCATGTATATAATGCTTAAACCCCTAGAAGACAATAATACCAATCTTCGCCAATGTAATATTAGCTATCGATTCCATACTTAACAGTTTGAGAGTTGTTATAGTATCAGTTACCGTACTCCGAGCGACAAAAAATCGTTATACGATTTCATGGTTGTTTTTGTAATTAAGGGCCCAAAGAAACTTATACACCATATATGGGTTCGGTTGGGCAACTATCAGTTTTTCTGTCCAAGGGGTTTGAAAACGATTTTCCTGAAATTTAGTCAAAATGTTTTTGGCCGCACGAAACAGTATGGCGTTATCTATTGTTTTATATGGATTGAAAAACATAGTGGTGCCGAGATACCGTACCCCCCAGGTTACTGTACCTAGGCTACCATTACTAGTTCAATTAGATTATCTTGGATCAGAATGGCCCAAATTGAGCTTATAGCTTATTTAGTTGGCAAAAATAGTTTACAAACTTTCATCAACGTTTTTATCTACATGACACTCTTTAGATCCACAATGGGGGTTAAAAATGTTAAACTTCTATGTTTGGATAATTGTTTTCTAAGTAGTAGCAGTGATAAATACATGAAACTCTTGTTTATGTTTTCTCCTTTTCCCCCTTTTTATGGATTTCAGGATTGGGCAGATGGCGGCGATGTTGGAGTGTGCCAATTGTTCAGTATTTTCATTAAAGATTCGCAGAAGGTCGGTTGGAATTTCATGCACGAAGAAATCCTCGAATCACTGACAGCCAATCTTGAATGTGAATCCCAAATCATTGCATATTCGCAGGTAAGAACTAAAACTTTAAAGCTGTAAACAATTTACTTCAGAGCTTTAATGTGGATATTCACCGGATTTCCTCGGAAAATGGGAAAGAAGCAGCCCTTATTCTGTCGAAAAACGAAGTGCGAAAATTAAAATTTCCACAGGAGCTCGAAAATTGGGAAGGAATATATTCGGAGACTATAAAGGATATTTTCTATGCATTCGTGCCCGTTTTTGATGATTGGCAAAAGTTTGTGAAAGTTTCTAGACAGTGAATACATTTTTTTATCAAAATTCTAAGGCATTGTTTCTAACAACATTTAAAGTTTGTTTTTGTTTTTTGTTCTCCACATTTCAAACGTTTCATGGCATAAATCTTCAGGGTTTTTATTCGTTTTTGGCAATAGTGATAGTCCTAAGACGTGTTGCAGCAAATGTTTCAGTTTGGAAAACCATGGTTAAAAGTCGGCCCTCAATTTTGTTTTTTTTTTGTTAACTTAAAATAATTTAAAGACCTTTATTTTTAGTTTCTTGTTGTTTTAAAAAGGTGATAAATCGGGAAATGAATAAGGGTTCGATTCCCGGTCAACAAAACAACATTTTTTACGGCCGTTTTCATTCAATACGCCTTAAAGAGTCGTAATTCCCAGAATGATTTAGTGCAAAAAAAAACCTTTCTTTTTTTTCGATGCTGCACCTACCCGACAAGGCTCACATCGCGCATGTACTACAGGGTTTCCTAAAAAAAAAAATCTCGATTTCGGGGAGTGGACCACAAGTTTTGCACCGCTATGAAAACAGGAAATAAAATCAGGAATATTCTAAACAGCTAAAATACATTTTTTAAATAGTGAAACGGGGTATTTTTACATGCGGAATCGATTGGTATGGGTGTTATACTCCAGAAACTTGCCTTTTTGGAGAAAACACACAAAGATAGGGTGGACCTAAAGTTTTGCTCCGCACTGTATTTATACTGGACGTCTTGAAACGTGTGGCCTGAAACTGAAACGTGTAAAACTGAAGAAAACTTGCTCTTCTGCTCTCCGAATGACGAAAGGTGGAAGGCATGGGAGATTGGTACTTTCCGGCCACCACGCAGCAAAGTCTTTTGAGAATTTTATTTTTTAAAAACGCCCTAATAGTTTAGCCAGAATTCTACAGTTTGGGAGTTTTTTTTAGAACGTTACAACATTTTTCTATCTACTGAACTATATTTGGAAGCTATCACAAACCTTCAAGTAGAGAGAATAGTTCACGAAGAGTATTTTGTTCTTATTGTAAATTGATTTTCTAGAATTTGTGTCAAAATAATGTTTCAGGCCGACTTCGTTTTGAAAATGACGGTTGAATCAGCACATAAAAGACCAGCAGCAGCCAAAGCTTTGCTGTTTAGACAATTGCATTCAATGACTTCATAAGTAGTAACCAACCAAAATATGTTTAATTCTGTAAACACTATTTAATTTTTTTCAAATAATTTTTATGTGAGCCGAAAGTTCACACAGCGATTATGAAGTTTTATCTATAAAGAAATTGGTCTGGGCAAACACGAAACAAGTATTTTATTACAAGACTGGGTTCATAATCTGTGGTTGGATTATCCTGTACATAATTGACTCCGTTTCTTAGGCCTAATCGATCGCGCTGACCCATTTCATGGCGTCACTGTGTCCCCATAACACCATTTGCGTTTAATGTCGTTCAATTACGGCGCAACGCGCAAATTAAGGATGGCGAGATTCGTAAACTATGCTTCGATAACAAATACACACTGATTGATCGACAAAGGGGAATCTTCTTTGAACAACTTGAAGTTGTAAGCAATGTTTCGAAAATTTCGAACTTTTGTGTATTTAGGAACACATCCCAGAAGATAAAATGCAAGAAGAACTAAGCACTTTCTTCTCATCTCAAGGGGGTCAATGGACTTTGCACTGGGCTGATGAAACTCAGCCAGTTAATTCCCCTGAAATGCATCCTTTAATAATTAACTGTAAACCGTTTACCCTTACTGGAAAAGTATTTTACAAACGGCTAGAACTATTTGTAAAAACGTTTCACATTCAGCAATATTTATACTTTTAGATAGTTATACTCACTTTTTTTGGCCTACCCAGACCTCATATGTCTTGTCAGTTTTGGGGATACTTTAATAAAATTCCTCGTGTTGAACTGACGTGGCACATCTATTTGGAGGCTCTAACACCGCAGCTCTTTCGACAAATTCCGATTGTGAGTTTTCCAACTAAACATTTCACTAACAGAAAATTTAAAAAAAAATTGTTACGGAGCCTGCATAAAACCAATTTTCTCAAGACCTGTTCAATGGTTACAATTCAATTTTTTTTAAATTAGTGCATTAGAAGTTTTCTAATCTGTCACTGCTTTCATATCGGTGCAAAAACTTTGATGATTATATTAGTTGTTTGTATGCTCAAAACAAAGCTATGTGTCTTAAAACATGAATTTTTGTATTGGAAATTTAGATATCAGGGAGTGGACCTTGAGTTTTGCACCGTGCGTGCACCGCACTGCAAACTAAAACGTTTAGAAAGTTTGATTCTGAGAATTTTCAGGATTGGGCCGATGGCGCTGATTTTGGTGTCTGCCATGTTTTCAGCATTTTCATTCAAAATGTAAAAATATGTTGGATTTCCACACACATACGCATACTTCACTCACTGAACTTTAAACGGGAATGTGATTTACAAATCTTAGTGGATTCTTCGGTAACACTGTCAAACCCTCAGTTCAACTTTTTGAAGTTTTAGATCTTCAATGTGAGAGTTTTCCGAATTTCCTCTCCAGATGGAAAAGAAGCAGCCTTAGTTCTATCGAAAAACAACAACGAAGAAAGAACATTTCCGAATCGGAGTTTTGTTGCGGAATCATCGAAGAGTTTCTTCTATGCCTTTTTACCAGTTTTTAAAAATTGGGAACAGCATCTGAACGTTTGTAAACAGTGAATACATTGTCATGTTAATAAATCAAGGCTGTTATTGTGATTTTTGTTGGGTTTTCTTTAATGACTTTGCCATTTATTGTGCTTAAGATAAGATTATAAGTTTACCAATTCCCCCAAACCAATGCAATACTTCCTGATAACACTGTATTCGTGTTTTTTCCCTTCGCAGTTGGTTGTTTTCCATTGCATTATTTTTAGCTGGGAGCATCTGTTTTCTTTCTTTTGAATGTCTTGAAGTAAAGGTAAACTTTTATACCCTAGATAGTTTCAATGCCTTTCCGTGTATGTTGAGTCGTGAAAACTGCTTTGGGAAAACGCCGTTTTTCGTTCTTTGGGTAAGGTGTTTTTGTATTTTCCGATGCTATGTTTGATGTTATCATTAAATTTACCCAACAATCTGTGGAAATCTTCTAAATAAATCGATAATTACTTTGCCCTTTGTGTGATTAACCAATAAACCCGCCGATGATTACTTCTGCGTGCCCAGCGACTTTGCATCTTGGCTTTTGTTTTGAATACACCTGTGCGTTCGCTTTTCTGATATTGCAATCGCAATAATTATTATTCTGTCATCAGTGTTAAGGTTCTAATCGGCTTTTCAATACTTTTTTATTTCTAAATTGTTGCTTAATTTTTATATCTACCCTTTTCAGAATTTCGACATGTCCGTCATCAATGAAAACAAAAAGGATTGCGTAAACTTTTCTGGAATTCCGTTGTACATTAAAGACGAAATTCTTAAAAAAGTAAAGTTCCATTAATTACAATTACTTCATTAACTGTTTGAGATGAACTTTAAAACCTACGCCACTTTTATGATGACAGGAAGAGAAGCTGGAGCACTGAGTGCTCGCAACGACGAATTGAACTACTCAATGCCCATCTATAGGATGACTCTTAAGGTAAGATAAATTGTTTAACTTAATTTACCATTTCAGAATGATAAGGTGTCTTTCATGGATGGTCTTCGAACTAAAGTGATTTCATTGGAACAAAAATGAAGTTGAGGCCTCAAATTGTAGCAATTCAAGTAGGTTTTTTTGTTGTTCCGTCTATACTATATAACATACGGCTATTTTGACTTTTCTGTTCCAGGATGTGTGCCTGGGCATCAAAACCTGCGATTTCCTTTTGAAACTTGAAGAAATCCCGACCTTCGAGTGCATCTTTCTGAACGGGGGCGTTCCTCACACTGCCGAATTCTTCAAGGCAAGTGTTTTTTTGTTGTTTTTTTTTTGCTAGTACATTTCATTATTTCAGAAAGCAAAAATCGATACTCTGAAGATGTCTATAGTGAAATTTGTGTATGGAGGATTTGATTATGACACCAGTCGGATTGAAAAGGTGGGTATTTTTCAGTTTATATTCCCAGGTTAAACAACGTTTTTTGTTTGGTTTGTATTTTTACTATATCATTTTTTCCAGGTCGAAGTGTACAATAAGAGGGTTATTAAAATTAGTCCGTACAGTATCCTTAAAATCAAGGCTCAACGCAGCCTTACGGTGAACGCGGTGGACATAACCGTAAGCCAAATCAACGACTACTTATTGGTAATTTAATTTTTAAAAACAAATTATTCTTTTATTTACAGGCACTTTTGAATGGTTCGCAAATGCCGGATCTGATCATGAACAATTGTGAAATGAGCAGCGAAGAATGGGTGGATTTCAGGAATCTTCTTCAAATAGAAATAACCCCCAAGGGAAAAGCGGAAAAGATCTTAAATGCTCGCGGCAACCCCTTTATTAAGATGGACATTCAGTGGTCTGAAAACCTCTTCAACCTCAAATTCCAAGTTCTTTGAATTCTTTAAATGCAATTGTTGTTTTCGTTAAAGTTTTGTATGACTTCTAAAATAAACGTTTAAGTCACCTCAGTGTTTTCCTCAACCTAATGTTCTGACTCATTTCGTGACCATGGAAATGAAAAAATTTTCACCTAAAAAATTGACTAAACCCGACCCCTAGCCATTGTTAAGATAAACATCCCGTCGTCCGAAAACGCCTATCAAAATCAAAGTTGTTTGAATTATACAATTGTTTCTTTCATTCAATCGATGGTTTATGTTTGTTTTACAATCTAATCCGTAAAGCCAATGTCAATTTAATTGTTTTCTTTTATTCAATGGTGGGGCTTAGCGACCATCGGAATGGGAAAATGGTTTATCCACAAAACGCAGAAATTTGGCTTAACTCGAGCAGTTGTTGGCCTCAATGAATCCTACGCGACGTGTGAATCAAAAAATCTTATACTTTGGTGACTTCTACAAAAACATACTTCAATTTGTTTCAAAATTACAACATCAGCCTACATTGGCTTTCTTCAAAAAAGCTGCTGTGGTCCAGTCGACAAACGAAAAACCAAACATTTCCAAAACGCGATGTTTCAAGTTTTTGTTGCAGCGCATCCCAGAAACATCTTCACTGATTTCGTTCACGTTATAGCTGAAAATGTTTGCTCTGGCAAACTGAAAACAAGTATTCATGCCGCTTAATTCGTTGGACGTCTACGTGTTGCTTGGCGTTGTTAAAAAGGTACGTTGCTAACGTATGGTTTTGTGAAACTAACGTACGGATTTGTGAAAGGTAAAAAGTGAGTAATCATGTCTTCAAACAAAATTTGGTGAACAAAACATAACAAATAACACATAAAAAAGGGAAAGTTGGGAATGCCTCTAATAACTCAAAAATGAATTCCAAAACGAGTTTTCAGATGACACCCATATCTTTCGTCCGAATGCAGCACGCATCACGCTAATTCCTTGATTTGTTTTCTCAAAACAGTCAATCGATTGGTGTTAGAATTTAAAAGTAGCACGTTTCCAAATAAACAGAATCAAATAAAGAAGACTACTTTTTCCTGTAGCAAATGAATGATGGCGATCTACGTGAACTTTGTTTTGATAACAAGTGCACATTGGTCGATCAACTGAGAGGAATCTTCATTATTGAACTTGAAGTGGAAAGCCACGTTTAAAAAATCCAACTGTGGTTTTTTTAGGAATACATCCCAGACGATGAAATGCAACTAAGTACTCTATTTTCATTCCAAAAGGGTGAATGGACTTTGCACTGGGCTGATGAAAACCAGCCCCCTAATTTTCCTGAAATGCATCCTTTGGTCATTAACTGTAAACCGTTTACCTTTATTGGAAAAAGGTTTTACAAGCAAATAGAACGATTTGTAAAAACGTTTAACATTCAGTAAAGTTCATACTTTTAGATACTTCGAGTCACCCATTTCAAGATACCCAAATTTCATCAGTTTTGAATATACTTTAATAGAATCTCTCGAGTAGAACTGGTGTTGCACTACTACGCGGAAACTACAACACTGCAAATCTTTCGACAAATGTGGTTGGCGGAATCCAAGACATTCTCCATAGAGATAAGGCGTGCCCCTGTGCAGTGGTCCGTCACTTAAAAATTCGGTAATTCTTTGCCCAGGAAAGAAGTGTTGCCTGAATGGCTAAAACCCGTCCTAAGCCATTTGAAAAAGATAACCGCTTTAAATTTGTGTTGCCTGGAGGGCTACCCCGTCCAAGACCATTCGAAGAAGATGATTTCCTTGTTGAAAGACAACCATTTAAGAATCTGCGCAACATCATGTATTTGTCCAATTTTACTTTGGGCACACCTCGTAAGTAAAACTACAACACCATGGAAGACCAATAAAACTTTCAGCACAGACGTTCACGGTTCACCTGGATACTGGATCCACGGTAACGTGGGCTGTTGATTCTGACTGTGTGACAACGTGGTGCAATGGGCTGATGAGGTACGCGGGTGTGTGTGTGTTATAAGACAAAGTGAAGCGGTTTTTTTAAGAACAAGAAAAAATTCGATTCTTATGCGTCATCCACGTTTAACGAAACGACCCTGCAATTCGCTGATCAGTATGGAAAAGGGTATGTAGAAGGAACATATGGAAACGATACACTCTCATTCGGAGGTTTATTTCTTCTTTTTAACTACAATAAGTCTGTTAGCTTTCAGTATTCATCAAATCTTTGGGTTAGTCCATGAAATCGACCAAGGAATGGGTGAGCAACCCCACGATGGAATTTTCGGAATGGCGTGGCCTTCACTCGGCAATGGAGAAATTCCCCCCCCCCCCCATTTTTCAAATTCTTGATCAACTTGATGAACCGATCTTCACGGTTTTCATGGGTTTAACGGTAAGCTAAACAATTAATGTTTCAACAATGTCGATTGACTTAGACGGATCCCTCCGCTGGTCGAATCACATATGGAGGTTTGGATACTGAATACTGTGACGACGAAGTCTTCTATACGAATCTCACAAAATTGGCACACTGGGAAGTTCAGCTCACGGTTAGTTTAGTGACACAGATAGGAAACAATTCGTGACATTTTTTTGCAAACGAAAACAAAAACAAGGAATGTCAAGGAACATCATTACTTTTAATCATATTTTGGTTTTCTGACAAATGCTACACGCCGACAGTACAGCTCTCACACATTTATGCAAAAATAAAACGTAAGGGTTAATCGTAGATGTGCGCCCCAGAACCAGGAGAGAGTTTTTGAAGTGAAAACGGTCAAACATGTTTTATTCAAAAAAGTGTCTGTATTCGTTGGCGTTAAACAAACTTATTTCTGTATGCCTTTAAGAGAAGAACACGTCATTCTGCAAACATGGAAAAAATGCACTTAGTTTAAAAAAAAATACAGAGAAAAGTTTTCAAGGGGTAGAAAACGAAATTTACAAGTTTTCAACGTTTTGTCAGAAATTGATACGAAACAAATGGAGAAACAATAACATTAGGAACAATAACATTAGGCCGCTTTCATGCCGCGAAGCGGCGGGTGTTTCGGGAAGTTTTCGTAAGGTAACTAGTTAGGCACTAGTTGCCTTTCTCAGACAGTTGTAGACTATAGTTTAAAAAATGTTTTAGAGTTTCTCTATTGTAAACTGGTCATTTGATGTTTTGGAGTTACTTCAATGAAATCCCTCGAGTTGAGCTGACGTGGGACCATTACATGGAATATATCGCATTGAATATTTCTCGCCAAATTCCGATTGTGAGTTTGTCCTTCAAAACAGTTCAAATGAGAAATAACATTTTTTCCCAAAACTTTAATCGTAAAGCTCAATATTTTTCAGGATTGGGCCTACGGTGCCGACTTCGGTATCTGCCGCGTTTTCAGCATTTTCGTTAAACCTGTTAGACCGTGGTGCAATATCCAACACAGAAAAATACTTTCCTCACTTAACTCTAACCTGGAATGTGATTCAAGAGTCCATGCCAATTCTACGGTAACAGCATCAAACTGCCCCATTTTCACTTTTTGAAAATTTAGATCTTCAGTGTAAACATTTACAAAATATTCTCTGAAAGTGGAAAAGAAGCAGCCTTAGTTCTATCGACAAAGGAAGAACGAAGATTTCGAAGTGGAAATGATTGGTTTTTTGCTCCGAAAATACAAAAGAGTTTTTTCTACGCTTTTATACCAGTGTTTGACGATTGGCAACAGTACCTGAATGTTTGTAAACAGTGAATACATTGTAATTCTAATCAATAAATGTTGTAACTGTACTTTTCTGCTGAGTTTTTCGTTAATCACGCTATATTTTCAAATTTTCAATATTCTGTAAATGACTGGGATTCCAATAACTATCGTTTTTACCTGTTTCTGGCGATTCCGATTTTGTTTAAACGAGGATTGCTTCAATCCGTTGAAAAATTGCCGGCAGCGATCGCGCTGATACGCTTTTAAACGCGATGTTGACAAGAAATGGAACGGTCGATTGGAGTTTTCGCTCTGTTTTTGGAAAAGAATTTAGCAACAACACAATTTATACTTTGAGGCATTTGACGGATGTAAACTCAAAAACTAAATAATTGATTTTGTTCCTGTATTTACAATGTGCACTTTTGCTGAATTATATTTTCAACCATTTTCAGAATTTCCACATGTCACTCATCAAAAACAAAGCTTAAACTTTTCCTTTATTCCTTTGTACGTCAAGGAGCAAATCCTTGAAAAGGTATGATACCTATTAGTACCAATTAGCTAATTAATTGTTTTAGATGAACTTTAAAACTTATGCTACGTATATGATGACTGGAAGAGAAGCTGGAGCACTGAGTGCTCGCAACGATCATTTCAAGTACCCTATG
This sequence comes from Oscheius myriophilus, assembly GCA_964057215.1. Taxonomy (NCBI): domain Eukaryota; kingdom Metazoa; phylum Nematoda; class Chromadorea; order Rhabditida; family Rhabditidae; genus Oscheius; species Oscheius myriophilus. The sequence goes on along the minus strand of OZ059907.1, from coordinate 9,819,219 downwards.
CCAATTGACAGGATCACAATTAAGGTATACTTTAAAAAAAATTCATTTGTATTTTTTTTGCAAATTTAGGGAGAATATGTAAATTTAATGGATGGCCCTCGGACTAAAGCTATTTCTTTTGAGAACTGCAGGAAAATGAAGCTGCAACCTCAAATTATTACCGTTGAAGTATGTTTTTTGTTTTGTTCCTACTTTATTATTTTGTACAATAGGATTTGTCCCTTAGCAACGAAACTTGCAAATTTCTTCTGAAATTTGAAGTGATCCCCACTTTCGAATGTTCTTTCCTCGATGGGGGCGTTTCTCACATTGCCGAATTCTTCAAGGTAGGTGGTAATCGGAAAAAAAAGCGAAGTTCAAACTTTCAGAGAGCAGAAATTCATTTTTTTAAGATGTCGATAGTAAAAATTGTAGATCAAGAATTTGATTATGACACAAGCAACATTGAAAACGTGGGTATTATTCAGTTTTTTAATAACTTTCTTTCTAGATCGAAATCGTTAATCGATTCACTGCGGTATACATTCCATTCATCAATGCTCGACGCTCTCTTACGTTAAACGCAGTGCGAATAAGGAACACCCAAATTTACAGCTACTTCAACGTAAATTCAATTTGCAGGCAAAATAAGTTTCATTTTGCAGAAACTGTTGTCTCGATGGGAAATGCCCGATATAATAATGAACAATTGCATCATCAGCGCCGAAAGCTGGATGGATTTTATGAGAGCTATTGAAATTGGCTTAACCCCCGAGGGAAAAACGTCACAAATCTTAAAATTTCACGGTTAAACCATTATGAGGATTTACATTCAGACCGATGATCCGTACAATGTCAAATTTCAAGTTCTCTGAAGTTCTGCATTTATTATTTCGATCAGTCTTCACTTTTTTTAAACTATATAAAATGTTCTATTTTCTAATGTTGATGTTAGAAAACCTCTCAAATACATAAAATCCATAGTACATAAACTCGTACTGCTTTTTGTTTTGGGCTTGAAATATAACGTCTACTTGATTTTGTTTTCTAAATGCTTCACTTTTCATCATATTCGGAAAACGATCTGTGAAATTTTATGTGAATAAACAAAGTATAACTAATTTGCTTTCTGTGTTTTCACTGATTACACTGTACTGTTGTGTTACTCGGTTTTTACAAGTGTGGAGCTGGTAGTGACCTAGAATTCAAAGATGTTGTTTTGGGCTAACATTGAAGACAGTGATACGAACCTCTTGTCACAGAAAAAAATGTTTGGTGAGTTTGGGTTCCTGTAGTCAGGGTTACGGTAGTGGGTGCCCGCGTATCTAATTCAACGTCATCCAACATGAAAACGTTAAAATCAAAAGTTGTAGCAAATGTATAGTCTATCAATATTCTAGTCGATGGTTTTTAAGCATACTGGGTTTGAAATTCCGAAAACCCCTCAAACACTGATACGAAAATGAATTTTTTATTATATTGCTGATATTCGAAAAAGTGCTGAAAAGTGTTCCAAGCGCCGTTTTTTTCTATGTCAAAACTTGATAGACACTAGCTCGAGTATAATATAAACCGCGTCTTAAACAAAGAAAAACAAAGCTCTGAAAATAGGAGACAAGTCCATAAATTCAAAAAAGGAACGCTTCCAAATAACCATGATTGTAAAGTTGTTGCGGTTGCTTAATGAACAATTATTTTCTTAGTTTTCAAGCCATTTACTCAAATTTGCATAGAACGTAAGATCAATTTGCATTCTGTATATGAATTGTGTTCAACTTCATTAGTGATTAGTTTTGTTAGACGAATCGCTTGCAGAATTTTAATGCGAACTAAAAATTTGATTCGAGCTGTTGGACCAATAGTGATTGGTTTTTGAGAACTGCAACACTTCAATGGAGCTTCAATTAACCTGCACGTCTTACTGGGAAAAAAACATTAAAGCGAATTTTTTCTATTAATAAAAGCTGTTCAAGCAATTTACCCTCCGAAATCGACCAAAAGAAAGTTCAGTCAGCAGTTACTAAACAATGCTTAAAGAAATCGTTGCAAAAGAAAAATATGAACCAGAAATACAAAACTTTGAACATGTTGATGGTAGATAGAAAAGACGTAGATAACACAGAGAAAAAGTTCCTCAGTTTACAGCTATAAACACCAACAGTGCGTATTCGCAAATATTTATGAAGGGTTCTTAAACCACTACGCGCAGGGATGGCTTCTTGATTGATGAAAGCTATTTTCGAACTGTGAGATAACGCATATGGTCGACAGCACAGTATTGACACTAGTGGGAAAAAAATTCTGCTTCGTGCTGTGACTGTTTATATTTTTGCGCCGTTTTGCGTTGTCAACCCGCGTCATCCTTTCAGATACTTTAGAAATTTATGCCTTTGTCAACATGAGTCACACTATAAACCACGGTTCAAAGAGACAAGGCTTGCTATGAAAAAGCCACGCTACAGAGCGGCACTCAGTCGTTGCGAAATGTGGTCCACCGCCTTCCCCCTCTTCCTTCTCCTTAGGGTGGCGGAATCCAAGACATTCACCATAGAGATAAGGCAAACTATGCCTCCTGAACAATGGTTAGTGAATCAATACCGTAAAAAATTTTTATTTTAGGAAAAAAGTTTCGCCTGTTGATAAAACCGGTCCATTACCGTTTGACAAAAATCAGCTCTATAAGTACAATCCAGACTTTAAGGTTGTACCACAACCATTTGTCAACCTGCAAAATGTTATGTATTTGTCCAATATTACTTTGGGCTCGCCACGTAAGTTACAACGAACGATACTATGAAACATTGCTTGCATTTTAAGCACAAACGTTCACTGTTGTCATGGATACTGGATCCACGGTAACGTGGGTTGTTGATTCTGACTGTGTAACAACGTGGTGCAATGGAATAGAGAGGTGTGTGTGTACGTGTGTGTATGTATGTGTGTACGTGTGTACGTGTGTACGTGTGTGTCTGTGTGTATGTATGTATGTATGTATGAGTGTTTATGTATGTGTATGTATGTATGTGTATATGTATGTGTATGTGTGAGTGTGTGTGTGTTTGTTTATGTGTGTATGTGTGTATGTGCGTGTGTCTGAAGTAATTATACAACAGTGTTATTCAGAATAAGAAACAAATTCGATTATAATGCCTCGTCTACGTTTAACGAAACGACCCTCAAATTCGCTGACCAGTACGGAAAAGGATATGTCGAAGGAATATATGCCAACGATACACTCTCATTCGGCGGTATGAACTTTTAATTTAAATTTCAAAAAGTTTTATAGCTTTTACTATTGATCAAATGTTCGGGCTGGTGCATGAAATGGACCAAGAAATGGGTGAGCAACCCCATGATGGAATCTTTGGAATGGCGTGACCTTCACTCGGCAATGGAGAAACTCCCCCCATTTTTCAAATTCTTGATAAACTTGATGAACCGATCTTTACGGTTTTCATGGGTTTAACGGTAAGCTAAACAATTTATGTTTCAACAATGTCGATTGACTTAGACGGATCCCTCCGCTGGTCGAATCACATATGGAGGTTTGGATACTGAATACTGTGACGATGAAGTCTTTTATACGAATCTCACAAATTTGGCACACTGGGAAGTTCAGCTCACGGTTAGTTTAGTGACACAGATAGGAAACAGTTCGTGACGTTTATTTTGCAAACGAAAACTCGCATATCTTTCTATGTACACATCAAATGGCCTTCTTTGTTTGCTCTGAGATTTAAAACTCAATTTGCAACTTTATCAAACTGGGCCAAGTGTATTTGCATTATTTTTTTTGTCATTCTTTCTCACAAATGTAGGCGAAAATAAATTGCACGTGTACTGCATTGATTAACGCTCTAAAACCAGGAGATTTTTGCCAAAAACAAAATTTCTGCATGTTTTTATGATTACGTCGTAGAAATGGTTCTCCCCTCTCCTTCAAACATTGGAAAAGTGAATTAATTTCTAAGAAACAGAAAAGTTATCAAACTGTAGAAATCGAACTTTCCAAATTTTTTTTTAAAGTTTTGTCAGTTATTGAAACGACACAAACAGTACAAAAAGTAACATTAGGCCGCTTTTATGCCGCTAAGCGACAATACCAAGTTTTTGTTTAGGAAATATGTTTTTCACTAACTAACATTCTTGGATAGATGTAGATTCTTTCAAAAAGTGTTTTAGGGTTTCTCTATTGGAAACTGGTCATTCGATGCTTACGACGAGATGTTTGCTTTTTCTGACACCGGTACTTCAGTGATTGTCGCTCCATGGATTGTCACACTTAACGTTAGTTGAAAAACAACCTGAGGATTTCAATGAGTTACTTTAGATTCTAAGGACAACGTCTGCAACGTATGATCAATTAGCCGGCATGTACTTTGTACCCTGCGAAAATGTGTCAACCCTTCGGTCATTCGTTTTCACTTTCAATGAAACGGACTTTGATGTTTCGCCGGAGCAGTACATCTTCAAACTCAGCCCGACAGCAAAAAAGGTAATTGAAAATGTCAATAATCGTTTTGTATATACTTTTTTTGCAGTGCTATCTACTTCTGATTGATTCATCCTCAGTTGGTTCAGCAGACAACTACTGAATTCTAGGAAATCCTTTCATTCGATCGTGGTGTCAGATTTACGATATCGGACAGAAGAGACTTGGTTTCGCAAAAGCCAATCCTCGCAAAGGGAGTTCTCATCTTCAATTCGGACAAGCTATTTTGTTTGTGATGCTGGTTTTTATCAGTTTATGACAAATGTGTATGTATGTAATTGTTTCTTGAATAATTATATTCTTTCCATTCATTGTATCTTGTTATTGTATCTGTTTTGCAGCATTCATGAAATCAGCTCAGTTTTTCCTAATTCCTGTGTGATACAAGATAGTTGAAAAATTGAGAAAAGTGTTTTAGTAGTGGGACACCAAAACATTTTTGTGTTAAAATGTATTTGATAGCTTTTTTGAAGCGATAAGTTAAAATAATATCAAAAGAAGCAGAAAACTTAATGAATCCAGGAAAAGCCCTAAACGTTCTTCAGTTGTAACTACTAAGCAACTGAAAACAAGCCTTAGATAGACCAAAATATTCATGTCATCGATTATGAGTTTTGTCTTGAGTTTGAAAAGGAAAAATAAGTTTCAAATAAAAAAGATAAAAAAGTTTCGCCACTTTATCGTTCGAAACATAGGAAACTGGTTCAAAGTTTGTCTGAGTCACCAAGGTTCTAAAAAAGGCGTGGGTTTTCCGATTCACCTTGATTAACGGAAAATACAATTCTTTGCGCGTCGTAATGTTGCTTTGTTTTTTGGGCTTGCCAGAGATGTGAAGCTGATAAGGTTCACTTTTTTAAAATTCGCAAGAGTTTCTTTTTTCGAAACAACAAAGTAGCATAGTTACATGCTGTTTATGCGCGGAAAAATAATTACGACATTGTCGATTAAAAATTCTTGCATATCTGGATACTTTTTTAGCAGTTTGGTATCGAGTATTTTTTAAATGCGTCGAACGCCTAATGTACATTATTTCTCAGTTAAAAAAACCGACACGTGACGTCATTAAACCAGTTCCAAACTTGGGATACTTTTTATTTCCAAAGCCTCGAATGAGAAAATTCTTGCAAATTTTCAATCACTCATCGAAAGGAAACGATTTCGTGCTGGCCAGCTTTGTGGAACAGTCATCGGGCATTCGGAAACTCCAAAACCTATTGATAAAAAAGTCTTGGCACAAGCAAGCACAGCATACATTTTTTCAGCATTCCAATATGTTTTGGCAGTGGAGTTTGTATTTCTTTTATCCAGTCGTAGCCGGTGAATTCTTTACAATGGATATTCATAAAGCATCAGTTACAACACATCCAAAGTGAGATGTATAGCTGGCTAACCCCTTTTTGTACCATTGAGGTTCAAAATGAGCCCGAATGTTGGCTATAGGGATCAGCCATTAACAAACTATTTTAATACTTATATCTAGGCAACGTTAAAATAGGCACCACATAAGTTCGCTTCTAAAAGTGAGTATATCAAACAAAAACCAAAGTTTAGCACAAGTATTTTCTTTGGTCATGGACACGGGATCTTCTAATTTGTGGATTGTGAATGACAATTGTACTATTAGCTCTTGCAATGGAGAATCCAAGTAAGTTGTTTTTGACAAATACTCTGGTTGGGCAGAAAAACGTAATCATAAAATAAGAACTTTTCAGTAATCCTCAAAGAAACACATTCCACGCTCAAGAATATGAAACTTTTCAAGAAATCGATCAAGAGTTCTGCTTCAGTTATAGATTTGGATCTTGTCTTGGTACTTCTGGATCCGATGTTTTATCTTTTGGAGGTATCATTTCAAACTTAATCGATTTGTTTTTCCTTTAGGATTGAAGATCAAGTTTTTGGATTAACCAATGAGTTTTTCAATGAATTGGATCAAAATTTCGCTTCCTACCCAGCTATGGAATTTTCGGGTTGGGCTGGCCAATCGTAGCTTACAACAACGTTACGACACCGCTTGAAAGAGTTCTGGAAGGATTGGACAATGAAATGTTTACTGTGTTTATGGGGTTATCGGTAAGAGAAAAGTGATTTGGTAATTAATATATACTTAGCCAACTTCGGGGCGAATCACTTACGGCTACCTCGATGAAGAATTCTGTAACTCAGAGGTACACTATGTACCCCTCAGTCACATGCTCTACTGGCAGTTCAATGTAACAGTAAGAATATTTAAGAATTTTAGTTTTCTTTGGCAATCTTTTGAATTTTACAATACAAAATTATCATTACTTGCAAGATGGCTCCAAAAGGCAAGTATTTTCGGACACAGGCTTTTCCAGAATTGGCATGCCAACGGCGGTTTTCGAAGAGGTTTGGCAAAAAAGTATGAAAAAATTTTCAATATCAACAACGGTAAAATCTTGGATGTTGATGCTAATTATGGGAATTATCGTATTTTGTGTATCTTGGAGGGGCTCTTACTTAAAGATTTCAAAGTTCTGCCGACACAAAACGCCCTGCCTGAAAAGGAAGGTAGCGAATATGTAAGTAAAACGGGCTATTATAATAATTATTGTAACCGTTTTTCACAAAATCTACTAAACATAGTTTTTAGTGCAATCTTCTTCTTCTCGATTCAGCTCTTGCGGTAAAAGCTAATATGTGGATTTTGGGTGAACCCGTCATTCGCTCTTACTGCCAAGTTTACGATATCGGAAACCAAAAAATGGGTTTCGCAGAGCCGAAAGTGTCATGTGGAAAACAAGGAAACGGATATTCCTTATTAGCTGCTTGTCCACCTGACGATAATGTTCAATTCTTACATATTCTTGTATGTTTCATGCACACTTTCGTTTAACGTTTTTGTGAAACTTGGTTTCCGCTGTATCGTTTTGTCATAAAAACAACTTTGATCCATGACTTGCTTTCTTGCATGGACGCTCATTCATATTTATTTTTATCAGGGTTTAAACACAATAATCCACTCGTTTAAGGAAATCAAAGACAAACCGATTTCTTTGCCACAAAGGTGTGGGCAGAATAAAGAAAACGTTTCAAATGTGAAAGCCTCGGCAGATTTATGGTAACGTTCTAAGGCAACTCAATTGTCAGTAAAAGTTGAATTGAACATGTGGAAAATGTAATAGAATAAAGTTAGTTAAATCTCGCCAAAGTGGACGAAAACAAAGTTCTTACATTTTAAACAAAAACAAGAAAAACTCAACACAAGAAAAGACTATCTGACCAACGTAACTTTCTCAACACAAAAATGGCAAGGCGCGCAATAGTGATAAGGGTTCTGACAAACTTAGCTGCAATCAATAAGCAAATATTTGATCCACATGATTCAATGTTCGAAGGTGGCATTAATACAAACTACGATTCTCGACATGTGGAAAAGTGAGTTACAGAGAGCGGAATGGATGGCTTAACTAGCGATATTCTGATGTGCCAACCGTGAGAAAAGCCTAAAGTCAGATGACTGAAGAAACACGAGGTGTGGTCGTAGCACTTCAGACGGTTACAAAAAGCTCGCTGAGGTAAAAAAGCATTTCTGGTTATTCAAAAATCAATGTCTGCAAACGCTTTTCTAGCAGTTTTGACTTTCGTTTTTCACGTCGTGCGATTGATGCCATTTGTAATCTACGCTTTTCTTGGAATATATACAGTCCACTGGATACAACATATGAAAAGGTCGGTATTCTGTTTTGCAATAGTGACTGTGGACTTTCCCAAATGTGGTTCGTTATGATAGTACCAGGACTTGGAAAAACAATCTGTTCAAACTGGTCAATTTGACACAGTGAGTATCATCGTTTGGTGGTTCCATTTTCCTTACGAAAGTCGTCACAAAAGCGTCGTTAAGTCGTTTCTTTACGAAAGCGATTTTGTTTTAGAGTTTGAGGTCGGAGATGAATTTATCCAACGCCCATGTCATCAGGGGTGTTTCATGGAGATGACAACGTTTGATGGGGTTCAAAATCTTTGTGTAAAACAGTAACTTCACAAAATAACAATGAGCTGCCACTTGGGCTCTTGTGTCGCAAACCAGCAAAATGTTTAAAAACAATAAGCCAGAATGAATTGCAGGAAAGTGAGTTATAACAGTGAACCGGGTGCCACCCACAGCTGACGTAAAGAAAACTCATTAACGTTCACACAAACATAGTTATAGGGCTGACGTGGGTGTTTTGAAGTTCAAACTACGCACAGTAATATGTGCTAGCAAACATTCGCAGCGACAACCCAACATATTTAGTCTTGATTGGGGTTTTTTCTATAGAAAAAGAAGATATCGGTGGTTTTAACATAATGGACAAACTATAAAACGTAACTCTTGGTCTAATTATCAAAGTGGTTTTTAGAAATGTCCCCCAAATACGGGGTAGACACGAAGGCACAGCATGACTAAGGGTCAATAACAGTTTTACCGGATGTTCTTGCCGTCATATTTGCAATGTAATAAAAACTATGCTTTATAAGAGATGCCCAAGGTACCAGTCTTTACCTCGCCGAAATGTGGGCATTCGTGTTTACCATTTTCTGCGCATTCCAGCGTTTTGAATCGAAGACACTCACCGTCGACATACAGCAAACTTCTGTGCAGCGACCCGGGTAAGTAACTTCTCTCTCTTCCTTGTTTGAAAAAAAAGAAAAGCACTACTAAATAGACTGCACTAAAACTGATTCTTATCAAAAAGAAATTTTAGGGACTTTATGATCAAAAATGGCTTGAGTGCTACATCTACCCATTCGTTGTTCAACTTTTTTGATGTAGTTTATACCGGTAACATTACTTTAGGAACACCAGGTAAGCCCTTTTAAACAAATTTTATACAGAATCAGGGCAAAATTTTTCTGTAGTGATGGATACAGGATCTTCACACTTGTGGGTAATTGACAATAAGTGCACTACCGACTTCTGCAATGGAAAACCGTTGTGAGTTGTATTTAAGAAAAATGCAATTTTAAGTTTCTGTTGTTATTATTATCTGGTTTGGTAGGTTTACCTTTAATTTATGAGGAGAAAAATGAGAGAATTTTTTTAACAATCGTTTGAAATCTACAATTATCTGTTTGAAACCTACAATTACTGTGAGTCAAGTTTTTCGCAGTGGGGCGCGTTCAGGACAATTCTTGCTCATTTTTGGCTTCGACTACTATCCAGTGTTGTATGTCGTAGTTACTCATTAACAAACAATTTTTGCCCTGCATCGATATTACACATGCTATTTTTTGTAACAATTTTCCGAAAAACGAAAAATATAAACATCGTCAACTATATTTTCAGACTGCCTCCAAAAAATATATTCAATTCACTGAACTCAAGCTCGTTCAACGACACTAATAAACCATTCTATTTAGTGTATGCCAAAGGAGTGGCTAATGGAACTCTTGTTGTAGACACGTTAACTTTCGGAGGCATGAAATTTCGGATAGAAAATATTAAAACAAATTTCAGGTTTAACAGTTCCTTCACAAACTTTTGGGCTAGCTGATGAAATAGACTCCGCAACTGGAAACGAACGGCTTGATGGAGTTTTCGGAATGGCTTTTCCCGACGACGATTATACTCCGCCAATTCACAATATTCTCTCCCAGCTGGATGAACACATTTTCACTGTCTTCATGGGTTTAGCGGTGAAAATCAGTTTTCAACTTAAGATTATTTTCTTTAAAATTCAGAAAGACCCCTCAGTCGGAAGGATTACTTACGGAGGCCTAGATACAGCCAATTGTGGTTCTGATTTGTCATATATCCCTTCAAGGATTCCTGGAATTTGGGCGTTCAATTTGACGGTCTGCAAAATTTAATTTTTTTAAAGATAGCCTGTTAAATTTCAGAAGTTTTCCATGGGATCGTTTACTTTTCAAGCAGAAATTGACTTGCCAGCCTTTTCTGACACAGGAACTTCATTTATTCTGGCACCTGGACCTGTTTTGAAAGAGGTAACACTTTTGTTTGAATGAATAGAACTTTAATTGAAAACTTTTTCAGGTTCGGAGAATCACAGGAGCAGTTTTCAACCCCTTTTTCGGCTTTTACCTGCTCCCATGCGCAAGTATTTCTTCAATTCCTTCCATATTCTTGACCATCGGGGGAAAAGCTTTTGACATACCCGCTGAGCAATTTGTAATTGACATTGGCTTAAATGACGGAAGAGTAAGTAATTTCAAGTTTTACAGTTTTTTTTCTTTTGTTCAGTGTGCCTTGACTTTTGAAGAAGTGCCGCAAAATCTTGGCATACCCCCCGATTCACTTCGGATTTTGGGAGATCCGTGGATTCGCTCATGGTGTCAAGTTTACGACATTGGAAAAAAAATGGATTGGTTTTGCCAAGCCTAAAAATCGCCGGAATACCAGTGCAACTGTTTGCTGCATGTTGTTCAACATTCTGATACTTGTCTTGATTTTGTTGTTCTAAAAAACACCGTCGTCTGAATAAAAAACTGATACAGCTTGTCTGACACTAAACGCTGTAAAAATGGGAACAACAATGTCAGAAGCGTTTTGCCGCCCAGTGAAAGATGTTCGGAAGCGACACAGCATTCGTCCATCTTTTAATTGTGATTGTAAAAGGTTTTTGGAAGAAACAAGCAGCCCCAGTGAGGAATTTGCCTTATGATTTTGGTCATACTCTCAGAATTGACTTACATTTGATCAATAGATTCCCCTAGCAAATATTCGACATATGAAAAGCTTTAGGTCAGTATCAATTTCTCGGTGGTAATTTTGCAAAATTGACCACAATCATTGGAAACTGTGTTTTTATAAAAATGTCTTGTCTTAGATAGACACCCTAAATTTGCGACATGTTTGTTTACTTCCGCGCAAGACCCAGAAATCTTTAAAAAAAAAAGTTTAAACATTTGCCTTAAAATACGCGCAGAAGGGGACCTAAACCACTGAATACTATTTTTCTTGTGCATCGACAACATATATCGATATTGAAATTATCTGTACCCCAATATGACAAAATTGATTTTAAACGTCAACTTTTCCATCGATTGGATCGGAAGAAAAATCTATTTTGATAGTTTAAATAAGTTTTCCCCCCAATTCAGAGAATACGCTCGTGATTATTGAAAAAAACATATTTAGACTGATTTTGAACAGGACCTAATCATGTTCAGCAAAAAATAGTCTTTGAAAAAGTGTCTAGCCAATAGAATCGATCAAAAGTTTAAAAAAAGATTGCTTTTCGGTTATTGAGTACCTTCTTTCTCCTTACTAGAGTTGTGTAAACTATCTTGCTGGTCCCACACTAAAGGTTACATTCCAAGGGAACTCACAAACACAAATGACAACGCCAAAAGATTTGGAGACCAAATGTAATGTTTGAATAATTCTTTGATGAAAGGACACAAAGTAACGTTCGACGACTTTAGAGCAACAAGTCACACGAATGAAAAAGTCACGTAATCACACGAGAAAAAGTCACGTAATCACACGAGAAAAAGTCACGTAATACTAGGAAGACACGAAAGAAAACAATGACGTTTTGTGAACAACAGTTTGACCTAATACTCTTATGTTGGAAAACGTTACCATAAAAATTTTAGTAAAAAAGTTTACAACAAGGTTCAACTATGTAAATACAACACTTGGCTTCAGCACATTTTAATATATGTAATTGGTATCTCAACTATAAAAACGCAAATCTGGAAATTGTAAAACCAATAAAGGTGTACTTTTGTCATTTTGATCTACGATTTTTTTAAGCAATTTCACGTCCTTCAGTGGGCACTGTATATGTACGTACGTTACAGGGCAGTTTACCTAAATTGCTTCAAGAAGCCCATTCGACTTTTACGTCTAGAAAAAAAACGGTTTATCTCGGGAATGAGGCCTCAGGCGCACCATGAAGTAACTCCTTATAAATCCTTGGCTCAGGCGTCATTGTGAAAGTGACTTTTGAAAGTATGGAGTTGGTGACGGATTGATCGATCGTCCAGCTTCTCGACTGGGCAACATTTCACGAAGTTCAAGAATCTTAATCTTCGTTTTCTGTGGAGTTTTCCGTTCATACCCGAAATTGATGATCTGGTAAATTTTTTTGTTTAACGGTTTTGTAAACACGATCAATCTTCTTTTTTTGTCGAATAAAGCCCATAGACAATGTTCGGAAACAATAGAATGAATCTTAGGAAACAAATTTAAAACATTAAAACCCGTACTACCACTGTTCCATGATATTGATTATTGTTGAGACAAACTTGAGTTATATCACGTTTTGAATTTTAAACTACAATTGCAAATATGTGCAATCAATTAAAAACAATGATGTTCTGTTAAACAGGAACCGTTGAGTTGGTTCATGAAATTCGGTGTTTTCAGAATAGATGTTGGGCTTAAAAAAGAATCATCAAGTTATCAGACGCATTTGAGAAAAATCGCCTAACACGAGGAAGACACGGAAAAACACAATGACTTATTGTCAACAACAGTGTGACCCCAAGCTTGTATCGTCATGTTTGCAAAGAGATAAAAGCGATGCTTTAAAAACCTTAGAAGCATCGCTTTTTTCATCACGACAGAATGTGGACCATCGCGTTCATCACTTTCGGCGTTTTCCACCTTACCGAGTCAAACACGGTCACTATTGACATTCAACACACTTCTGTGCGCCAGCCTGTCACCGGGTAAGTATTTTCTATCTCTTTTCCAACAATAAAATGCATTCCCAGTACTAAATAGAAAGTTTTCGTACACTTAGGAACTTCGTCAACGATAATGTCTTGCATGGTACCTCAGCTCATCAGTTCGTCAACTTCTTTGATCTTGTTTACACTGCAAACATTACTTTAAGAACACCTGGTAAGTTTTTTTTTTAAAGATTATCAATATAGTTTTAGGTCAAACTTTTTCCGTAATGATGGACACAGGTTCTTCTGTGTTGTGGGTAATTGACGACAAGTGCACTACTGACTCCTGCAATGGAAATCCATTGTAAGTAACTTTAAGGAACAACTTCAAATTCAATGGACGTTCTTTTCTTAGAATGACATCCAAAGATTGAGACATCATTGACGTTTTTCAGAGTTTTTGTAAAAAACAAGTTCGATTCTTTGAACTCAAGCTCGTTTAACAAAACTAGCAAACCATTCACGTTTGTAAATAGTAGAGGATCAGTTAGTGGAACATTTTCAGAAGATACATTAACCTTCGCAGGTTTGCAAATTTGTTTTTAGTAAAATAAAATGTCAGGTTTAACTGTACCATCGCAGACGTTGCTGATAAAGTAGACGCTGTATTTGGAAATCAGCCAATTGATGGAATTTTCGGAATGGCTTTTATGACAAAAGACAATTATATTCCGCCGATTCAAAACATTCTGTCTCAGCTGAATGAACCCATTTTCACTGTTTTCATGGGTTTAGCGGTGAAAACAATTTCTAAATTAAGATTGAATTCTTCAAACTTCAGAAAGATCGATCAGCCGGAAGAATTACTTACGGAGGCGTTGATTCATCCAACTGTGGCGCAGATGTTTCATTCGTTCCATTAACTGCTCCTGGTGTTTGGCAATTTAATTTTACGGTTTGAATTCAGTTTAAAGATTCACAAGTTCCTTTTAGAAGTTTTCAATGGGGTCGTTCACTTTTCAAAGAGGAGTCAGCATGCAAGCCATATCTAACACAGGAACTCCATTTATTGTTGCACCGCTACCCGTTTTGCGAGAGGTAACATTTTTGTTTAAAAGAAATGAATTGTAATTGAAAAATAAATATTTTCAGGTCAGGCGAATCACTGGAGCTGTTTTCAGTATTTTATTTGGCTTAGACTTACTTCCATGCGCAAGCATTTCTCAAATTCCTTCCATTTTCTTGACCATTGATGGAAAAGTTTTTGACATTCCCGCTGAGCAATTTGTAATTGACATTGGCTTGAATGACGGAAGAGTAAGTATTTGAAAGTTTTGTATTTTTAACTTGTATAGTGTGTATTGGCCGTTGAAGAACTTCCACCAACCCTTGGCTTTCCCCCCGATTCACTTTGGATATTGGGAGACCCGTGGATCCGCTCGTGGTGTCAAATTTACGACATTGGAAATAAGCGAATCGGCTTTGCTAGAACTAACGATCGCAGGAGTAGTTCAGCTCTGTCCTACGCGTTTTTCAACGTTTTGATGCTTGTTCTAATTTTCCTGTTCTAAATAAATGTACACTCATGTTTAAAGCCAAAGTAAAGTGTGAATCATCCCTTATATTTCGTTCCAAAACTACTTTGGAGCAACGTTCCAATGTTTTGATGTTGTTCCTACAGTAAAGCCTGCAATATAGGATACTCAATCCGTGTACGCAGCTAAATCGACCGAAGTAGAATTGGCGAGGAGTATATATATATTCTTCTTATGGAAAATGATAAAAACTATCTATTTGATTGAACATCTTCTAATGGCTCATATTGCTCGGAAGTTCACTATTAGTGTTTCCAGTAATTTAGCAGCGGCTTTCACCAAACCTTTAAAACCTCTTATCAATTACCCACTGCTCATATCCTAACTCATGTTTCCGGAAACCTGCCAAGCGCCGGAAACATGCGGGGTAGAACAAACGATCATACTGAACTGATAAAGCACTTTGTTCTCTGACAACAATAAAACCCATTGTCGTGTAGCACATTTCCACAACACTAGGAAATATGGGGATTCCCACAACACTGGGAGATATGGGGCTCCGACGTCATGCCGTATCACGGTGGGGCATGAATTTGTTCTGTGTGCCCTCCAAGTGCAGAGTTCACATAAGTTCACACCCCTCACCCTCCCCCGATCTGAAAGTACGCGTGTGTGCCACTGTTAGTCAGCGATACCCCCATGAGGCGGCCGAACAGCGCCGAACCCAGAAGACAAAGACCCGCGTAGCGGGGATGGATAATAACTTATTATAAGATAGAGCCTCTTCGGTCATGTAACTTTTCATATTCGCCAGTGCCCCCATATATCTCTTACGCTGTCTGTGCTAGTTACATGTCTTTTCAGTGTTCAGAATTGTGAGTTATGGTAATTTTATGTCAAAAACCTCATGGACCACTAGCACAGGAATCACTAAAGGAGATCACATGACGGTGGTCAATTACCCTGCTCGACGAAAACCTCTTTACGCACACCGAAGAAGACAGCCACTGGGGGGAATACCTCACACTTGATTAATTTAATTTTATGTAACAAACGAGAGGGAAAAGCAAATGAAACAATGGATAATAGAAGAGAAATTATAATTGGCGTTAAACGCCGGGATGAGGGTCCACTGGATTTGGGCCCTCAGGCCAAAGGGTAATTACACAGATTTTGTTAATTAACCAGCACTAAGGAGAGAAGGGAAGAACGGGAAGCGTAGAAACAATAACTGTCTTAGGACAGGAGAAGTAGGAATGTTAGTGAAGAGCAGGCGATGGAGAAAGGCGACCGTCCGCTGGGACGTACGAAGTTGAAGAGTCCGGAGGGGGGGGGGGGGGTATTACAACGGGGCTAGTCGCATAATACAGAGAATGATGGCGCGAATGGCACCACCTCTGATGATTTTCCATTCCGGAATGCAAAACAATTCTTTGTCGATGGGTGCCACCTCCACTTCTAGATCCATTTTTAGCGGCTTTATAGTACTTGCATCCTCGGTAGACGCATTTCATCTCTTGCGCTTCTTGTCGGTTACTCTCAGCTTTCTACCTGAAAGCGACCGATATCTGTAAATGTGAAAGATTAATCTTGTAGAAGTCAAAAAGTTGTTAACGTTATACTACAAAATATCTTGTTCCTCTCAAAAAGGTAGCTATATTTAGCCGATTAGCCGAAGTCTTAGCCCTGTTCCAGATGTCCGAGTGGTAATTACTCACCTTCTCGCAGAACAGAAATCTTGGGCCGAATAATCAAATAGAAAAAAAGGACGACACATGGATAGTAAAACTCAAACCACACTGTTTCGTACAGTCCCTAATAAAAAAGTCTCGACTTTCTGAAAGAATTGCACGTTTATTTTAAAAAAAAGAAATTGATCACCTTTCAATACAACTTTGTGTTATTCAACAGCGAGTATTTATGACTGAAAAGAGTTGAAGTTAGTTGTTTGAAACATACAAAAAACAGTGAAAAGGTGTTGTGAACAATGTACAAATGAAAAATGACGGTCACAACCTGGTGTAACATGACTGAGTCACACGCGTTACACGGAGAAACGCCATTAAGGCGATGGAATTGCTAAACCGCAAACTTTGTGTAAAGGTCGCCACAATTGTCTTTCTACAAGGTGAACATTGTGATCTCACTCTCCCATTCTCCCTCTCTTTTTCCATACTTATTTGATGCCGTTTTCCATAAACTTGTGAGATGATCGGATAGATTATTAGAAATAAAAACTATTGGTTTTCACAAACTAGTCCAAATAACTTTGGCTACCAATAATTTTGTCTTGCATTTACCTGGCTGCCTATTTGTTCATTAACAAGAGATTTTCCAGTTTTTACATAGTTTGATCCGTATGAGTGCATCTAGGAAACCTTTTTCATTGAGAAGTAGTTGTGTCCGTGAAACCTAAACAACTGCATTTTTAAGTTACCGACATTCAAGTAGGTTTTGAAAACCGCCAAACAATGTGTTCTATCAGCCCGATTAATGGAACCACAGTAGTCTTACCTTTTTTTAAACCACCTAAATCCTAGAAAAGTAAAATCAATCTTTTGAAGTCTGTTGTTTAGAGGCATAAGCTCAACAACATGTTGGTAATCGTTTTCTCCATTTTCTGTGCGTTCACTCTCACGGAGTCCAAAACTCTTACCATTGACATACAACAAACTGCTAAACGTCGTGCAACTGGGTAAGCTTAAATATTTTGTTTAGAAAACTTAATACAAAGGTTTACTCTTTTCAAGTAATAATTAATTTCAGGAATGTTTTCAGCAAAAAGCTCACTGGCAATTCAAATCATCAGCTATCCAGCTACCTAGATTTAGTTTATACTGCTAATATCACTTTGGGAACACCAGGTAAACTACTAAAATGTGTTATACATGAATAGGTCAAACATTCTCTGTTATAATGGACATGGGATCGAACCTGTTATGGGTATATGATAAGAAATGCACGAATCAGTTCTGCAATGGAAGACCAGGGTGCGTTAACTATAATGAAAGTTTGTTTAAATAAACGTTATCTGGCATCATCTTTTAGAAAGATGAAGAAGCAATGCCGAAACACAGTTAGAACACACATACACGCACACACGCACACAAACACGCACACCAACACACAAACAATATACACACGCGCGCGCAATTCATTCACGTTAAGCTCCATGCAGAGGGATTCGTATACAGATTTGGAATATAAAGATATATAAAGATATAGAGATTATAAATCGTTACATTGTTTTTCAGAAATCCTCGAAGAAACACATTCAATTTTTCGAACTCAAGATCCCTCAAAAATACCAACGAAAAATTCAATTTTCGGTATGGTAAAGGCGCTGTCAGTGGAATATTTGCTAAAGACAAGTTAACCTTTGAAAGTTAGAATTTCTCATTCAGACCTATGTTCTGAAACTTTAGGCTTTACTGTAAAATCACAAACGTTCGGACTTGTTGATCAAGTTGACGCCGCAATGGGAGAACAACGACAAGATGGAATTTTCCGAATGGCTTTCCCAAATTTTACTGAATTCAAGATTCTTCCACCGATTTACAACATCCTCTCTCAGTTGAAAAAGCCCATGTTCACCGTTTTCATGGGTCACGCGGTTGAAAAAAATATCAATGATGAAGATCAACGAGATTTAGAAAGATCGCTCAGCCGGGAGAATTACGTACGGAGGTCTTGATTCAACCTACTGTAGCTCGGATGTGTCCTATGTTCCTTTGACGTCTCTTGGATTTTGGCAATTTAATTTTACGGTTTTAAACGTAATTTTTCGTTATGGTTTATTTCTTCAGAAGTTTACCATAGGATCTTTCACTTTTGAAGAAGAAACCGATATGCAAGCCCTTTCGGACACTGGTTCTTCGTTTATCACTGCGCCTGCTTCTGTTTTGAAAGAGGTATATTTATTTTCTATTGCATCAACTGCTCTATTATATTGCTAAAATGGGACAAAATCGTCTGAAACAACATTTTGCACAATACATTTTAATTTAAAAATCGACTGGCCTCTAATTTTGTCTTTTTGAAAGCACCTGTTCGACAAAACTTGTTGTTTTTCAAACATTTAGAAAATTGTGGGTCAGAAAGAATGTAAGCCCCAAAAGATGTGTTTTTTAAATTTACTTTAAGGAGAGATGTACAAGTGAAAAAATATTCAATTTTTCAAAGATAAATAATTTTTTTCATTTTTTTAACAAGCTGAATCGAAATTTAAATCCAAAGAATGATGTGATCTCGATTCGAAAAATACATAGATACGAAACACGTGCTTTCTGAGCCGAATAATCGTCGGTAAGTTGTTATCTAGAGATTGTGACATCATCTCTGTGAAAAATCAATCTCGAGAAACGTTGTTGTTGTGTTGTAGTCTCATGACCCCACTTTTCAGCCCAATCAGGCGTATTTCAAATTTTAAATTCAAACTTTTTCAGATTCAGCGAATCACAGGAGCTACATTAATTCCTCAACTTGACTTAAACCTTGTCCATTGTGCCAAAATCTCTTCAATTGCTCCGCTAATTTTCACAATCAATGGAATTGAATTTGACATTCCCTCCGATCAATTTGTAATCGACGTTGGCTCGAACGACGGATTTGTGAATTAATATTTTCGAAGGGGATTTTCTAATCCTTTCAGTGCTTGTTGGCCGTGAAGAGCTCAACCTCCACCACCTACTTTTCGGATTCTACGTGGTTTTTGGGAGATCCGTGGATCCGTTCGTGGTGTCAAATTTATGACATTGGAAAGAAACGTATAGGATTTGCCAAGCCGAAGCATCGTTAGAATTTAAACAAACGGGTAATTACACTTTCTTACGATTTTGCCTAAAAAGCGCAGTTTTAGACTCTGCGTTTGGCGATAATCTCTGCGACGTGCGAACTGTCTCGCGGCCTTCAGTTGGCGTTGTTTATGACATACGCTCTTTGTTGAGGGACCCTGTACCTCAATTCCTTTAAGTGACCAAACCGCCGATTGTCTATTGGACACAACTACATTTTGATTTTAAAAAAAACCGCCAAATACAACTTCAACCATTTATTGTCCCAATTACTGTTATCCTTGTGCGCTCATCACTTGAATACGAGAAGTTTTAAGAGCAGGTCGCTTAGGAATTATAAAAACCGATCGATAATTTTTGTTCATAACGATGAGAATTGTACCTCACAAAACACTGAAAAGAGATACAGTGCAGGTAAAGTAAAGACCAACAACTGAAAAAAAAAATTATACTACTATACTAAGAGGCTTTTTTGTTATTCCAATAAATCCAAACTTTTTTAGGGCTTGCACTTGTCTAAAAATAGCTTTCTAACCTGTGCTCATCGTATGAATACCAGAAATGAGAGAAACACCAACCATAGTGATAGGAAATATAAGAATACCAAGAGGGAGAACAATTTGTAACACAAGTTGATATAAAAACTTTTTGTGAAGTTGCCGTGTTCTTTCAGACATTCGTCCTTGATTCAGATTGATCAAAGTCAAGAAAACTGTATACAGTATATCACAGTCCAAGTATATTATTCCTAGCGCTGCGGGTACAGCAACATGTAGAAGATAAGTTTTGGGTCGATAAATTAGAAAACCAGAGGTTTGCTTTAATTCATCGGTAAAACAGGTGTATTCCTGAAACCTTTGCGGATTTTCATCTGCTTGGTCGAAATTTGAATCAACGTTTCAAAAACAAAACAAAAAAAAAGACTCGATTTTTGATTCGTGTTTCAAATGCTATATTGGATTCTGACCTTTTTCATCTCATCGAATACTTCTTTCTCATTTTCATGTGCTGACAACGCAGAAACGAACATAATAACAGCTACTGAATAATGAGAGGCCAACTTGAGTTTGTACTTAATTGGAAAATAGTCAACCCCTTTGGAGACCAAATATCTATAAACAAATAGGTGATAAGCAGAGGACAAAGAAACGCTTAGAATAGATATACATATCGCTGCCAAAATATGTGAAGGAATGATTCCTTGTGCTATGCCTATTGGGTACCCCATTGGAAATGGAAGAAGTATGACGGGCTTTATTAAGAAGGTGTACTTAAATTAAATAACTTTAATAGGCCGAAACCGCGTGAAACTGACTAATAAATCATTAAGTAAGCATGCAACTTGATGCCATAGTAGAAACCATCTGTAGCGTTTCATATGAATGGTAAATCGAAAAATAATGCAGTAGATCACCAAAGGATTCACAATTAAGTTCAGGTAGAAAGTTACGTCTAGAAGCACAACGACGTGAAATGGCACTTCGTGGCTGAAAGGAGGACAGTTGATCATCAAGGAGGGCCTGAAACGTAACGTTTGATACAGGGCCATGCATGTGTATTATTTAAATCGAAAGTGATACGGGTTGGCTGAAATTTGGCCGGAAAACTTCCTACGGCTCAACAACCTTATGCAAAGCACCACGAATATCAAGCCAGGGTCATGTGCATTTACAAAGTCGCTAAAATCGAAAAAAAAGATCGGGCTTTCTGAAGCTTAGACAAAAGCCTTTTTAACGCCACAAAATCTTATGCTAAATCTTTTAGGTGGATATTGACGTTTCGACACGCGTTATGACAGGCGCGAAACTACAGCCAAAACATGGTTATGCAAAACATGGTCTTTGGAAACTTCCGAAAACTTCTGAAAAACCGGGTTTTCAAAGTTATCCGATCTTTTGTAAAACTGAATGAGTAGCTAAGAAAATGTATTACTGTTTTTTGTTTATACATATTAGCCTCAACGAGAAAAGCTAAAGTGACAGCTGTTGTTTCTCATTTGTTTACAAGTAACACGTAGAAGAATCGGCCGATTGCTGCAGTTGAGAAAAAATTAGAAGGCGTGACAGTCATATGCATAATTCCAACTCACCTGTCGCGAATAATTAGGTCTGGTATGAAAAAACAACATGGGCAATTATCGGAACGAAAATGCAGATAACTTTGCAGAACGCTGAATTGAACCGCGTTTGATCTGTGACATGAGAATGCAGGGCCAAAAACAACACTGTCTTTAAACATGTATGTCAAGTTTTTATGTTGTACATGTAACGTTGTTGTTGCTTAGTAGTCCTTGTAGACCACACTTTTCAACCCAATCAGGCAACCGTATTTCGAATTTTATTTCATTCCTCAACTTGGCTTAAACCTTATTTGAACAATGGACAAATTCCTGTGAAAAATATTTTTTGTTCAATTTTTGTTAAACAATGGACAAGTTACTGTGAAATACATAAAAAGAAGGTTAGAAACAGAGCAAACAAATATTGATTCAAAGGCTTAAACTACAGTCACCTACGACAACCTACAGTAACCCGAGACTTAAAATTAATATTGGTCCAAACGCTTCAAATTAGTGTTTTCGGACCAAATAAACGTTTTTCAAAAAGTTTGAGCAAAATCGAAGACATCATGTCGCACGCCCTTCCATACCGCTCGACCGATAGAGAATCGCGTCTTACACGTTGAAGGTGAAACGTTTCTCTATCCGACGGCGACTGAACCCAGCATTAAATGTAAGTTAAAACAGAAGAGTAACTCAAACTTTTATTGGTTGGAATATAAATAAACAAAAACCATCGATTGAATGAAAAGAACAATGATATATCTCTAGAAGAACTCGAATTGTAAAACTGTAGGGTGCCATGAACGACTGAATGTCTACGGTTGCCAAGGATTTGTCTCCGATGTTTAAAACAAATTTGGATTTTCCCTTCGGCGTTAAGTCCTGGTGAAGAAAGGTGGTCGCCCCTTGGGACATTTCAAGGTTCAATGACGTCATCAATCAATAAGTCGATTATTGCGTCATAATCATAATTTACGATCATGACGTCATTATTGATTGATTATGACGTCATTATTTACGACTATGAAGTCATAATTTACTATTATGATATCATTATTGATTTATTGATTGATTATTGATTGTTTTCGTTTCGAATTACTTTTTTTTAAAGAGGGCGTGGCCTAAAAAGGGGCGTGGTTTACATGAGGACATGATCTTTTGAATTCTGGGTGATCTTTGAACTTTCGAAATACCGTAACCCTTGAATACGGTAGTCGGCTAAAGGACTGATGGTACAAGGGCAGATTCAAAAGTTCGCGCAAGACCGCGGCACCGCCTTATGGCGGCGGATCAAAAGGAAAGTTCAAACATGTCTTTTTACGTGGCAAGACAAAAAGGGCGGACATAAAGGGCCACATTACCGCCGACCTGCCGACGACAAAGACCGACTATAATTACCCTCACTATACCCTAAAATCATAACAAAATTCTAATTTCAGGACTGTCTTATATACAGTTCTTTTGTACATCAAACTACACTAATTTTCTAAAGACGGGCATATATCCTGTCTATGCTTGGGTATACATATAATTCCATGCTAATTTTATCGGATCAGCAAGTGGAAATATCGGTTCAAACGAGGTTAGTTTGAGAGAGAGAGAGAGAGAATGAGCTAGTGAGACCGTGAGTTTTCTCGATTTGACCACAATTCGCGGAATTGGGCCGAATGGACGCTGAGCTACACCTACAGTGGTAAGACGAAAAAGTAAGAGAGGAATACACGTGTTTGTATGGAATGGAAAACAATTTGTGCTGATCTTGGTGTTGGGATATATATATATATATATATATTTTCCCGATAGTGGGGGCATTAATTCACCACAATATTTTAGCAAGCCAGCTTGTCAGAAAAAACTGGGCCGAATTGAACTTAACTATTTTTGCACTTTAGCTGTTCATCGCCGGTAACTCTATCGAATATTACGGGACTGTCTAAACTTTCTCTTTGTTTTCACTCTTTGCCAATTTTTATTGTTCGATGTTTTATTCTTGTTGTTTCAGTTTGTACAGATGGCTGTCCCCTCAAAGACCCCGACCCCATCTCCGTTTACTCCGAGCAAGGAGGACCATCTTCGCCTGATGGAGCAAGAGCTTCTGGAGGTGACGTCACTTCTCCCTAGCCCTCTTCCGCCCATCCCTCGGATCGACAAACTGGGAGCCGCTTTATGCAAAATCGTGGCAGAAGGGGCTTTGGAACTCCACCAAATGCAGCCGGTGCCACCAACGGTAATATTTTCATTGTTTTTCTTACTGACAAATGTGTTCAGGTTGCATCCGTGGAGCTTGATGCTGCTCTTTTCCTTCTGAAGCGGCAGGGTCAACTCGATCCCCGTACTGAGCTGGACGACGTCCTCTCCGAAGCCGAACGCCTCTCCTTCTACATCCTGCGCGAGAAGGACCGCTGGCCCGAGAAGGATGATGTCACCACTTCGCTCGCCCATGGAGTAGCCAATGAGTTGGTTCCTGTGGAGGGGGACTAATTCCTTTGGTTAGTTAATACTTTTATTATATTGCGAAATTCTCGTTTCAGATTGATCTCCGTGTTTTCTCCAAGATTATAGAGTTGTTCTGCATCAACTCGCAGCACGTTCCGGACTTCCTGCTCTGCCAGTCAGCTGGCTGTCCGCCCACGGCACCATGGAAGGTTTGTTGATAATTTCTGTCGGTGTCTAATTCCGAGCTTTCAGAAAGATTACTTCCGTGCTCAACTGGAATTCTTTTGTGATTCCAACCTCGCGAACCAAGCCTGGACGCGGCTCCAGGATTTCATCGATTCGGCAATCTTCGTTGTAGATTTCGCTTTTTTTTTCAGGATGAGATCCGGCTTTTCTGATTCATTCACGAGTTCCTATAAATTAATGGTTAGCTGTTACTTAAACATGAATTTACCAAAATGTGGCGGTAGATATGGCCTTGAGATATGTGCGTTGAGTTCAGAGTAAGACATCTTTTCGCCTTGATGGAGAAGATGTCGAGAGGAGTATAGATTTTCTTGTTGTAGTTTTCAATCAGTAAAAAAAGATATAATTAAATGAAACACACCTTTTGTTTTATTTGTGCATTAATACTTCATTCCTCAAACTTGGGTAAATAAACCGTTAAAAAGAATAAATATAACAAAGAGGAAAAGGTATAAAAAAGGGCCAAATAGAAAATGAATTCCTATTGTTCACATCGTGGTTATATATTGTCTACAAACTGTCATGAATAAACCAACAAATATTGACAAAAACCAATACTGGCTTGGTTGGGAAGTACGGGGCGGGAAATTAATGAATTACTTAGTTTTAGAATAACGATTAGCTCTAATTTAACATTTAACATTTAACATTTAACATTTATTTATCGGAATCGAGACAATATATCGACTGGTATTACTGTCGTCTCGCCGTTATCATCATGTGCCGCCACTCTCGTCTGTCCGCGCGTGCCGCCGTAGCCCACATCTGCCTCAGCAAGCCGTTCTCCTCCATCACGTCCTCCATGTCATCCTCCCAGTGCGCGTAGGGTCGTCCTCTGTTTCTCGCCTTTCCTCTCGGGTACCATTCCGTCACTTTCTTCGGCCATCTATCGTTTTCCATCGTCGCCACCTTCCAAGCCCATTTCATCTTCCGTCTCCACGCCATCTCCAACACATCCGGCAGTCCAGTCATCCGTCTCAGCTCAACATTTGGCACCCGATCCAGCACTGTCACACCCAGCATGGCCCTCTCCATTCGTCTCTGCACCACTGACATCTTTCTCCGGTCTTCTGCACTCAGGCTCCACGTCTCACAACCGTACAGCATCGAAGGGACCACACATCTCACGAACACTTGTCTCCTCAGTCTCATCGGCACGCTCCTCTTCGTCAGAAACAGTCTGTGGCGGTTGAATGCGCCCCATCCTGCTCCAATCCGTCTCGTCAACTCCCGGTTCTTCTCCTTACACGATAGCGACTGGCCCAAGTAGACGAAGTGCTGCACGAACTGCACCGGTTGTCCTCTCAGCTGCAGATTCCCTTCTCTCATGTTCGACATTGCCACCGTCTTCTGTTTAGAGATTTCCAATCCAACCTTTCTACTTTCTCCATCCAACTCCGTCAGCATTCTTTGCACCGCTCCTAGACTTCTTCCAATCAGCACCACGTCGTCAGCATAGCGCAGGTGGTTCAACTTGCACCCATCGATATCCACGCCCAGTTCGTCCCATTCCAGACCACGGAAGATCTCCTCCAGAACCGCATTGAATAGAGCAGGTGACAGCACACATCCTTGTCTCACTCCTCGGCAGATATCCACGTCTACGAGTTCGTGCTGTACTCGGAACTTGCTCCTAGCCTCCGCATAGACCGTCTGCAGCATCTCGATGTAGGAGGACTCCACACCGTGGTTGTAGAGCGCATTCCACACTGCAGGCCATTCGATGGTGTCATAGGCCTTACGGAAATCCACGAAGACGAGGAACAGCTGGGATCTGTATTCATAAGATTTATCGATTAACTGCCGCACCGTGTGAAGGTGTTCGACAGTCGAGAACCCACGTCTAAAGCCTGCCTGTTCAGGGGGCTGATTTTGCTCCAATGGCCGCTGGATCCTGGCTAGAACGACCCGGGTGAAGACTTTGCAGGGAGTCCGGAGCACAGAGATCGGGCGGTGGTTGGCCACGTCGGTGAGGTCGCCTTTCTTGGGAATGAGGGTGGTGACGGAGTCGGCGAACTCTGTTGGAATGAACCGACGAGACAGCATCTCCGTGAACAGGTTGGCGAGGATCGGAGCGATTTCTTCTTCCACGGAACGGAGCATGATGGTGGTGATGCTGTCTTGGCCAGGAGCCGTGCGTTTCTTCATGCGGCGCAGTTGTTTACAGACTTCCTCGGTCAGCACAGGCGGGACCTCTACCGACGGAGGAAGGAGCAGCGGACGTATGGCAACTGCCTGTGCGTAGATCTGCTCAAAGTACGACTTCACTCTCTGCAGGACCTCTTGCGAGTTCCGCGTCAAGCTACCGTCATCCTTCTGTAGACGCCACATGGTAGGAGAAGAGACAGTCTCAAACAGTTTCCGAGACCCGAGAGCCTGATAGTACCGTTGAATGTGACGTCGCTCGATGTCAGCAGCAAGATTCACCCGGATAGCCTTACAGACTATTGCAAGTTTAAGTCTCGAGGTGGGGTCACCCTTCGACAATAACCGATGCCTATCGGCAAAGAGGTCCCTGGTGGTCTGGGAGAGCCTCTCTTCGGGTTCCCGTGCCTCAACTGCAACTTTCCTTGCAAGGTCTAGGACCTCACAGATACTCGCATACTGCCGGGCTGGGTCTGCTGCATCTTCCATCGCCACCTTATTCTCCCTCACCGTCGTTGCAAACAAAGGCCAGTTCATCCGGAACTCGCGCCGTGGCTGGCGTCTAGGAAGGGGGTGCGCCACATCCAGGACGAGGCGGCAGAGTCGGTGGTCGGACCGGAAGTTGAAGGCGTTGAGAGCTCTGACGGTGCGCACGTTGTGGGTTCGTCGGACCAGGAACATGTCGTACTCCTTCCGGGTTACCCCATCAGGCGAACGCCACGTCCACTTTCTCCCTGCCCTCTGCTTGCTGTAGGTGTTCGCGATCTTAAAACCATTAGCAGAGCAAAAGTCAACCAACTGCTGTCCTCGATGGTTACGGGCTCCATACCCATAGATTCCAACAGCTGGCTCGTAGGCGTGGGAGCGTGGTCCGACGGCGGCATTGAAGCTCTAATGGAGACAATTAAATACAAAACCAACAAAATTACTAAAAACATAAATACAAAGCCAAAATGCTTCCCAATAAATCTCAACATGTCGAAATCGAAGAAATCAGTAATTTTAGTTAGCCATTCTTTCACATCAATTGATCCATTAGTAGGTAACTGTTCTCCGGTCTCTTTACTGCGGGAAAATCTTCAAACTTTCTTGAATTCCCTTTGGGGAGCAGCGGACAGCCGAAAGTGCTTCCCCGCATTGTATTTCTGCTAATGTGCCTGGTGTGATGGGTGTGGTTTGTGTTCCCCATCTTGTCTCTTTTATTGAACGTTTGCTGTCCAAACTTCAGAAACAATCTATTCTGCGTTCAAGTGCTCCACGTGGACTTTAAACGTTGATGTCTCAATTTAAAAAAAAAGATCAAAGATACTGAAGAAAAGAAAAAATAATCTTGGGACCTGGGCAAATAACATCTTGGAACAATTTAAAAATGACACTAATTGGATTGACGACACCACAATTGCCAATACTTTCAAGCACATTCATGGATGATGGAATTACAACAGGAATAGTAGAAAATTCGCCAGCTGGGCAGCTTACAGTTTCGCCATAATTGTTGAGTAAAATACTTTGTAGTATACTAGAATTTTGTTTCTAAAATAGATGAAGAACAAAACTATTATAGCGCAAAAGTTGTGTCAACCGGCAGTCGAACTGGGGTTGATTTTGCGGCAAATTTTTGCCATACCTTTCACATATAAAGCGGTCCGTCGATGTTTTGCTTCATTTCCTGGATTATTTTTATTAGTAATTTTAAATACAATTTTTAAAAAAAACTAATGAAGACTTTTTTCGTTTAGATTTAACCAGTACCACTCAATAAAATATTTTATTTGTGATGATATTTAGAAATTGAAAAATTCTTCCTTGCATCTAAGTTACAGTCGACAGGCATTCGCTGCGGGACCCCGCCCCTGTGCGGTGTGATCCCTATTCATTTCCCACGCCCTTGCTGTTCTCCGCGCGCTATGTCAAAAATCCAGCCAAACACGCGTTGCCATCGCAAGTGCAAAATCGGAGCATTTTTGGAGATTCCTTGTTTCGTTGCCGGGCAAAAAACAACTCTTTGTTCTATTCCTTCACTTTCCTATTCCTTCCCTTATTTCAGCCCCCTTTGATCTATCCCAGAACTTGTCACGGGCCTGGCCGGGCGCGTCTCCAAAACCTCTCGGCCTGGACCGGTCCGAACGGGCCCGATTTCGTATACCCGTAATCCTTATATATGGCACTACTATGAAATTTCTTCCCTCTTATCTACTTGTGAAGGTGCGCGGTCTGCTGTACCGATTCTTCCAGACTGTATTTACGCGCTGTAATGCTGCCACGATTGAGCAGGATAGCTCTTTTTTGCTGGTCGGGTTAATGCTTACTCGCGCTATCTTAAAAAAAAACAAAACCAATGGCAACATTCGAAGCCATAAAATCGGCATCACCAGCTAAGAATAATCACGTTGTGAAGTCAACAGGCTGTAAAAAACCGGGTTTTTTTTTTCCTTTTTTTGTTGTAGAAAACCGTCGCTTTTGTGAATAAACGCAAACAGTTTACTCTAATTCGGTAACGGTTAATGCCGCCACTGGGTCAAAGACAGTGACCCAGTAGAATACCGTCTGTTCCCCAGACCGTTCGCGGATGGCCCTTGAGGACCCCCCGCGGGTGAGTCCAACGTCTGTTCCCCGCCTTTGCGGTCACTCACGTCGATGCACAGACCTTCGTTTAATGAGTGAGGCCCTGTGTCATCTTGCAAATCTCAGGTACATGTCCGCCATTCTGCCGGATTTGCGTTTGCGACGCTTACTGCCGCGATGCAGCGGGCCGGTCACTTCTTCGTTCACTTTCTCACGCTTACTCATGCAATCGTGGAAAAACTGTCTGCCCTCGTCCATTCATATGCAAATGCAGCAACTTTCTGTCAACTTGCGCCAGGGGTCAAAAATGTTTCGGCACATTTGAACTGCAACCTCTTTTCTGGATGTGAACTGCCAGCCCAAGGGTTTTGCATGAACGCGATAACGGTAACTGTCTTGGTTAGGGCATCTGTTAGGTAATCGATTGGCTCAACTACCCCGATTCTGCCCAGAGGTTACTCGGATGGCCCTTGAGGACCCTCCGCGGGTGACCTTCTGAGTCCGACGTCTGTTCCCCGCCACCTTCTCAATTACTCATGCGATCTTGCGATTTTTTAGGCAAAGTGCGGTTGCCTTTAACTGTTACGTCCCCTGCTACACTGTTACGTCCCCTGCCGCGCGTCCTCAACTCCGCCCCGGGTGACACGCCCCCGCGGTCGCGGCTGAAACACCCGCTAGAGAAGGCATCGACATCGCCTCTCTCGCCCCCGAGCCTTCGGGTCCAGGTCGCGACTCACAGCTACCTGTCGCCTCTCGGTCTCTCTCCTTATAACTCTTTCTTTTTGTATATGCTGTGTAGTATAGTCTTTCCTCTCTCTTCTATATAAAGCCGTTTTCAAGACACAAGCTTATGTAAGAACCGGTGGTTCTTAGGGGTTGGGGTGGGCCCCCTTATGCACGCCTAGGGTCTCCACGATAGATACGGACCCAGCGTGTAACGACACTTCTTTTTGTTTTTTTGTCTTTAAACCTAAAAAGCCAGGAGAGTATAACGATAGATTTTCAGATTACGGGAAAGGATCTAAATACACCAAACTTTTACATACACAACACGTTCTGTCGCTTTCATCTGATTACAGTAATGGGGAAAATTACTGTAACCCTTATATCCCATGATAGCGATAGAAAGTCCAATGGGTAAAATCAAATATGGCGATTGTCGGTAGTCCTCCAATGAGGACCCCCTAAATTCCGTTTGCTTTGCATTTTTGTTGTTTCTCATGCACTTTCGCGTTACAACCGAAACGGTGCTGCCCTGTAGTATACTTATTTTGATATTTATCGTGGAATCCCTCTATTCAATTGAGGCGTTTATCTCTCCCTATCTTCCTTTCCAAAGCAACTTTTATAAACATGCCGAACAAATAAGCACAGGCACACACACATACACACGCATAAACATACACACATGTACACAGACACACACACAGATACAGACATACATAGAGAGAGCACATGTATACACACATTCCTAATCTAATACTCTTATCTCCTTTAATTATGTATGTTCTCGTGAAAGCTAATGTGTTTTTTTTCAGCAGCCGGCCATAAATGCCAGCTGAAAATTTGTTTCTAAAAACTTCATTTTGAGGGGGATTGTTGAAGACGATGCCACAAAGGTCGTCGTTCATTAGGTGAGATACTTAATTATATGTACATATTTGTATACACAATAATAGTGATTAAAAGTGTATAGGGATTTCTGCATGAAATTATTATTTTCAGGTTACCCTCTTTTAATCAAAGCTCTCTCCACCGCCTACCAAGAGAAATCCTTCTGACGGCTATGAGACGTGTAAGTCAACTCTGATAAAAATTTGAAAAATACAGTTTAGATGACAACAAAAACACTATGTCGTCTGCGTCAAACCCCAAGAGCCATAACAAAAACTCAACTCTTCTTGGTTTTTGCGATTCTTTCAAGAAAAGAAGACTTTTCAAGTCAGAATCCATAGAATTCCACCTTTATCCAGGTATGTATCTGATCGAAATCATCATAGATCTCAAATGAAATATAAATTTCGCGGGATATACTGATTAAAACTCCCAATGGCCATGTTGAACCCGGTTTTCATAAAAAATGACAGGTGCCTAATGTCATTTCTGCGCGGTTTGTTCGTTTTTGAAGTTAGCTGACAAGCTCAAAATTGCTGAAAAATATCATGGTTAGGTTGGTGGCTGAAACTTTGTTTTAGTAACTGTATATTCTAAAGCGACCAGAGGCGGCGAAGCGGACCCAAGCGGCCGAAGGTTGCCAAATGAAGAAGGCACCAAGTCGAATTTAATTTCTTTGGTAATATATTTAATAGTTTCGCTAGCTTAGTTTAAATATCAACTTTCTAGTTGTACGGATTTCTACACAACTCGAGTCTCCCTCATAAGAAAAGTTGGTATAACGAAAAGACTGAGATTTACTCGGGTTTTTCATTTTGACTCTTGAAGCAATTTCTTTCGCTTTCAAAATCTAGTTTCAAATTCAACACAAATTGAATAGAATTTTTTAAAAATAGAACTGCGAAAATGATACATTTTTTTGGGAATGGAACAACCACTTGTGTGAAGTTTAGATTTAGTAGGCACATTTCACTTTCTTTCAAAATATATTATGTTCGCTATAACCCCAGTTCTGAAACTGATTAGAAAATTCCGATCTTACAGGGTTGAATTGTCGTCGTTTCGTTTTCGACATGTTGATTTGCCTCATGTTCTTCGATTCGGAGGATAATTGCTGCTGCTCTTGCTGAGGCGAAAAGCATTCGAGAAATTATTCTGAGAAGATTCAAGGAGAGATCGAGCGGATCGAGGTACTAAATCTCAATTCAACTTGTATTCGCTTTTATTTAGGAGGAAGCCATTTTTCATCGTGAAGATGCAGAGGAGGGCTTCGGAAACGATCTGTTCATAATCGACTACATGCCACGAACAAGAGGTAAATGTTCAACAAGATTTGTAAATAGGACAATTTTCAGAAACTGAGCTTCCCCATCTGGCTGATTTCGTTGCTGGAAATAAGAAAGTAACACCTGGAGTCTCGAACCCGACTGCTACTATTGCAACGAGAAGATTCCTGTTACTCACAACCCTTCCACTACATAAAACCAACCGTTACTTTTAAGAACATGTTTACATATTTATACTTAACATTTAATTGATAAATTATTAATATATCACACACCAAGTTTCTTTCGATTTTGGTTAAGATAACTCAGTAGGTGCGAGCTGTGGGGTTTAAAAACTTTTTTTGTTACAAAAACCAATATCGACTTGAGAAGTTTTAAAATTATCTCTCTAGATTATTCGGGCTTCACAAACTGTGAGCGATTTTGTTGACGTTTTCCAAAGTGCCAATATTTTGTTTTTGGGTTTCGAGATTTTCTCAATCGGCCTTCTTCTAGTCAGCCAGTTTCTTGTTTCTCCCGATCTACCGTTTCCTCTCGTGGTAGACTTCGATAGTGTTCTCGTCGCAGGCGATTACAAGTTTTATGTGAGGGCATTGTTAGGGCAACTCAAACTTTATAGACATTGAAACAGAAAAAACCTGCAAAAACTACATCTTCAGGGAGAACAAACATGTTTTCTACAAGCATAAACAAACATGTTTTCTCTTGCAATCTGGAATGCTCCCAAAGGTTTCCCAAATATCGTTTGATCGTTTCCCGCGCGAATCGGAGCACTCAGTTAAGACAAAGGCGTTTTACAACCACTTGAACAGAGCGGCACTTCTGCGCGTTTATACCTGTCTGCAATCTTGTAATTAGGAGAATCGCCACAAAAGTTCACTTAGTGTTTGATTAAGTTTGAAACAAAACTCTATGCCAATGGCATAGAAGAAATTGAGGCTGAAAAAAGAAAACAAGATATAACAGCCAGACTTTTTTCTTTTCTTTTTATTTTCGTTGCACTAGCGTCAAACCATTTTGTCACGACTCGCGTGAGAGGCGCGTGAAAGCGAGGGACAGTAGTTGGTCCGTTGGATCGAAACCCCGCCAATATTTACTTAATTTCGTGTTCGTTCACTCTCTCCTCACCCCCATTTTCTTTTGTTCAATTTCGGTATTCATTTTCTCCAATTCTTTTCTCAGTCTTTGTCATCTTACCTTTTTCATATCCGTTCTCTCTATTTCCTTCATGCTTGTTTGTCTCCTTCGCCTTTGTAGCCCTCTTACCGCGTGTAATTCAAAGTTCGCCTTCAGATTGTTGGTATTTTGTGTTTCGAATAATCGTAAGAAAATGGAACAGAATTTATGGAAGAGACATTTACCCCTGTCCCACCATCTTGCGATTATGACCGTGCGTGAACTTTTGGTTGCGAAAAGTACCCGCGCACCAGCTGCGGCGATTCAAAAGGACCGGCACAGTTTTTCTCGCAATTCTTCGAACAGTTACTCATGCGAGCGTTGAAAAAAAAAGGTTGAGAGAAACAACGAGGGATAGAGCTCCGTTTAGGACCGACACCTGCTATCTGGCACAGGCCAGCCATCTGCGGTTTTCGTAAAGTAACACCCTTGCCCGGTTGACTGAAATAAGCTGATCTGCACAGTCCGCTGTTAAAAATTTTGATTGTTTGAGACGAACGAATGACAATTAGTGACAAACACGGTTTTCTTTGACGGAGGTTCAACTTCTGGTGTTGGACATTACATACTACTGTACATATAGTTAAACCTACCAGGTTAGACAGCTGTTACTTGCCACTTTGGATCAAAGGCCCATGCCGGTGACCCATTTTGTCCGTGGATGGCCCTTCGCACCCGACCTTCTGGTCCCTTCGGCATTGCGGTTCCCTTTCAGTCGCTTACGGCGGTGGGAAAATCGAAAATAATCGACTAATGTCAACACAACTTAAAGGTTGCAATTCTGTACGAACTGAAAACAAGCCGGATATTTGATAATGATCCGATTGAATGGTGAAAAAGAGAACATGATAGCAGAACAAGACTGAAATTATAAAAATCCTGCACTTTTTTTTCCATTCCATTTCAGTACCGATTTCAGAGTCAAACCAAGTTTTACGGTATCCTTAACCAGCGCTTGAAACAAATGAGAGCTGTTGAATAGAAAACACGACACTAATTTGCTTAGTTTCCTGGCGTTCAGTTATTATTTTTCGACAAAAACCAATTTTAGATCTTGATAAATGCTTTTTTCATTCAGATGTGACCAAAATCACTCTATAAAAAATTTGCTTCGTTGTGATAAATAGAAATAACACAAGCCTTTATGTTACCTTAATTACCGTCGCCAGGCATTCGCTGCGGGACCCGCTGCCATGGCGGGGCACCGCTGACCCCGCCCCTTCTGCGGAGCAAACCGATGTTTATGCCTTCACAGTTCTCGCTTGCGCGCAATTTCGAAATCCTACTAAATCGGCGCTGCCCCCTCAAACACGTGCAACAGTTTGTTATGAATATCGCTGACTAGTCGCCAGCTAAAAAGGATCCTGTTTGTTGTCTTTGTACACTCTCCTTTCACTCCCATTTTCTTTTGTTCGATCTCATTATCCCCTTTTCTCCAAGTTTTTTCTCTCATTTGTGTTTATCTTACTTTTTTTATATCAGTTCCTTCTATGGTTTCCTGCATATTTGTCTGTCTCCCTCCGATTCGTAGCTCTCCTACCGCTTGCGTTTCCATGTTCGCCTTCAGTTGGTGGTTGTTTTGGGGTTCTCTTCTTTCAAACCTTTCTGTAATGCTTTCCCAAGCTATATGCGTTTTTACAAAAACTAAAGCTTACTGGAAACCTAACGGCTAGTTGAACCGTATACCTTCAGTTTATGGATGAGACTTTTACCCATGCACCATCCTGCGATTAGGAACGTGCGCGAACTTCGCTTTAAATTCAGTCATAACCACCTTCAGTCATAACCACCTGTGCAGCTGCGGGGATTCAAAGGGGCCGGGAAACCATTTGTCGCTTAGTTTCAAACGGCTACTCATGCGATCATCGAAAAAAACTCTCCGTCCATGACCAACACATGCTAACGGGCGCAAGCTGCGGTTTTCTTGACGCATCCCGGCGGACGGTTTACTGAAATCAGCATTGAGGTTACCTAAATTACAGTCGCCAGGCATTTGCTGCGGGACCCGCCGCCATGGCGGGGAACCGCAGACCCCGCCCCCTTTTGCGGAGCAAAAGGGGGCGGGGTCTGCGGTTTTGTTATGCCTTTACAGTTCTCGCTTGCGCGCAATTTCGAAATCCGACCGAATTGGCGCTGCCCAGTCAAACACGTGCTACAGATCGCTGGCTAGTCGCCAGCTAGAGAAGGACCTGTTTGTTCTATTCGTAACTCCCCTTACCCCCCATTTTTCTTTGTTTATTTCCGGTATCCATTTTTTCCATAATTTTACTCATTATTTAAAATCTTACCTTTTTATTATCAGATCTCTCAATGAACTTTTCCTTCATTTTCGTACGTATTCTTCAGCTTTGTAGCCCTCCCACAGTGTGAAACTCAGTGTTCAATTTCAATTTGTAGTTTTTTGGGTTTCGAATGATTCTAAAATTTCTGAATTGCGTCCCTAAACGGTATAAGTTTTCTCAAAAACTATCGCCAAAAGTAAGCATGCTGGGTAGTTAAACTATAGACTTTAGTTTATAGGGCATGGAATGGACTTTTACTCCTGCACCAGCTGCAATTGTGATCATGTCAGACTCACCCGCGCACCAGCTGCTGCGATTCAAAGGGGCCGACACAATTTTCTCGCTTAGTTTCGAGCGGTTACTCATGTGATCGTCAGAAAAGCTCTCTGTAAATGACTGGCACCTGTTAACGGGCTCGGGCCAGCCAGATGCGGTTTTCGTAATGTAACTCCGGCGGACGGTTAACTAAAATCAGCTGATCTGCAGAGCTCTATCCCTCGTTGTTTCTCTCAACCCCTATAAATGAGGCCCTTCAATCGATTATCGAAACAGCAACATATTTTCTATGTGATCGCCAGTGGACTTCGCGCGCCATTGCTTTTAGATTACTCAAAACGGACGTTTCTTCATAGTATTTTCAACTGAATACTTTTTAGAGAAAATAAAAATTGTTTTTTCCACTTACATGTTTTATCAAAAGTGGCTTCGTCCATTAATATGCAAACCCATAAATTGAAATCCAAATTCCAATCTTGCCCAAGAATTTGAAAACGGGTTACCTCGTAGCAAACTTTCTCGACCTTTTGCAAATTCTGCACCTGTTTTTTTCTCATCTCACTCTCTTCCCTCCATATTCTCTTCATCCACAGTTCTTGCTTGTGGTGTTCGGCGTCGCCACCCTCTGGCACGTGCTTAACCTGAACATGTTGAAAAGCGGTGGCTTGTCGCCAAGCAAAAAAAAAGGAAACTGTTTATCCTACTGTCATGCGCATGAAATTTGAAAGCTAACGTATACGCATATTCACACTTTCCCCGCAAAACATTCAAATAACTTATGCATCCTGTGATCACCCGAAATCAGCCGTTGAAATCGATAACGGACAACCCGACCTCAAAAATAATGCGCAGAAACATGTTCATTTCACCATTCAAAACACGTTTCTCAGATTTTAAGCCAAACCAAATTCGTCAAACGATCATGAAATTCGTGGATGGCCCTTCACTCGCGACCATCTGGTCACGAAGGCACAGCGGCTCGTTCTCAGTCGCCTCTGTAAAGATACGGTAATATGACTATAACCGACCTATTTCTTTGTCATCGCACCTTTTCGATATCAGTTCGTTCTTTAGAAAATCGCCTGGATGGCCCTTCACGCGCGGCCTTTTGGTCCCGACGGCACAGCGGTCCCTTTTCAGTCGCCTCCGTAAGAAAATTTCGATCTTGCCCAAGAATTTGAAAACGGTATTTCCTCTTAGCAAATTTTCTCTAGTGGTCTATTGCGTATTCTCCACCTGTTTTTTTCTCATCTCACTCTCTTTCCTCAATGTTCTCTTTATCCACAGTTCTTGCTTATGCTGTTCGGCGTTGTGAAATTTGTAAAAATGCTTTATATGAGAGCAGCCCTCTGACACGTGCTAAATTTGAGCATATTTTGAAAAGAGGTTGTTTGTCGCTAAACAAAAATCTGTTTATTCTACTGTCATGCGCAAAAAATGAAAACTAATGTTTACGCGTATTCACCCTATTGCCGGAAAACATTCAAAAAGCGTATGTATCCTGTGATCACCCGAAATCAGCTAACGGATAACCCGACCTCAGAAATAATGAAAAAATGCGCAGAAACATGTTCATTTCACCTAATGAAAACACTTTTCTCAGATTTTAATCCAAACCAAATTCGCAAAACGATCATAAATTTCCGAGAAAAGTAACAATTCGTTTTCACAAAATACTATAAATTTCACAAAATACTAGAAATACAGGTAAATTTAATAGATTAACGGTGCCCCATTTTTGCCTGGATGGCCCTTCACGCGCGGCTTTTTGGTCCCGACGGCACAGCGGTCCTGTGGTGTTCGGCGTCGCCACCCTCTGGCACGTGCATAACCTGAACATAAGTTGAAAAGCGGTGGCTCGTCGCCAAGCAAAAAACAGAAACTGTTTATCCTACTGTTATGCGCATGAAATTTGAAAGCTAACGTATACGCGTATTCACACTTTCCCCGCAAAACATTCAAATAACTTATGCATCCTGTGATCACCCGAAATCAGCCGTTCAAATCGATAACGGATAACCCGACCTCAAAAATAATGCGCAGAAACATGTTCATTTCACCATTCAAAACACGATTCTCAGATTTTAAGCCAAACCAAATTCGTCAAACGATCATGAAATTCGTGGATGGCCCTTCACTCGCGACCTTCTGGTCACGACGGCACAGCGGCTCGTTCTCAGTCGCCTCTGTAAGGATACGGTAATATGACTATAACCGACCTATTTCTTTGTCATCGCACCTTTTCGCTATCAGTTCGTTCTTTAGAAAACGGTCACTCGTGCAGTAAGTGAAACTTTTTATATTAATTTCAATTTTTGAACACATTAGTGCACACATTTTTTAAAAATATCCTGAACTTGGAATTTGGAAAGACTTGAATAAAAGAAGGACAATCGAAATTCTCTCTTCTGTTTGCTCTCTTTGCGCCAACCCCATTTTTCGTGGTTCCATTTTGGTTTGCCTTTTGCTCTACTTCTTTACCCCTTTTTTTCGTCTCACATTTTTGATATCAGTTGGTTTTCGAGAAAACAGTCACTCATGCACCTCTTCTTTTCCTATTTCGCACCCCAAGTTCATCCTCTCCGTCTCTGACCGGCACCTTCAATTTGGCGCTGGGCGGCCAGCTATGGTTCTCGTGATGTTGTTGACTGAAATCAGCTGATCTATACTTCCTCCTCCGTCGTTACTTCTCTGGCCACTCATGAAATGGGGTCCGACTGTAGCTATTTTAGACTTGTTTAATGTTCTTCAACATTTAGTACTTTTGGAATTTGCACTTTATTCTTTACGTTAGTGACACCGGATTGCGGGCTTTCAACAAAAGTGGTGCTATCCTAAACCTCTCTCTCTCTCTCTCTCTCTCTCTCTCTCTCTTCACTCGTACTCTTCTCAATTTCTGTCGCTGTCAATATAACCATCGAATCTATTTAGCCGTTGTGTTTAGTATGTTCACGGAAATAGTTTCTCCCTGAAGATGTGGTTGCATGTCTTTTACTGTTTATATGTAGTTAAAGCTTGATTTGTCTTCACAATAAACTTAGCTCTCACCTGAAACTCTTTTGCAGACGAAATGCCCAACGACGCCTTCGCTGGCCTTATAATCGCCTGCGATGACGACTTTCTGGAAGTGTAACATGAGAAGAAAAGGTACGAAGTTAGGAGGGAGAAGAGTTTGGCCAAGAAGAAGAAGGCCGATTGGGTCTATTTCAAAGCTGAGGACAAGGTGAAATTTGTAGTCACTAGGTATTTTATCTTTTATGTTTCAGGTCAACCCAATGCTGGTGACGACGGTCGGGGACATGCCGCGACGCTGGAACAGCCGCCTTTCGGCTGATGGACACATCCTCGTAAGTGAATTTCGATTTATTCATTTTTTTCGATTTCACTGAGCGAAATGAAAAGCGTCACTCTGAATTTTCAGCTGGACCTTAACGCCGTTCAGCGCAACTACCGCGAGTACCCCGAGATCCGAACGGCAGAGAAGCCGTTGCCGAACAAGCCCTGGTCCTGCGAGGTCGATGTAAGTTGTTTCTCTTCGTTTTTTTTTTGAATTCTCCGTTAAATTTTTTATATTGGAACATTTTGCCCAAATGCCTAGTTCATACGGGTCGGTCCGACAGGGAAACTATTTTTTCTGTTAGAAATAGTTTCCGGTTATGGGTTGGTGCCGCCTATAATTCGCTATTTTTATTAGGGTGGCGATACAGGCTCAAAAGTGAAAATCTTGGATTGGCCCAAACTTTTTTAAAAGTGTGATTTTGACCTAAAACGGAATTCTGAGATTTTGGGTCATTATCGAATTTTCTTCTCGGGTTACGAAAGGTACAGCTGTGAATATGAAAGTTTTTAGCAACATGAACTTTGCTTGGGGTAACTATTTGATTGGTGTGGGTCGCTTTATCCAAAAGCTATCTTCTGTTCAGAAAACAGACACAAATAAGCTTACCAAAAGTTTTTCTCAGCACTGTAATATATTAAAACCGGTATCTGCCTTGTATCATTTTGAATTCGTCCTTGTTTGAAAAATTTCTCTTATATCGGGACACCCCCCATATTTAAATTGTAATTTTGTAATTCATTTTTCTATTTTCAGTATATCGACGACCCCGAAGAGAAGCTCTCCTACAAGAAGGGCTACCGTTGTGGCAAAATGCATGAAGTCACCGTAAAGGTGGTTCTGGATGAGGAGAGAACTGAAGACAACGGCGTTTCTTTCGTCATCGAGCAGGTCCACTACGAGTCTCCCACCGACATCCAGTTGGAGATGGGCTATTCGGTACTGTAATTGTTTTACCAACTTTACTTTTTCCTTTTCCAGCCCTGGATCCAGCTCCTTCTGAACGCTAAGCGGCCGGCTGAAGAAAATCAAGAAACTCCTGAAGTGAGTGTTTTTAAAAATTCAAATCAATCTTTTTCTTTTAGGGAAGCAGGCCCAATGCCAAATGGCATCACAAAAAGAAAGAGTACGGACTAATCGTCAGAAGCAAAGAAGGCCGGAAATTTGTGTGGTCAATGGGGACCGGATTGACGTTCATCCCGTCAGAGCACGCAGAGCTAACGGCCCACCTCTCTGTCAGTTTAATTTTTTCTTTATTTTTTGACTTTCTCTTTACATGTCACGGGAAGGTATTTTTTTGGTTTTTTAAAGTAGTTATAACACAACTAACACAAGGTTCTCCGTTTATCAAAAAAGAGAGCTTCATTTATCAAAAATTGTAATTTGCGCGTTTTTAATTTGCGTGAACATTTCCGATTTTGTTTATTATATAGGCTTAAAACTTTAGGTTCACTCGCTAATATCAAAGTTCTCTGACATTTCTTTTATGGAAGGTTTACATTGCCTTTTGCGGTTATTTTCATCATGACACCCAATAGGTCTCCGAAATTCCAAATGATTCGTTTTTGCCGTTAGCAAACACATTTTTGGCAAAAAATCACATTTGTTGATTTTCAATCGGGATTTTTGAACATTGAAGGTTGGGGTAAATTCACACCGGCAGTCGAGTACAAATCTAAAAAGAATAAAATGCAGCATTTAAAATTTGTTATTTTATAGTTTTGTCAACACAAAATTTCTGAATGAGTGGTGCCCTACGGATGTACTGATAACCAGAGTTGACAATGGGTTGGGCACGCCTGCACTGTAAAAGTTCGGGCCCGGTCGGACCGACCCGGCCGGGCAATTTTCTCCGGATTTTGCATTAGTTGTTCGAAACCGGCTCGTTCTCTAAAAATACGGCCCGACAAAACGTGAAAACCTTGGTTTTGGCTCAAACTTTGTTTATAAAAACTTACTTGACATAAAAAAACACAATTCTGATTCTTTTGGATTATTATCTGTTTTTGGTCCCGGGTTACGGTAGGGCACCCCCTAGTTACTGTTTCTCAGCTAAAAAGGGTCCCATTTTTCAAAGCTCATTGAATTTTGGCTTCTTACACTTCAGAAAGTCGTTTAAATATAGGAAAATACCGTGATTTCGAAAATGTGTTACTACAAAACTGAGCACAACACGTTTTGCGGGTTTCTTTTGGAGTTTGGGAATTTTAGAGACAATTATAAGATAAGCCACCTATTGCGGCAGATGCAGCAAAACTAAAAAAAATAATTTGTAAACGAATATAAATAAATTTAATGTATTTTTGTTCGAAAGCTTTCAGTTTTTTCGCGCGTAAAGGAAATTTTTCTGCATTTGTAAAATCGAAAAAATTACTTGTGCCAGGTTTAGCCGATTTTTGCGATTCTGATTGTTTTTTTAAGGTCAAACACATGTTTTTCAACAAAGTTTGGGCCGAATCCAAGTTTTTTCTTCCTTATGACCCTATGTCTCATCCTTAGAGCTGCATCATGATATTCGTGATAAGTGTACACATTTAAGGGTCGACTTCAGTTTAGCTCCGGATCCGTGTTTGTCAGTATATGAAATTTGCATAACAATTTTATTAGGCAAATTTTCAAGGTGTGTGTGTAGAACTGATTTTCCTTTTTAAGAAAAATATCACTTTTTTGACCTTTAACGTTTCAAGGCACATTTCGAACGGAGCCTCTACGCCGATTTTCCAATTTATTCAAAAGTTTGAAACCTTGAACACCTACGGATACCCGGCACTTGAAAACATCTTTACCCCATGACTTCAAAATTAAATTTTTGCCCAGTTGTAGATAGTTTTAAGAAAATTTCAGCTTGTTCGAAACTGAATGTCTTTTTTCAGGTGGGGGACTTTGTCCTCTTCAAGCGCTCCGTGAGGAAGGCGCAAAAGGACATCATCGCCTCATACCTAGAGAAGGCGAAGCATTTTGTGTCCCGTGCGAAGGAAGTCGAAAGGCGCCGCGACTTTTTCGAAGCCTTGGTTGAGACAAGGATCCGATTCCCGATGGCCAGCGAGATCCTCCCAGGAACACGCCACTTTGAACACACCGACGACTTCCTCGGAAAAGTAATTTGCTTCGTACATTACAAACTTAGCTATTTATTTTCAGTTGAACATCATGATTGGACCTCTTCGCAAGATGTTGAAAGACAAGGGATTGTCGATAGCCGAGGTTTACGGCAAGAAAATCAGGGCTTGGGCCGGCCCGGCCAACGCGGAGACTGCTCAAGTCCAGCTGGAGAACCCTCCATTTTGGGTCATTGAAGAACTCTTCCCTTCGGTGAGTTAAAAAGATAGAGATGGACAGAAAGAGAGAAAGGGAGATATAACCTTCACAAGTTTTAGCCACTCGATTTCGAAGAAGAATACTACCAGGAGTCGGAGGACTCTGATGACGAAAATATGCCCCAGAACGTCGAGGAAGTCGCTCGTGATTTGTCGAAGAATTTGGAAATTGACACATCCGAAGAATCCAACTGAAGCCATCATCTCCCGTCACTTGTACATATTTGATATCATCTTCTTCGTTTGAACCTTCGAGATTTTCTTTTCTGCCCACTACGGCTTTAACAATTGATCGTGTCGAATGTTTATGTACTCCGGCCCAGTGTATTCATCACCGATCAATGGAGCCTCTTACATCTCAATCCTACTTTTTGATTCGGAACATATTCTAACAAACGCCTACATTCTCCCCAGTTGAATGTTTTCTCTTCACTGCTTCTAGCTACTTATATGTACCTTCCTTAT
The DNA here is from genome assembly GCA_964057215.1 of Oscheius myriophilus. Classification (NCBI taxonomy): domain Eukaryota; kingdom Metazoa; phylum Nematoda; class Chromadorea; order Rhabditida; family Rhabditidae; genus Oscheius; species Oscheius myriophilus. The sequence continues at coordinate 9,776,627 of OZ059907.1, read as the reverse complement.
CTTTCCAATAAAACTTTGTCGACAATAGACTGCTATTCGAAAAAAAGTGAATCCCGACGAGTACAGTGCGCCGCCGTTTCAGAGAATTACAGTCCAAAAAGAATAGTGTACTCGAAGATAGATTTGATGGTTGTTGTGAGCCTCACAATATGAGGTAGTGTTTTCGAGGTGTCCGAATATAAAATATACAATTTTTAAAAAAGCAAAAGAGTAGGTATATGAACAGAGTCTAGCTGTGAGTTTCCGTGTTGAATTGATCTTCCTTGTCATTGTGATTTTTAAGGGGCGCCCCGGAAATGTGGGTATCCCCGAAGTGGTCGAAACTTATCTATTCTGTATCCCCGAAACTTTAGGCAGAAAATGCAGTTCGAGGGTTGGATTAGACCCCGTCGAAATCCCAATTTTTGAGTGTATTTTTTTTCACGTTTGGCTCTCTGGTTCAGACGGCATTGCAGCTCATTTTAACGTCGGCTATCTAAGCAAACTTTAAATTTCACAATTGCTCCATAATTTTATTGAATGAGAAGGATTAACGGTGTTCTTTTAAAGGGTTTGTGCCCACAGTAAATAAAATATTCAGTGCTAGTAATTTTAGAAATGAATAAAAATCCGTATCGATAACCGAAGATTTTTTATGACCCTTATCTTCCGCATATACAGTAATTCAATGTATGAATGAGATGAAAGTTGTTAAAAAAAAGCCGAAAAAACGCAAAACAACCGAAATTACACAATTTCGGCGTTTCTTTTTATTTACGTTTCATTTAAGTGAACGAATTTGCTAAGATTCGCGGGAGCCACACATGAACAAAAATGCTAGACTATATGGAAAGCTCCAAACTATGTTTTCCTCCCTTATCTGGGTTTTTCTATTATTTTTCAATAAAAAATAGTTTTCAAACTTTTTTTTGTTGTTTTATCGTTTAGGTGTGACCTAATTCAAGTTACAAAAAATTTTCATTGCTCTGAAATTAATAAAAAAACAATTTTTCATTAGCTGTAAATTACCGTCGCCAGGCATTCGCTGCGGGACCCAAGCCCCTATGCGGCGCCGACTGTTTCCTACTCGTTCACAGTCTTGCCTGCGCTGGTCTCCGTCAGTCTGTATCGAAAATCCCGTCAAATTGGCTCTGCCGTCTAGCACGTGCGAATGCGGATCATGTTTTGAAAATCGTTGGCTCTTGTTTCTTTTATCGTTGGCTTTCTTCAAAACGTCGAATTTTCCCTAATTGCCTTTACTCAATCTGTGTTCCCCTTCTTGGTCCATATATTTTCTCTTCTATCCCTTCTCATGTTTTCGATAACAGTTCTCCTGGCATACATACAGTGCCTTCCTTTTGTATTTTTTCGGTTTACTGCAATGCCTTCACGATTAACACTTAGTGACTATGACAAACGAAACATCAGAGAACGTGCTCGGATGGCCCTTGATGTCCCTTCACGGGTGACCTTCTGAGACCCACGTCTGTTCCACGCCGCCTTTATTGGTTACTCGCCTCATCCGAAACCTATCCGTTGTGTTAGCCAGGATCAACGACCTTTCTTTAATGTGTGAAGAGTGATCTTGCAAATCTAAAGTGCGCGGCCAAAGTTGGGAAAGGCCCTGATGCGGCTGAGAGGTCACTTCTTCGTTCAGTTTCTTAAGCTTACTCTTGGGATCGTGAGCGCCACCAACGTTTTGTTTTCGATCATTTTGTTCCTTTTTGTTTTCGCTGGTATTTTTAACGCATACTCTTACGATCGATGACACAAACGGCAACTGACGTTTTCGTGTCACCCGCTAAGAGCGATTTCGTTGTGAAGGCTGCACGTTGGCTGTAAGAAAACAGAGGCAGATTTATATTTTGTAGTGGAAAACGTTTGCTTTCCGTAAAGAACAGCAAGCCGTTTATAAGCAGTAAGATAACTGTTAATGCCGCCACTGGGTCAAAGACATGCCAAGGAAACAATATCCCCTCTTCACGGGGTCCGACGTCTGTTCACCACCTTTCTGGTCCCTCACGTCGATTCATAGACATGAGAGTCGATTCATAGACTGGCAACACTGTCTGCCTTCGTCAGTTCATACGCTAATGCACCATTTGTCTGTTATCGTGCGTCAATGCTTTTGCAAGCTGGCGGGTGAACTTTTTGGCATAGGTGAATTTCATTTCGAGCCCTTTCTGGATGTGAAGAAACCCCAAACCGCTTTTAGGTAAATGCTATAACGGTAACTGTTGCCACTGGGTCATTGGCAGCTGTTAGGTAACCAATGGGATCATATTTCAGGTCTGTTCACCAGACGTTCTCGGATGGCCCTCGAGGACCCCCCGCTGGCGACCTTCTGAGCCCGACGTCTGTTCCCCCCTTGGTGGTTACTCACCCCATCTTTCTCACTTCTCAGCCAAAGTGCGGTTGTCCTTTAGCACACGTTCATACTTTTCTGTTTCTCATTCTTTTTTCCCGGATTCCATATCGGTATTTTTTTCTTGGTACACTTCTTCTTGAGTTTTGTCATCAACCCCAAACAATTACCAAGTCGGGAAAATCAAGCGATAGACAGTTTCTGGGAAGGGTTTGATGCAATTTTATCCTAGCCCTGCGCAATTATGAAATTGCGGCGATTTTCCGTCGCGCTTCTGCATTCCTTTAAAAAATTAATCATACTGCACACAACTGTCTGTCATTTACATGCAAGATATTACTTATTAGCAGATCAAATATTGGGGTTGTGATCCAGAATGGTGTCGGTACGGATTATGTTTTGCGTCTTTGTTGTAACGTTAGTTTTCTAATGATCTTGAGATCCCTCAATTCAATTGAACCCCCTCTCAATCAAACCCCTTCTGATTTTCCTTTTCACAGACACGCATATATAAACGCACACGCACACGCACACGCACACGCACACGCACACGCACACGCACACGCACACGCACACGCACACGCACACGCACACGCACACGCACACGCACACGCACACGCACACGCACACGCACACGCACACGCACACGCACACGCACACGCACACGCACACGCACACGCACACGCACACGCACACGCACACGCACACGCACACGCACACGCACACGCACACGCACACGCACACGCACACGCACACGCACACGCACACGCACACGCACACGCACACGCACACGCACACGCACACGCACACGCACACGCACACGCACACGCACACGCACACGCACACGCACACGCACACGCACACGCACACGCACACGCACACGCACACGCACACGCACACGCACACGCACACGCACACGCACACGCACACGCACACGCACACGCACACGCACACGCACACGCACACGCACACGCACACGCACACGCACACGCACACGCACACGCACACGCACACGCATACACCACGTGTTCTCCTCTTACACGTACCCTCATGTTCTTCTATTTTCAATTCGACGCTAAAGTTTATTTTCAGCAGCCGGCCATAAATGCCTGCTGGAAACTTGATTCTAAAAACTTCTTTTTGAGAACGAGAGATGAGGACGATGTAACGATGGATTTCGGTCTTTAGGTAAGAGACTTTCTTATGCATCCATTTCTACAATATGTAGTATGAAATCATCACTTAATTGAAGAAAACAAAAATGTTGAGCTGAAACACGGAAATGGCAAATTCTAAAGAAACGGTCCGGCGTGGGTGCACCAAATCTACCCCTTGAATCGTGAAATGTTTTTTCTCCCACCGCCAGAAAACCATAAAAAAGTTGAAAAATGAGTTTGAAACGATATTTTTTCGCTTTTTTGGCCTTTTACATATAAGGGCTGGCTGCCAAATACCATTGTACTGTATCGATGAGAAAACTCCGTTTAAAAATCATTTTTGTCAAGCTTCCATATAGCAAATGAAATGTAAAAATGTGGTACATCTTGCAATTAGACCGACCTTTTGCGGCTTTGCAGCCCATTTACGAGAACGAATTTTAAACAATTTTTTAGACAATTTTTGGCCCAATTCACTATCAAGTTTTTAAGAACTCTCAGAGCTTACACAGAATCTTAATAGCTTTAAGATACGCTCCATGCTTAATTCTTACACTTAACATTGTAACGTTGTATTTTGGCACATTAATGTTTTTCTAATTTAACAATTAGGAAAAGGTCACGGGTTCCTTTAAAATGATAAGCCTTGACAGTCAAAAAATCAAAAAGCAACCGATTGCATTTTTTGAATTTTTCACTCAAAATAATTTTTTAAATATTGTTTACTAGTTGGGAGATATTTTGATATCTATTTAAAAGAATTCCAATTTTAGTTGACACCTATACTCCTTTCACCGATTTTGACGAAATCGTACCCACTCTGCCCACGGGAAAGACTGAAGACCTTTCTACCGTCATTCACGACTTGAGGCAAAATGGATTCTCCGATGTTGATGCGGAATGGATCTCAACTAGTGGAGCATGGATCCTTATGGTGAGAAATCCATATTTCTTTGTATCCTTTCTCTCTCTCTCTCTCTCTCTCTCTTTCTGTCTCTTTCTCAAGGTACACAAGGTAGGAATCACTGCAAAAGTAGTGTGCGATTATAGTTATAAAACATATTGTACTGGCATTATTGCGCGGTTGCTTTATTGTTGAAGGTAACTGAAAAAACATAAATTTTGAATAAATTTTAAAGAAACAGAGGCCGCAAAGCAGGCCCGAATGGTCGAAGGTGGCAGGAAGAGTAAGGGCCCCGAAGTAAGGGCCACAGACGGTCAGCCTCCATGTGAGACGTTCGGCCCCCGGGCGAGACGTTTGGCCCTCCCCCCTAGGGGGCCAAACGTCCCTTCCCCAAAAGTAAGGGATCGTTCTAGTTAGAAATGAAACGTACAAATTTTGCAAGTTCGGGAAACGTTTGCTCACAAAACAAACGCTGTTATATGATGATTTTGAAAAAAAAAACCCTGACTGTTCCTTAAGCGACCATTAAAGTTACGACAGGCGTACATTTGACATTTTGGAAACGGAAATACGTTCCTTATCAGGTGCATTCGGAAAAGCCTTTGTTTTGCTCTCAGTTGACCCTCAGCGACCGTCGGATGTAAACTATCCCTCTTCTAATTGTAAGGCACGGGGTCATCTTACCAACCGCAACTTGACTCACTCATCTCTTCTTACGTAAACTATCGGGAGAAGGGGCGTGACTAAAATGACCTGCGATCACTTATTGTCTCTTCAGGTACTCACTACGTAATTTTATCTTTTTGTTCTTTTGCCCACCCCCCAGTTTTCCACTCTCAAATATAAGAGACGCAAAGAACTTATCAACGAAATTGACAAAATATGCAAAGTAAAATAGCATTGCCGATTAATCACCGATTTCACCGATTAATGTTCGCGACGATTTGAAGAAAATAGGTTAACTGATAGTGTCTATACCGTAATGTTAATTTGCATAAAAAAACCTAACGACGACTACGGTTCCATGAAAAATGAAAATTCTTAAGTTGAGCTGACTTGCTGTTACAATTTGAAAATCCACTTCCTCTTTGCTGCCATTTTCATTTTCTCGTCTATATGTTAGTTTATATACATAAGGTTTTCAATATTTACTGATCTATTTTAAGATATGACCAGTGGATCTGAGAACCTGAGCGGAGTTGTGACTCCTTGTACCATCACCTTCTTAAGTGAGGGACCGGCGCAGAAGGGAACAGATCCCAGTTGGTGGAGGATGGAGCCCTATGGTCAGAATTCTATTTTTTTGTAACAAGTCTCTCTTTCTTGTTTTTCTGCCTCTATGTTTCTGTGTCCTTATGTTTGTCTCTGTCTCTCTTTCTTTCCTCGTCTCTCTTTCTCTTTCTCTCTGTCCGTCTCCATGCCTGTCTTTCCGTCTTTCAAGCTCTCTTTGTCTTCCTCTTTTCGTGTCTCCGCGTGTTTCTATTTCTCTGTGTCCTCTTTCTTTATTTTGATGTTTCACTTCTCTCTTCCTCTCTCTTTCTTTCTCTCTCTGTTTCTCTGTTTCTCTAATTGTCTGTTTTCATTTCTCTCCCGTTTTCAGTCTCTCCGTCTCTCTCGTTCTCTTTATCTCCCTTTCTCAATGTCTCTGTATCTCAGAGTCCACTCTCTTTATATCGCTGTCTTTTCCCATCTTCTCTCTCTCTTTCTATCTCTCTCCCTTTCTCTCTAAAGGTACACCATTTCAGTTCCCACGACTTCTGAAGCGCAAGAGGAGACAATCAGTCACCCCTTCTACGGAAACCACTTGCTGGTTGCCAACGATCCCAAAGTGGAACCGACTACGCGGAAGGAGGTCTTTCCCTACAACACTTATGGAAGTGGTTAGTTTTCTTTTTATTGTCATTTACCATGTTTTGAAAAATAAAGTTCAAAACTTTGCACTTTATTTCTTTTTTCCAGACAGTTCTCCCGCCTTCCCTCCGATTGAAGCGGTGTTTCGGGATACCTACGGGTTCAAGAAGGCTGATGAATAGCCCAAGAACCGATATATTCCCTGTTGTTTGTTGTTTTCCCTAAATAAAAGATACATTAAATTTAATATAAACAAAATTTGTGTTTGGACGATGTCATTTCAAAAAAAAAAACAAGAATTTTCAACAACTGACGTTCCTTTTCAAATCTGACAATTCTTGAAATCTGGTGCATTTATTGTGATGTTGGTATTAGAATCACCCATTGTTTTATCAAAAAAACTGTCTTCAAAGGGCGCGTGGCCTAATTTTAACGAAAATGTGATTGATGAGAAGTTTAGTTGGGAACTTCAAAGCGAAATGTATAAAAATCCGTTTTGCCTAAATTACAATATGCGACCATTCGTTGTGACACTTATCTTCCGAAAACATATGTTTACCATATTCAAGATACCAATATTGTTGGGAAACAACACAGACAAAATGCTGTAATACCGAAATTACACAACTTTGTTTGTTTTCATTTGCGTTTCATAAAAGTAATTGGTTATCATTTGCGTGAGCCACACACATGAAACACAAATGGTAGGTTGGATGGTAAGCCCCAAACTATGTTTTACTTTCATTTCTTGGTTTACAATATTATTTTTCATTAACAAAAATTTTTTAAACTAATTTTATTGTTTTATCGTTCCTATCTGATCAAATTTATGTTATAAAATTTTGTGTTTGCTCTGAATTTTATTAATAACACAATTCTTCATTTGCTTTAAATCACCGTCGCCAGGCATTCGCTGCGGGACCCCGCCCTCTGTGCGGCGCCGACTGTTCTCCCCCCCTCGTCCACAGTCTTGCCTGCGCTGGTCTCCGGCGTCCTGTGTCGAAAATCCCGTCTAAGTGGCGATACCCGTCACCATGCAAAAAGGGCTTGTTTGTTCAAATACTTCAATTTGCTCTTACTCCATTTACCTTTACCCATTCTGTGATGAAACTACATAACCACTCAGCCAATATGTACTTCGCTCTGCTCTTGCCATTCATCTAGATTGTATTTACGGTGCAAATGATACAAAGATTCAGCGGTTTTTTGGTGTTAAAAATAATAATTTAATGTAAAAAAAAATACGCGCCATTCTGCAATAGCGAAGGTTCACCGTCGTTGGTCGCGATCGCGCCACACTGTGTTTACGGCGCGCAAAACTGTGATGTTTTCACAAACAACATCACAGAAAATACAACATATTGGTGAATTCGAACCATATCCCTTCAGTTCATGTGAAAAACCCCTTTAACTGCGAGGCATCGCTGTCGTTCGTCCCGATCGTTCGCCAGGCTGTGTTTACGGCGGTGATTCAGCAGGCACGCTCTTTTCCGATTAGTTTGTCACGCTTAGTCATGCGAACGTAGAAAAAAAAGTCCATCATCGTGACTTGTCGGCCCATTCAAACGCTAATCTAGCAAATCGATGCCTTGCAGCCATGCACCAGTAATAAGAGATTTCTGTGGTTAAACAATGAACGTCGACACTGTTTAACTTTTTCAACCTTTTTCTTGATTTCAAGAAACTTCACTGTGACCACTGGGTAAATAAATCACTGATGTTACGTAACCCAAAAGGATCAAAAATCCCGACTGTGTCCCAGAACATTCTCGGATGGCCCTTGATGGCCATTCACGAGTGTTCTACTGAATCCGACGTCTGTCCCTCGCCTTTGTAGTTAGGCACGATCATCGAATTTCGTTTTTAAACGAAATGGCCGTTTTTTGCCATTAATTTTTGACATTCTGTAGTCAAACCTACAATGGTCACTTCCTGTTTTGTCAAAATTCCTCAAAACTCGAAAATAAGAGGTTTATCAAACGTTGCATAAAATGATCTAATGATTGTCTAACGAAATTGTCTAATTAGCTTTACAAGTCAATTCATAGAGAAACGTAACCAGGAATGGAAACAAACGGCGATTCGTTTGTCCTACAAAGTGTCAAAAATAAAATTGTCTCATGACTACTGCTTTCACTAGTAAAATAAGACATTTATGGTCTATCCCATTTGTTTTTCGCAGTTTGGGCCAATTCCGTTTTTCCGAGGATCATTCACATTCAATATGACTAGAAAAATAGGAACCAAGTAACGAGGACATGAAAAATTTAGAAAACACAGAGAAAATTAAATTTCAGCTTAAAACATGCTTAGTTATTATGTAACAGCTTCTAGATAATGTTCCAATACCTTAGACTCAACATATGCGCAGTGGGCCATGCGCAGGGTGAAATTCGCCCCTCTGGGCGCGGCGTGCCTTTTTCAGCGCCATTTTTGATGAATTTCGGTGGCTCTTTTTTTGAAAGCGTGCAAACAAATCTACCTATTTTATGTCTATTTTATGAAAATGTTAACGGTTTTTACCAAACTCTCGAAAAATGATGGTTTTACGTGAAAAAGTCATTTTGCAAAACACGTTTTTCAATTTTTAACAATTTAAAAGTTGATATTATTAAATTTTTTCAATTACAAAATTGCTCCTTGTAAAATTTCCGTTCGAAGTTGTACTTTATGTTTGATTTTTGGCTTTGATGCAGGTGAGTTTTGGACCACAGTACTCGATGACGTCATCCCAGTCCAAAAATTCGATATCCCAAATTCGAGTCGGGAACCATGTATAATCCTCATATGACTACTTATTAACAAAATTTGAGGGAATTTGAAAACAAAAACTGATTCTATGACGCGTTCATGGGCTCACAGGTCAAAAATTACTGAGACGGTGTCTTAATGAGTGATCGCTATTCTGCCAGAGTTGCAAAAAGTCCGTGATACGGTGTGGAGTTTTTTTTTTCTGCGCTGAGTTTCTCCCGCATACTAATGCATTCGTGGAAAATGTCTGTTATCTTGCGTGGGGCCTTAGCAGGCGGCCAAAAATAATTGAACACGAATTTAATTGCGCGCTTTTTATGGTGTGAGAAACGCGGAACCGCTATTACATAAATGAAACAACTTTAACCATCGCTGGGTTAATGACAACTGTTATGTAATCGATTGGATCAAATATCCCGACTGTTCCCCAGAACGTTCTCGGATGACCCATTGGGACCCTCCGCGGCTGACCTTCTGAGTCCGACGTGTGTTCCCCTGCCGCCATCTTGCGCGTTTGTCAGCTAACGTGCTGTTGCCCTTTAGCTTGCGTTCATCACTGGTCTTTTCCAACCGTCCATTAGATTTGAACAGTGCTCTATTTATTCATACTTTTCTGTTTTTATTCTTCTTTCGCGATTTCCATTTCAGTATCTTTTCTTCAGCACTTATTTTTGTGTTCTGTCATCAACTCAAACAAATGCGACCATGTCACGATAATCGAATCATAAACCAGAGTTTTTGGGAAAGGTTCGATGTAATACAAGCCCTGCGGAATTATGCAATGTCGATGAACAGCGGGCTTCGGTCTTTTAAACAGAACTGTCTGTCACTTCCATGCGATATATTTGTTGCGGGCAGATAAAATATTGCGGGTGTGATCAGAATACTGTCGATACACAGTCTGTTTCGCGGCTTTGCTGTAACGTTAGTCTTTTAATGAGATTGCCCTCCCTCAATTAAATTGAACTACTTACCCTCTCACTCGCTAGTTCTCTGATTTTTCTGTTCATTGGTACGCGGACATAAACATACAGACACACACACACACACACACACACACACACACACACACACACACACACACACACACACACAAATACACACACAAACACGCACACACACACAAACACACACACAAACACACACACACAAACACACACACGCGCGCGCGCGTATTCTCTTCTTACACGTACCTCCTGTACTTATATTCCCACGCTAAAGATTCGACGCTTAAATTTATTTTCAGCAGCCGGCCATAAATGCCAGCTGGAAATTTGCTTCTAAAAACTTCTCTCCCTCTGCCGCCTGCCGGGAAAACCCTCCTCAGAGTTATGAGATGTGTAAGTCAAGTTCAGTAATTTTGTACATTTCATTTTAGCGAACGAGAAAGTCTCTGAACTGTGTGTCAAACCTGCAAAACTCTGGATGCCATTGTGGAGGAGCGCCGCATTCAGCGCAGGAAACGAAGACATGACTCGTCGTGGCTTTTACGGTACGCTCTTTAAAAATCAGTAATCCACCCCCACAATTCATAGAATTTTCGCTAATTAAATAATCTAAATCATAAAACATCTGAAAACGATTTTTAGGCCTTCGGGACATTCGAAATGTGACCTCCCAATGGCTATTATCGTTGTAGAAAGCTGATTTGTAACCCGGTTTTCCATTTTTAACCATTGTGTAAATTCGGATAGAATTTATAAGATATTCTAGTGTTACCCGCCAATGTTCAAAAAATGCCATTGTTTAACGCATTGATTATTCTAAGGGGTTTTTGATTGCTGAATTTGAAAACAATAGCTAGAAAACACTCTATATGTAGGGTACGACAATAAGTAAGAAACATGTTGTTCAGCAAGGTTGCTTGAACTGAATAATACAAAAATGTCGTGCTGAAAAAAATGCTGTAACTGAAAATTCTAGAGAGACCAGAGGCCGCAAAGCGGATCAAGGCGGAGGAAGGTCGCCAAATAATAAAGGCTGAAAGTCAAACGTGATTTCTGCGTTAACTATTTTGAAAGTTTCGGTAGCTTATTTTAAAGATCAAATTTCAAGGTGTTCGGATACCTTTATCATAAGAAAAGTTGATTTCAATCAACTTTTAAAGGTGAAAAGTTTCTAACTTTCACTCTTCAGGCAATTTCTTTTGGTTTTTAGTATCTAGTTTCAAATTGAACACTAATTGTTTTTGCAATTTTCTTTGCAGAACCAGTAAGTGGTGAATGGATCAGCCACTCAAAGGCTCATTCACCCGAGGACGCCATCCCCCCACCTGCCGGAGCTGAGACCCGATGGCGTCGCGACAAACCCTTACCCAAATCCACTGTCTACCACACGAATTGTTCGCCATCAACGCCGACTATAAGGTAAGTGTTGCATAGTTTTATTTCAACCTTGATATGTAGTCCTGTATGAGAAGGATTCGCTTCCGACGGCATGATGTCCAACACTGGTTCGACTTCACCACTCACTTGTTTTTGGAAAATAATCAATGTGGTAAGTTGTTTGAAATTCTGTACTTACTAACTTGTTTGTTTAGGCTTCGGGCGTGGGTATGAAGTGCTGGTCGTGTTCAAGCTTGAATTACATCGTAAGTTGAGTAACACAAACTACTGAAATATAATTTTTTTAGGATGCCGATGTAACACGACGATGGCGCCTTCTAGCCGCAACAGTCGGACCGCTCAACTCTCTACCTCTGATAGGAGAACGAGCTCCTCCGAGGCCAAAAAGAAGTACTGAACCGGATTCTAAGTCTCCAGTCCGCATCTGAGCGGACTTCTTTCTTTCTTATTATTCCCCCATTTGTTTTCTACTCATTTGTTATCTTGTTGGTTTTATTATCCAAGTTTGAGGTGTAATAAAAGTGTGTTAATACCGCGTGGCTGTTCATCTGGACTAAAGGATTCGGGGGACATTAGGGCGAGCATCCGAGAACTTGGGGAGAGAGGGAACCACGGTTTGAAGCAATTACTTACAAAGAGAGAGAAGAAGATTAGATGTTTTTTTCTGAATCGAGCTGTCAGTTTTGAAACAGGCCCTCTTTCTCTCTCTCTAAAGGTACATCATTTCAGTTCCCACTACTTCTGAAGTGCAAGATTCCATCAGTCATCCCTTCTACGGGAATCACTTGCTGATTGCCAACGACCCCGGTGTGGAAAATCGTTTTCAAAAAAATGTTTTCAAAAATCGTTTAAAGCTTTGCATTTAATTTATTTTTTTCAGACAGTTCCCCCACCTTTCTTTCGATTGAAGCTGTGTTTCCGGCTACATACGAGTTCAAGAAGGCTGATGATTAGCCCAAAACCAATTATATTCCGTATTGTTTGTTGTTTTCCCTAAATAAATGACACATTACAAATAATATATAGAAATACTTCTGTCTGGACGGTGTCATTTCAAGAGTTACAATAATATACAAAAACTAGCATGCTGGTTTTCAAATCCCTCTGTCTCTCCTCTGTCTCTCGACGGAGGTGTGCACTTTTTTCTTCTTTTTGTTTTATTAATTCTTTTTTCTCTCTTTTTGGTGTCTCAATGTTTTGTTTTAGATGATATTTTCCCCGCAACCATTCCCTCCTCAGCCTCCGACATTCGATCAAAAGGCGTTTGCAACCACCACCACCGCAGAAGCAGCTGCTGACCCTCATGGAGATATAAAATCCGGCCCGTTCTTTTATTTATAATTGGTTTCTTAAAATTGATTAAATATTGTATCAAATGTGTAAGCCTGAGAAGGGACGCACCAAAGCGTGTTGTGCATGTGTTTCAGCCAAGTCGTGTGATGTGGCCACACCACGACGATTGACGAATGCGTTACGCTGCTCCCCAAGTACGTGCTGGGCCATGATGGTGACGTCACGCTTGAAGACACTGGCCATGGCTAGGGTAGGTGCGCGGTATGTAATGTCTTAATGGGACATGAACGATGATACGAGTGACCTCAAGGGCGAATAGAGAACCGTTAGCATCACGGATGAATGTGGCTTCTGGGTATAGTAGCGTAGTCAAAAACTTTGCTGAACAGTAATTGTCATAACATGGTTTTCCTTTCTTCTTAAAACATTTCAGTACACGGTTGAGAAACCTGTGGGTGTGGGCAGAAAACCTAGACACTCACATGATTGCAGGTAATAGAAGTTAAAGTCTTGATCCATTTGTGATCGTTATAAGCGCAAAGTTATTCAAACAAAATGGATAACCGGAATCATTTACAATTACTTAATAGAAAATTAACAAAAATCCGAAATGACCAAAAGCCCAACACAACCGATTTGCAAGTAGAACATAAGCGGCAAGCATTTTTACTCTAGTTTTTCTTGAGTTTACTCTAGCAGTGTATTAAAGTTATAGCTTACGATAACCGCCATTTTTAATAGAGTAAAACTAATATATTTTTAAATTCGGCCTGCACAGAGAGGTGAAGACATGAAGCAAACTCCCTACAGAGAAGCGGGGGAAAATTTACTTACTCACCTCGGTTGTGCAATAAACAATTGTCTTTTCAAAAGTTTTCAAGCGTAGACTTTCAGTTTGTTTGAGGCCCCGCTTGTTCAGGCACGCTCTTTTCCTTAACTCTAACTCATAATATCGTAGAAAAATTTGACCATCATCGTGAATAGGCAGCCCCATTCAAAGTCATACTATTGATAAGCGCGCGCCATTACGTTGTGATTTTTGCAGACTGTAACAAAGAATGAATGCAGTTAAACATAATTCAAAGCGATCTTTCATGTGAAAAATAAACATATAGCCGCTTTGCCTAACTGAACTGTTTCTGTCGCCGCTGGGTCAATTACAGCTGTTAGGCTATCGATTTCACAAACTGTGACCCAGAACTTTCTCAGGTGGCCCTTGAGCACCCTCCGCGGATGTTCTCCGCCGACTTTGCGGCTACTTCCGCCAGATTGCGGATTTTCAGCAAAAGTGGTACTGCCCTTTCGCAATTACGTTTCACCTACCCTCCGTTCGATTTTAAGTATTTTCCTATCTCTGAGTTTTCTGTCTCTGAGTTTTCTGTTTGAAAATTTGCAACACAAACGCATGCATATGATGAAAACACGCGGACAAATGCACACGCGCATACGCGGACGCGTACAGATTGCAGATCAAATATCCCGAGATTGTCCCAACATTTGCTCGAATGTCCCTCCACAGATGAATCCGTCAACGTCAGTCTAAGGATATGTCTGATATTTGAATGATCTTTCGCATTCCCGCCAAAAATGTAGCCATCACTTACCATTCGCGGAACCTTCCATCATTTTGAACTTCCTTAGTATGTTTTCTCCCTTTTTGAATCTTCTATTCTGATATAAGTATACTCACATGCGTATCTCCTTTCTTATGTTGCCTAGTTTACACAAATGTTTGTTTTCACCAGTGGGTCATTAATGCCTGCTGGCAAATTATCCTGAACATTTTGAGAAGAGGTGAACAGCTTGAGATTGGACTCCAGTCCAGGGAAGTTGTAGGACAGCTCCTGCGAAGGTGCCGACGGAAAACATCGTATATTCACATCAAGAGGAGGAGGAGGGACACTCACCGAAAACACCTTTCAAGGAATTGGTGGAGAAGAACGATCAGTTCCCCCAGAAAAAGGAGGAACGACGGTCTTCCGCCCACTGCATCCTTGGTATGTACTATTCCAGCGGCTTTTGACATTACAACGAGTCCAAGTGGTTCTGGGATTTTTGTTGCGTGACCCTACTTGCGGAAAACTTCTAAAACGAATTATAAACGTTTCACTTCTTTATTACTCAAGTTCATTTTCCTAATCCGGCGATTCTTCGATTATTCTTTGCTTAATATATTGTATGGTTTATAATTCAAGTAATAAATAGTCAATTCGGCCTACATACATATTAAGCAAGCAGCTCTTTAAAACCAAAGGCATATAAGGTTTTTGCCGGATTAAAACTACGTTGTTTAACACTCCTTTAACCAAGTTCACCTTAAACGAGCGACCGAAAGTTTAAAAAAAAACAACCATATTTTGTTTTGTTTTGTTTTTCGATATGTGGGCCGTCAATGCCATTCTTGCATTATAAAATTGTTCTACTTCCGTTTCTAACACCTCTTTATTCCTCTTCGATCCTGAATTAGCGTAAGATGTAACTTTTTAAAAGGATATTGGAGTTTTAGTTCATGTAATTCATGCACGACCCTAATTGCTAATATTTTAAAGCTTTCCCAGGGTTGATTTGGTTTGGAGTGCGAAGAGGCGCTGACTGCCATGAGTGTGTATCTGTAGATGCCGGCGCGCAAGAAAAAACGGAGCTTTGTTTTTGTAGAAACAACGCTCTCATTATGTTTCGCTTGCCAATTTTCAACTAAAACCAAAAAAAAGTAAAGGTTTCCTAATTGAGGTGGTGGCTAAAAATTTTGCTTCTTCCTGCATTTCCTCACAACGGCAGGAACTTCAAAAAGTTGTAAATACGCGCGTAAATTTACTAATCGTTTAAGATGTCATAGGGGTAGACCGGGCTTCCAACTTTGGCCTAAAATAGAGAAAAGTTTGGTGGACGCAAACACAATTTCATGCTTAATCATTTAGCAGACGACGCCATATTTCGCAAAAATATGTATGTTCCCAATTAAGCGGTCAGAATAACATGAAAAATAATTTACACCTTGAAAACCGAATTTTGCACAGTTTGGATGCAATGTAACCAAATTCTTTTTCAGCTATGGATGCATTGTGGAATATGATCGTTTCCACTTCATCGTATCCTGCCGAAATTGGATTATTGAAAGCTTCTGAAGACAAGAATTTCTTCTCAACAGATCCAATTTCTACAGTCAGATGGTTTTCGGAAAAATAAATGTAATTATGTATTTAGTGTTAATACACAGAGAGAGCGACAGAGAGGTGGAGAGAAAGGCAGAAGGCAAAAAGAAAGGAAAATGGAGGTGGCAAAGTGACTAACTCGTTTCTTAAAAAAACTAAATAAAGTGTCAAAAAGTTTTGGGTTTTCAACAAAACAACTAAACGATTCATTGTGTCTGAAAGTATCTTTTGTTGATGAGTTTCAAAAACTAAGTACATGAAATGTTAAACAAAATAAATCATTTTTTGGTCCAAAAAACTAGTTTAAAACCTCGTACAATTTTTCAAACGATTTTTTCTATTTTTGTTCAGGTTTTTATCTTCCACTCACGACCAAAATAACGCCATAATATTTTTTCTGCGCTCAGAAGTTTTGATGTTAGAAAATTCATCATTATGCCTAGTATACCGGGGACAGGCATTCGTTGCGGGACCCCGCTCCTTGTGCGGCGCAGTGAGATTCCTTTCCCTCGACAGTTCTCGGCTGTGTTGTTTTCGCGACGCCCGCTTTCGAAAATCTCGCCTAATCGGCGCTTTGGCACGTGCAAACAGGTTGTTTTGAGTACCGCTGGCTCGCGGCCAAGAAGAATTTTGTCCTCTACATTTCTTGCGACTTGACTTATTGCGTTTCTCATTCCTTCTTTTACCCTAATTGAGATTGCCATTTTAGTTTTCTTTGAGATTCTGTTCAATTTTAAAATCTTTGCTATTGGCTTTTGTCAAAGCAAAACTCTGCCCATTTGCAACCTTTATAACAGGTCGCGTTAGCTTGGGATTTAAAATACTGCTTACAGCGCGCCCGTAGCAGTGATTCAGAATGCACGCTCGTTTTCTCGCTGAATCTATTGAAAATTCATTAGATCGAAGAAAATAACTGTTCATCAGCGTAATCACTAATCCCTTTCTTTCTCATAGAAAAATATAACTAACTAATATATCTTTCGCAGCCAAAAAGCAGCATGCATTAACCTTTGGTTGACAAATCAGCCCTTTTTTGTCTTTAGAGCTCAAAGATAAGCAAAACGAAACACATTATAGCCCTTCAGTTTCTGTGAGAGACTTTAACCCCTGCGCAGTTCTGGTATTGCGAATGTTCGCCGTCGTTCGTGTTTACGGCGCACCTGCTATGGTGATTCAGCGTGCCCACTTTTTTTCGGTTATTTTGTAACGCTTACTCATGCGATGGTGGAAAAGTTTTACACCATTTTCCACCATCGTGAAAAGTACACCGTTGTCCATTCACACGCGGATCCAGCAAAACAGTGCCTCTTGGCAGCTATGTTCCGTCTGATTTCTGCGCTTAAACAATGAATGTCGACATTGCTTAACATTTAAAAGCCTTCTCTTAATTTGAAAAAAAAAACTTCACTGTTTCCACTGGGAAAACGAAAGCTGTTAGGTAACCCGAAGGATCAAATAACACTTTTTCCGCGGAACGTTTTCGGATGGATGGTCCACGATGGCCCTCTAAGGGTGACCTTTGAGTCTGACGTCTATTGGTCGCAAACGATGCCACTCACGCCAACTTTCGCCTATTCACCCCCCAAGGGATACAACACCAGATTTTGCCACCCTTTTTGCATGAAAAATGCTCTAATCACTATCTTTGGCACACATTCACACTCACAAACACGTATCTACTTTATTGTGATAAACGAAAGATGTAAAATGGAATGCTTTTTGTGGTATTTTTATAAGACTGAACACTAACCGTCACTATGAGAGATAACTGGTACTGTGGTGAAAATAACAGTGGCGGCAGCTGTTAGATAACCTTCTAATTGGAAAATCCCGTTTGTGACCCCAGAATGTTCTATGATATTCCCATTCCCCTCTCCACTGATCGCCCATGTTTGTTCCCCGCTCTTGCAATTACTCAAGAGCGCTTTCTCATTTCCACTAAATACAAATGTATTTAGTTTTACAAACAGAATCCCTGAAAGTTAACATATTGGCAGATTCGAACCATAGCCCTTCAGATCATATAAAAGTCCATGCGCCATCCTTGAATTGACACGATGGCGTTTGGTGGCCCGTCACGGGTTCTGAGTCCGGCGTCTGTTTGCCTCCTTTGCCGTTATACACTGTTCCGGCCGAAAAAAATGTTTTTTTTACAAACAACATAACTGAAGAGCTATTAAGTTCATGTGAGAGACTTTAACCCCTGAGCCCCTCTGGCATTGCGAATGTTCGCTGTCGTTCGTCGCGACGCGCCAGCCTGTGTTTACGACGCACCTGCTCTTGTGATTCAGAGGCACGCTCTTCTTCGAATAGTTCAGAACGCTTACTCATGCGATCGTAGAAAAAAATTCATCGTCGTGAGCAATCTGTCTTCGTCCATTCAGACGCGGATCCAGCTCATCGACGTCTTCTTTTAGCCACGGGACAGCACGTTTTTTTCTGTTGAACAATGAATGTCGACATTGTTTAACATTATAAATTCTTTGCTTGATTTGATGAAACTTTACTGTGGCCACTGGAAAAATGACAGCCGTTAGGTAGGATCAAATATCCCGATATTACCGCAGAACGTTCTCAGATGGTCTTCGGGCTCTCCGCGGGTGACCTTTTGAGTCTGACGTCTGTTGGCCGCAGCCGTTGCCGTCACTCACGCCCACTTTCGCATAGTTACCCCCAATTGATGGAACTTTTTTCACTACTGGCCTTCTGTCAGCCGTTCTTTGCATAGGAACTGCTCTGTAATCACTCTTGCTTTCATACATGTGCATTCTCCCAAAAACACGTATCTCCTTTACTTGTGTTTATTTGTCAAATCTAATAAATATTTATTTTCAGCAGCCGGTCATAAATACCAGCTAAAAATTTCCAACCAGAAAATTGATTGAGAGGATAGGAGGTCCTGCCACAAATAGCAAGAAGACTTTGACCAGATCTTCACAAACGGTGATTCCTCAAGGTTGGTTTTCCTCAACAGTTGTTTTAAAAAAAGAGATTTTTTTTTTCAGCTGGTCAAGGCTTATCAACTTCAGCAGCAGAGGGTCCAAATCCAAGGAGTCTCGACTTCCCATGGAGGAGCTTTCCGGAGGCAGGTTTTTGTTCTTTTTATTTAAATTTACGATTTCAAAAATTTTTATTGAAATTCTAACACGATATGGCAGCTATTTAGTCAAACAAAATTAATATTTTCAAGTCAAGTGGGTGTTTTTGCAAAATACATCACGGTAACTTGCACTAACCTTTTCAACAAAAATATCTTAGTTTTTAATTGTTTGTGACTGCTTTATTTTAAAGGCGAACGTTTTAATTGAAGCAAAAGTTTAACATTCTAAAAAATGAATTTCTTGAACGCCTAAAACCGTTTCTCAACCTTATAAAACATAATTTTTGGTTCAAATAAAATCAGTCAATGCGAATTTTTAGCAGGAAAGGGAAGATTTACATGAGAACAAATGTTTTTATCCGTTTGATCAGGAAAAATTGAATGTTGGTGGACAAGTTATTGGATAAAACAGGGCCTTCAAACAAAACTTATTTTCGCATGATTTTCACAAGTCGGTCCAACGCGAACAGACATGCACGGAGCGGACGGACCCGTTGTGTGTCTTTACCAGTGGCGTTTTAATTGAAGAGCAAGCCTAGACACCTAGCTTTTGGCTCAATTCAACCCGTTTAATCGGAGTTTTTGTTTGCTTATATTCCAATTCAGGTTCGGACGAAAAAGCATGTTGCGATCGACACATTGAGTCGGGTCATGACGTCGGCTGCGGCTGCTCTAGAAATGGAAAACCTCCATGCAAAAGGAGAACTTTCTCCACCAATTGTAAAAAGGCATCGATTGTAATTTGGTGATTTGTTGAGCCATTTTGTTGTTTGTACTATTTATGTAAAATTATAATGAATGGCGTTTTAGCTACGTGGATATTTCTTGGGAGTGTTTCAAAATAGTGTCGAGTTTTTCTTCGCGAAATGTGTACGCTGAAGCATCTCAACCTTGAAAGTAATGAAACGGTGCTCAGAAAACAGAAACACTATATGGAAGAAAAAGTTTTCAAATCATCTAAAAACAAAAAAAACGCTAGTCCTAATTTCAATCAGAATTATTGAATACTGATTTTAAAGAAAAAAAATATTTCTGAACCTGAATAAAAACATTTTCCAAGCAAACTTTTTAAGGGCTTTCCAATGGTGAAAATGATGATGATGCTAAAAAATTTCTTTATGAGTCGTAATTTTGTGCATTTTGACAAACGACGCCTGTTTGCGTCGAATTCGAATGAATTTCGGGTTTCAAACTGAATCTGTTTCACAAACGATCGAATCATATTTCCATATTAGTCCTGAAACCCAAAAACCAAATAATTTCCACAAAAAGCGTTTGAGAGCAAACTTTGGAGCCAAATGGGGGGTGAACATAAACCATTAGGGTACATTTCCCTTTGAAAAAAGTATTTTGTCATTTTTTAAGGTCAAAACATAAAACAAAACTACTGTGTCACAATTATGGTTTAAAGAATCTTAAAATAAATTTTTTCTCTCTTTAAAAAAATAACTTTTCTTAAACGGCATTTTTCAAATGTTATTTAGCTTTTAATAGATAATTCTGTACCAAAAGAACGTTATAGAAAACTTTCTACGCTTAAAAATTTTGATTTAAAAATATCATTATTTGGTCTAAACTACCGCGGACAGGCATTCGCTGCGGGACCCGCCCCTTTGCGGCCCAGTGCGGTTCCTTTGCCTCGACAGTGCTTGGCTGTTGTTTTCGGGCGCCCCTTTCGAAAACCTCGCCGAATCGGCGATGTCTTTAGCACCTGCTCGATGTTTTGAAAACCGCTGGCTCTATGCCAGAAGGATCCTTTTCGTCAACAGTTTTGCGACTTCATTTTCTGCATTTCTCAATCTTGAAAATCGAACCATAGGTTTTCATTTTGAGGCTTTAAACCAACACTTCCTGTTTTGCAGGTAGAAATAGTTTGCGATTTAATATATTGTTTAGGGCACACCTGTAGTGATTTAGCACGCATGTTCAGTTTCTTGCTAAGTCTCCAGATTTCTCATTCAACCATAGAAAAAATGTCCCCAACTCAAACAATCTCGTTTCGCCTTTTTTATATGAAAGCCCTGAAAATTACATTTGTCTTTTCTGCTAATCTTCTCCCTGTGGTCTTTTTTGAGGCTTTAAAAAAACCAGCCCGTTACGTTGCTAAACTTAGGAGGCACGGTAATTTCTCGGATGGCCCTTGGTGGCACGGAAATTATGCTTTTTCTTGAGCTCATAACACAGAAATTCTACTGTCGATTCCCTATTTGAGATAATGATTACTGTCGCCCATGTGTAAAAAACAACATTTCAAATGTGTCCCAGAAGTGCACGTGTTCACCACATGCCTTTTTCTAACCTTCGATTTGGTACGAACGGCTGTCTTGTCTTCCCCCTTCTACTTTTTATGACCTTCTTAGAACGAGATTTGCACCTTTAGCCTTATGTCTCTAGATGCATTTCTCACCCTTGTGAAACCATGATATTGTGAAGAGGTCCATTGTTTCATTGTGATCCAGCAAAAGCTATTCTTTTGTCTATTTTCATGCATACAAGTAAGTGCCTGGCCTGCCAGCTTTATCAAACATCCGTGGTCTATAATCACGCATACCTGACGAAATTTTCACATTCTGAGCCGAAAATCAGCAG
Organism: Oscheius myriophilus; assembly: GCA_964057215.1. Classification (NCBI taxonomy): domain Eukaryota; kingdom Metazoa; phylum Nematoda; class Chromadorea; order Rhabditida; family Rhabditidae; genus Oscheius; species Oscheius myriophilus. The sequence continues at coordinate 9,755,141 of OZ059907.1, read as the reverse complement.
TCGTTACAAAAACATCTTCTTAAGCAAAGGATACACAGAAAAGTGTATCTTAAACTTCAGCTTACGCCTAATACATGTACAAGTAATACCCGAGTGAGATAATCATTACTGTCGGCACAGTGGGAATGGCATGACCTAATTGATTAACTGTGCCCCAGCACTTTCTCGGATGGCCCTTGATGGCCCTCCGCGGGTGACCTTCCGATTCCGACGCCTGTTCTCCTCTCATGTTACTCCCGTTCTGTCCCGTTGCGTTCACTCCCTCCCCGATTGGTGTTAGCTTACCAATAGAGTCTAATGTAATGCTTTAGGCTTTTTGACGCACAGGCTTTGATTACATATAAGTCACTGTTTACTGTTTACGGCGCACAAGCAACAGTAATTCCGAATTGAAGGTCATTCTGGCTAACTTTCAACAGTGCATTCAAACGTGCATCGGTGTATCGACGTAAACAGTCTGCTACCGTCTATGTCTGCCGTAACATTAGCATACAAAAATCTTCATTCAGATATTTTCTGTATTTTTAGACAAAACACGCCTTTTAAATCTCGTTTTTCATTTTAAAGTTATTGTGTTCTTCACAAGGCATTAATAAGCAAAAAAGCTCATGTTGCTCAATTTCCGTTTCTCGGCCTTTTTTCCAATGGTACACTACACCACAACTTTTAGGAGAGTGAATTGAGCACCAACAAACTTTTCTGGTCCACAATTGCTCGAGAGAAACAAAGCGTTTATGTTAATCGATATGTGCATACTTTTTCGTAAAGTGATAAGAACGTGGATTTTCCCGTTTTTAAAGACACTTTTTGTCGCCCCATACAGACAAGGTATCGAGATGAAGAAGACACTATTAAACAAAATGTGGTTCGTATAAATTAAACAATACCAAAGGTCGTCTTTCTTGTATGAGATAAGGTTACAATCGCCCATGGGTCAATCACAGCTTTTGTGCGCTATTGAATCAAATATGTGCCCCAGAAATTAATCGAATGGTCCCTGTCGGCCCTCCGCCGCTGACCTTGTCTCACTTCTGTTAAAGTTAAAAGCTACACTTGCATTGTTGTTTTCTCCACCATCACTTGATTTGAACTCATATCCTGCCCCTCGCAACCTTATATTCCCCTTGTTTTCAAAAAATTCTCACACTTTTTGTAATTAACGACTCTTTTTTCCTTTTCACATGTTTTCTCCCTTGAATATATTTTTTTCAGCAGCAGTCATATATACCTGCTGGAAAAAACTTTCAAAATGTGTTTTTCGTAAACCGGGAGAGAAGAAACTGGCTACGAAACTCATCAGGTAAGAAACGTACTTAACTTTTTTTCGCTTTAAAAATCATGAAAAGAAATTTTAAAAGTTGGTATAAAATAGCCACTAGTGTTATAAAAAGCCACAACGCCGAAATTTCGCTTTTCTTATCTATGTATTGGAATTTTTCTTAACTAATGAATACTTTCAGGTTTTCAATGGGTTCAACGGGGTACCACTTAGTCGCCCTGGGCCAGCTGTGTCTTCAGAGTCGTCAGACATTATGGTTTGTTTGTTACGATTAATATTTTTTTATTTTTTGTTCAAGGACGAATCTCCGATGTAGAGGAAGATGAGCAAGAGCAAATCAAAAAATAGCCAGAAGGAAGAAAGGACCAAGTGAGGTTTTATGTGCTATTATTATTTTTAGTCATATTTATCTTTCATTTCCATATGCCTCGAAATTTGGTGTAACAGAGGTGTTAAACGACAATAGTCTTGCTTTTTTGCGAAGGATTGAGCTGACCGTTCCAAAAATTGTGATTTTGAACAGATCGAAAACTTGTTCGAAACCGAGTGTTTACAACAACAAAAATTACAGTTCCTTGCAATCGCAGGTTTTCCCAAGGGGGAATAGAAAGGAAAAAACTCCACGCGGGAGTTAAAACTCAATAAGCATAGAATAAGGCCGAATTGAGCCGCAAATAAGCTAATGTGCATAATAGAAAGGGCATTTGAGGCAAAATTTGCAAATTAACTTGGGAAAGGGCCTGGTTGGGGCAAGATTAACCAAATTTACCAAGGCAAAAGGAATTTTGAAGCACAGCTAAAAATTAGCATAAAAAAGGCGATTTTGTGCCGTAAAATGCAAATTTTTCAAAAAGGTAAATGAGTTAAATATCAATGTGCGCGTATAAAATAATCCAAATAAACTCAAGTAAAGTAGTAAGGTTGTGCTGAGAACCTAGACACCTATGAGATAATACGAGAGACATACATAGTGATTAGGAACTCTAACTTTATGTCAGATACGCCTAAAGATCAAATGGCGACGGACGTCGGAGGCTAGGACCCTCTCTCTGTGATCTCTCTGTGCGGCTGCTTTTGTTGTCGTCAGAGATCTGTAAATCGATGATTATTACAGTCGGGGGATCGCTCGCAGTGGGGACTATCCCTAAGGTTTATCGAGGGTTCTCAGCTAGGGGATGATGACCTCAGCTCTCGCTCTTACACCTCCTATGCATAACGATAGTCTGACCCTGGACGTGAGGTTTTTGGCGGGCTTCGAATGTTTTATCGTTATTGATTCTTGTTTTGCGGTTACTCTTGCTCACCTTACGGGTTGAGGTGGAGGAGGTCCGTCGAGGAATCAATGTGTACAAATGGCGACAATGTACAAATGGCGACTGGCGGAGTTGTAGGAGCTATCCCAGTACGGCATGTGCTTCAGCACGTTCGGGGACCCAAGGACCAGAAGGAGCTCTTTGCATCTGGAGAGGCCGACGTTTATGCGCTTGTAATCGGAGACGAACTGACCATCAGCGGGAGGTGCAAATGATGGCCATCCTGAATTCTCGTCCCTGACTGGCATCCGCTGTAACGACAAAGGCATCGACGAAGGAATCAGGCGAAGGCTGTAGGCATCTTGTGGGCGATGAGATCCGCCTGGCGGTTGTAGAGACATATGATTGCGACCTCTGAGGTGTCTTGTGCTCCACCAGATGAGCGAGACGAACGGCGTCCTCCGCTTCCTTCTCGTTCGACCAGTTACAAACGAAAAAGAGTTTGCCTTCAGTTAGGTGTAGGGTACTGATGTACCACCCACTTTCCCTGCAAGCAAAGCGCTACTTTTGAAGAAATTATGCTTAAATGCCGAATTCGTGGGTGGGAGGATGTCAAAATTGTCCAAAGGTTTGTTCAAGGTTTGTTGAAGAATGAAAGCCATTTGAGGCAAAATTAACCGAGGAAGAGAATGGACTCGTGCGGGGATTTGTTTGGCATTTAACATTTTGTTTACGCTCTACCGGTAGTGATTCAGAACGGACGTTCCTTAAAAATGTGAATATGTGCAAAGTAAGAGCGTTTTGCGTTTTAAACATGTAGAAATTAAAAACCCGCGTAAAAAGTTATCCAAAGAAACATAAAAAATATAGGCAAACCTCAGAAATCCCCCTGAAGGCTGCAGAATACAGGTCAGACTAGGCAAGGGCGTTCACGTTATTCTTCAAAGGCGTATTTATGGCGCTTCTGGAACAAAAGAATCAACGCTTGTTCGAGATTAGAGGAAGAGAATGGGCTCAGAGCGAAGGTAAAATAGGGTACCAGCAACCGCCAGCTAATCAATCGAATGATCCTGAGATGCCGTTGCCGGCAGACGTAGCTGCCTTAGCGCCCTTTTCCATTAGCGCAGCCGCACCTCACGGTTCCGTCATCGTCCTTTACACTTTGCGTAGCCGTTTCGAGATGCCCGCTAGGTCAGCCGTCGCTAAGTCGCTCATTTTAATATGTCTATCTGGATAATGCACCGATTGACCCACAAATACGTCCTGCCAGGGGGCAAAAGAGGCTGCGGTCAGCTTTAGATGGTAATACTGCCCTTCTAGGACATGTGCGGCGATTTATGCACAGTTAGCCGCAAAAAATTAATGGATAAAACAGAACAAGACGTTTGTTTTGAAGTTAAATTATTGAGAATCGAACAAGAATTCCTTTTGACAGGGGTGTGTCAATAGCGCGATAGCCATACTTTATTGTTTATTTTTTAAAAGCGTTGTTGTCGAGAATCAAGAAACACAAATCCAGTGTTGGCTCAGGTCGTTTGATTATGTATTAATTTTAATTAAAGCTTTTGACTAAAAAACATTTTCCAAGCTCTTTATTGATTTTTTAAAAATTGCTTTCAAACTGAACGAGCATTTAGTTTTCTTTTGCGGTTTGCTATTTCGCATATTGATGATTTCAGGAATTCTTGAACACTGCCGTCACTCACATGGGCAGAGCTGCTTAAGGCCGAGTTGAAGATGCAAAAGATCAGAGTCGGGGATGATGTGCCAAGCGGTAAGAGAAAGTTAGTTTAAAAACGTAATTAATGAAATTTAGAAACTCGTTTTCGCAAGAAAATTGGGAGGCCGCCGAACTGTCTGAGCGATTTGGTCCTTGGCTGCCAAAGGATTCAGCAATCCTCCTGACAAGAAGTAAAAACTCCATTTTGCAAAGTATGTTTTATTTTTAACATTCTGTTGCTACTCGCTTTTTCAATAAAATTCATTTTTCATATGTAGAGATTGTTCCCTTAAAAGACTCAATGCGCCGAGAGTCGTGCAGCTTTTTTGGTTTACAGAGCTTAACGGTGACCAAACGTCGGCCATTGAAATGATGAAATTTCCTTTTTTGGGTGAATTTTGGCACAAATTGCATACATAAGAAAGAAAAAGAAAAACGTCTTTCTCGAGAACCAAACCAGACAGCCTTTGCCACAGAGTCTGCGATCTCAACCCCTGCGCTATAGAATAGTTGGCTTCCTTGCATGTCCACTGCATCTTTAGAGACCTATGAAATTAGGCGACTCTGTGTACGCGCTCGAAAACACAAAATCGCGCGGGTTCCGCTCATTATGAAAGGTTTTCAATTTTCACTTCTAGAATAAGAAAAAGTAACCCATTGTAAAAACAGAATGCTCATATTCAATCAGCAGGCCAATAATATTTTTGTTTGGGTCTTTTTGATGACTCAGGCTTTCTGAATGTGCCCTCAAACTTACGGGATGATCTTAAAATAACTTTTTACTACCCAAAAATTACTAACATTATAATAATTTTTTTGAAAATGCTATCATTTCGGTACAATGGCGACAGTGAAGGTTCTTTCTCCGACGAAGATCAGGATCAACAAATTATAGACGGCGGTGACAAAAGGACCAAGGGACACCTGGATGATCGATGGTGGTGAGTATCAAATTTTGTAAACGCTAAGGAATCGGTTTCAGGACACGCAATTATCACCCTAGAGGAAGGAGTAGAAGTATCAGAACCATCGAGAACCAACACAACGAAAGTGAAAAAAGATGATAAAAATATGTTTATTAAAAACAATACACTTTTAGAAACACATGTTGGATTGTCAATATACAAGAGACCAAGACGTAACCAAACAAGGGCAGAGAGAAGGCAGACAGAAAGAGAGAGAGAGAGAGAGAGAGAGAGAGAGAGAAAGAGAAAGAGAGAGAGAGAAAGAGAGAGAAAGAGTGAGAAAGAGAGAGAGAGAGAGAGAGAGATCATATGTTGACTAGAAGCGTTTTCTAAAAGTACGATAGCGCTATTTCTAATATTGAACGTGAAATAATGATAACATTTAAAAACGAAAATATATAATCACGCTTGGTTGAAAACTTGTTCAATTCAAAGAACTTCGGCGATTTGTAAATGTTTTACTCGTATCTGATTCTTTGCTTTGTCTGACATTTGCAAGTGGTTCTCCTATTCACCTTCAAAACAACTGAAAATAAAAAATGTTGGTGTAAACAGTCATAAAGTGAGTATTATGACAAAAATTCAGCAAAGTGGTTGAAAGAAAAATAGTAATACAAACACTGCGTGAATGGTTTTTTCAGTTTTAAAACTTTTGCAATAATTCAGTCAAAATCTTGTAAGAAAATTCAAGGATTTCCTTTCTGTTACGGCCAAGGCTACGTATTTCTTTGTGGAGCACCGTATTCTTCTAGTAAGGCGAGAGCTCATTGGGACAAATCGTCTGTCGGGGTTTGGATTCACATCTGTTTTATGCTCTGCTTGGTTAAGTGATTCGCCTTATGGGTAGCAGAATTCTTATGCGTAGGAATTCCGGGAAGGTAGGGTGGATCGTCTTATGGGTCGCCATATATAAATTATGATTTGAAGCGCAAAGGGATTTAGCTGGATATTGGCGCTATCACTCAAAATTCTCTGCGGTATCGCATAATACTTCGTAGACCGTGGCCATCACTTTCTACAACATTTTACCATTTGAACGTTTGAACACTGGACAAAATACTACCGAATATATCGTGATGAATAGGTAATTTTGAAGAACAATGGCTCATGATGCTTTGAACAAACCATTTTTTGCATAGGAAAAGACATAAAATCAGTACAAATCAGTACGCTTCTTTTTCTTTCTATCAGCAAAGAACTGATGTCCAATCTCGTCAAATGCCTTTAAAGGACTGCCTTCTGACTTTTCTCGTTTTTTTCGTTATCCTGGTTTTTTTATGGACCGATTTAGGTCTTTAAAAACTCGATAAATAGTATTATTAGTTGTACTAAACTGAATTTCAAGAACTTTTTGTTTAAAACAGATAAACATCATCGAACCAGATTGCTTTTATTTTCCCTGCCTATGAGGGTACGTGCCACGTACCGCATTTGCGGGCTGACGCGCGCCTGTTATGGCGGCCAGCTGATTTTGTTTATTTCTATTCAAGCCAATAATTCTTTCATTTTTGTTTATTTTTATTTTGGTTTTTCCTTATCATTCCGATTGAATAATTTTTTGGAACTCAATTAAAGGGGTTCGGAACATATAAGGCCGGGGGCACCGAATTTCAGGCCGTGTACTTGTTCTCACTTGATTTAAAAGTGTGTTTTTGTTCTTCTTTCATGGTTTCTATTTTGTTTGTTATTTATTTTTATTTGTTTTTGTTTTCAGAGGATGCAGAAGGCCTGCGAGAAGTTTGAGCGCTTCAGGGCCGAGTTGGCTGTCGAACCAGCCGGACTTCCTGAGCCGCCGCGAGCGGAGGCCGTGGATGGCTTGTTGAGAGGATCCTGCTAAGGTAAGTACTCTATTTTTATTTATTTTAACATGCGTTTCAGGCCGGAAGAAGTCTTCTGAGGTAACTGCGGAACATCGACCTTCTGGGGACCGCCCCGTTGCCAATTTACTACAATTTTCTGGATTCTAAACCAGTCCCCACCATGGCCGTCACTGTGCTCCTGTTCGCCACGGGTTTCTCCTTTGCCTTTTAGTAATCTGACGTTATTTCACGGAAAATTTTATTTTTAGAAAAGGATTCGGAGCTGTTTCTGCCATTTACACCGTCTTCGTGGCGATTCTCTTCAGTTTGGGCAAAAACCAGTATGTAGAGGTGCGTAATGATTCATTTTTCTGTTATATTTAATTTTAAGTAATTTTATTTACTATTTGTGATTTATGGGTCGGTCGCGAGCAACGAGCACAAGGAAATGCACAACATCGCAAGGACGTACAACATTGACCGACTTTTGAGGAAACAAATTGCAGCTATGGCGGTGAGTTCTTTCTTATTTTATTCATTGTCTTGTGTTCCGATGCAGAGTCCATCTTTGGGATCGGATGGTTCTAAGTGTGTTTATGCTTTTATGAGCAAAAAACTGGTGTTCGATCTCGTCAAACGCCATTAAAGGACTGCCTGTTGTCTCCTTTCTTTTCCTCGTTATCCAGTTTTTATTCTGGACTGATTCAGGTTTTTAAAAATCCAATAAATTGTAATATTAAGTTATACCAAATTTAAATTCAAGAACTTTTTGTTTAAAACAGTAAAACAGCATCAAAACATATCGCTAACACTTCCCCTGCCAATGATGGTACGTGGCACGTACCACATTTGCGGGCTGACGCGCGCCGAATATGGTACCCGGCAGCGGCCAGCTAATTTTGTTTATTTCTGTTCAAGCCAATAATTCTTCTATTTCTTTTCATTTTCATTCTGGGGTTTCTTTATAATTCCGTTTGAATAATTTTTTGGAACTCCATTAATGGGGCTCGGACCATATATGGCCTGGGGCACCGACTTTCAGGCCGCGTACTTGTTCTCACTTGATTTAAAAGTGCGTTTTTATTCTTATTACGTTGTTTCTATATTTGTTTGGTATTCTTTTTTATTTTTATTATTTTCAGAGGATGCAGAAGGCCCGCGAGAAGTTGGAACACGTCAGGGCCGAGTTGGCTGCCGAACCAGCCGGACTTCCTGAGCCGCCGCGAGCGGAGACCGAGGATTCCCCATGTGTCCTGCTAAGGTAAGTACTTTAATTTTTATTTATTTTAAAATGTATTTCAGGCTGTTTCTTCCAGAGGAAGTCTTCTGAGCGAACTGCTGAACATCGACCTTCTGGGGACCGCCCCGTTGCGCATGTACTACGATTTTCTGGATTCTAAGCCAGTTTCCACCATCGCCGTCACTCTGCTCCTGTGCGCCACGGGTTTCACCTTTTCCTTTCAGTAAGCTGACTTTATTTCACGTGTAATTTTATTTTCAGGAACGGGTTTGGAGCTGTTCATGTCATTTCCGCCGCCCTCATGGCGATTCTCCTCAGTTTGGGCAAATAAAGGATGTGGAGGTGCGTAACGATTTATTTGTTTTTTTTGTCTTTTGTTAAATAAAAAACAAGAGAATACGAAGGTCTCTTTTCCTAAGCCATTTTGGTAGCATGGTGTCCCTTCAAATCTTGCCCTATTTCTGCGAACCTGCGCTTCAAATTTTTGAGAAAACCCCCTCCCCTGTTAATAGGTCGGTCGACCCTCTTTACCGAAAAAAGGTCTTTGTTTTTTCCGGTTAGAAGTGTTATGCTTCGAAACAGGAAGTAAGCGATTTCGCAATACTTGTCTAATATAGTATTATAATGATTCCGTGTCATTCGTTGCGAATTTCAGAAAGGTAGTGGCTAAATTGGGTAGAGGCTTCAAACACGCAGAAGTTAAAGGTGGTTCGGAACAATTTTAGTAAAATTCCGCTCTGAATGCTATGAGTTAAGGGGGTTACTCCATTTTTGGCCCCAGAAGTTGAGGGTGGGTTCGTCGACTTTCAGGCTCTCCCGAGGTATGGTTGAAGAAGGAGGCTCGTCGCAAATGTTTGAAATTTTCAATAATTGAGGTGGCTGTCGCAAAATTATCCCCTGCAGTGGGTTGCCCAGTTATGGGACTAACCAATCCTGCTCGAAATAGGAAAGATTTTCCCGCATTGTCAAAAGTTTTGAGCAAATGTTCAACGTCTAATATACGGTAGATTACGTGAATGCGGTAATAATGTGTTTTTCTTGCCAATGTAGAGCAGAAAGCGGCCGACTACCCCAACAACTTGAATTTTTACCGGTACCGCGCGAACAATAGTCGAAATGTGAGCTCAAAATGTGTGTTTACTTTCTATGCGGAGGGGCGTAACTGAATTGCCTTTATACCAATCTTTTCAGTCTTTTTACTACGAGATTGACCAGAACACGGATGAAGTTACCCGATGCTCGTCAGGAGTTCTGCCGATCGCCGTTTTCGATCTCATCCCGGAGACCTCCAAGCCGTTTGCCAGGTACTTTCCCCTCCTCCTCCCCCTCTCTCTATCTCTATCTCTATCTCTATCTCTATTTCTATCTCTATCTCTATTTCTATTTCTATCTCTATCTCTATCTCTATCTCTATCTCTATCTCTCTCTCTATCTCTCTCTCTACATATCTGTCTATCAATTTAACTAAATGACTAAATCCCTCTTCATTTGTTTAAAACTGGAAAACAGCATCGAAACATTTCGCTTTCACTTCCCCTGCCTATGACGGTACGTACCACGTACCGTATTTGCGGGCTGACGCGCGCCGAATATGGTACCCGGCGGCGGCCAAGTAAATTTGCTAATTTCTATTCAAGCCAATAATTCTTTTATTTCTTTTCATTTTCATTCTGGGGTTTCTTTATAATTCCGTTTGAATAATTTTTTGGAACTCCATTAATGGGGCTCGGACCATATATGGCCTGGGGCACCGACTTTCAGGCCGCGTATTCGTTCTCATTTGATTTATTTTTAATTTTAATTTTAATTTATTCGCTGTGTACTCTATAGATCAACTATGCAGCGCCACGATTCTCTCCTTCCAAGTCTTCTTGTCACTTGCTGCTCGTAGGAAGTGGGGCCCTATCTTGGTCACGAACTCGTCTCTCCAGCGAACTCTAGGCTTTCCTCTTCCTCGCTTCGGTCCGCGTGGGTGCCACTCAGTCAGCACCTTAGCCCATCTCCAGTTCTCCATCTCTGCCAACCGCTGACACCACACGTATTTTCTCTTAATACACTCCGTCACAACGTCCTTTAGCTTTGTTCTCTCCCGAACCCACTCGTTCGCGCGACGGTCTAGCAGAGAAACCCCAATCATAACCCTCTCCATGCGTCGCTGAGCTACCGCTAAATTGTTAAGAGAGGCCTTGGTTACTGCCCAGGTTTCAGCCGCATATGTAAGCGCAGGGAGGACGCATGAGTGGAATAACTTTTGTTTGACTTGTCGGGGAACAGTCCTGTTTTTGAAGAGATCTCTATATCGGTTGAAAGCGAAGAAACCTGCTCTAATGCGCCTTTGAACTTCCCCCCGCTGTTTTCCATCTAGGGACACTTCTACTCCAAGGTAGATAACTTTGCTGACTAGGTTAACGGTTTTCCCACCTACTGTGACGTCCCCAGGCTTAGTGGTCATTCCCAAAGTTTTTGTACCATTGACTTGAAGTCCTACCTTAGCTAGTCCACGTTCTAATTCCTTCACCATACCCTGAATTTGCCTAGAATCGTGAGATATTAGTACTGCATCATCGGCATATAACAGGTGGCTAAGGAATTTTCCGTTAATGTTAATTCCCTTTCTGTCCCATTTCATACTGCGAAAAACTTCCGCTAGTACGGCTGTGAACAGTCTGGGTGAGAGACAATCTCCCTGACGGACTCCGCGACCAACTTTAATAGGGACTTTTCGTCCGTTAACAAGTATGCTAGAACTGCTATTTTGGGCTAGGTTTTGGACGAATGATATTGATTTAAAAGTGCGTTTTTATTCTTATTACGTTGTTTCTATATTTGTTTGGTATTCTTTTTTATTTTTTTTATTTTCAGAGGATGCAGAAGGCCCGCGAGAAGTTGGAACGCGTGAGGGCCGAGTTGGCTGCCGAACCAGCCGGACTTCCTGAGCCGCCGCAAGCGGAGACCGAGGATTCCCCATGTGTCCTGCTAAGGTAATTACTTTCATTGTTATTTATTTTAACATGCGTTTCAGGCCGGAGGAAGTCGTCTGAGGAAACCGCTGAACATCGATCTTCTGGGGACCGCCCCGTTGCCAATTCACTAAGATTTTCTGGGTTCTAAACCAGTTCCCACCATGGCCGTCACTGTGCTCCTGTTCGCCACGGGTTTCTCCTTTGCCTTTTAGTAAGCTGACGTTATTTCACGTAAAATTTTATTTTTAGGAAAGGGTTCGGAGCTGTTTCTGCCATTTACACCGTCTTCGTGGCGATTCTCTTCAGTTTGGGCAAAAAACAGTATGTAGAGGTGCGTAATGATTCATTTTTTCTGTTATATTTAATTTTAAGTAATTTTAGTTACTATTTCTATAATTTAGGGTCGGTCGCGAGCAACGAGCACAAGGAAATGCACAACATCGCAAGGACGTACAACATTGACCGACTTTTGAGGAAACAAATTGCAGCTATGGTGGTGAGTTCTTTATTATTTCACTCACTGTCTTGTGTTCCGATGCAAAATCCATCTTTGGGGTCGGATGGTTCCAAGTATGGTTAATTTTGAATATAAATTTCAATGATAGCTTCAGAATGAGTTATCGCTCAATGATTTGGACGATAAATTGATCGATCACTGGAAGACGTCAGTTCTGTCGAAACAACCAGCGTTTTTCAAGAAGGTGCGGCGGATTTCGAATTTTACAATCCTATTTTCAGATGTTGTGGTCGTGTTTCTTCCTCCTGTACTTTCTCGTCTTCTTTCATAATTACTCAGAGGGTCTTAGAGGTAAAAAAAACTTATGTTTTTTTAAAGCATTATATGTTTAGATTCCTCCAGTTCCGGGTTACTTTGCCTCCCACGAGCGACCAGTCGTAATGCTCACCTATTCCCTCGAAGACCGTTTTTCTCAGGTAATTTTTTAACTTTATTCACCTTCTTGCGTTTCATTTTATCAACATAAATCATTAAAATTGCAGGTGGACTCTGCTACCTTGCTGGTGAATGCGAAATTCGACCTAATTCGTCATTTTGTCTACTATTGGCCGGTCCTATTCTTCCGGTTCAAGTTCATCTCCGTTTTTCTGGGTAAAGTCTTGCTTTTCCTAATTTATGGTTGTTTTTTTAGTCTGTGGTTCTTTGCTCGCAGTTTTCTGGGGGTCATAAAAGCTACGTGGCGTTTAGAAAGACGGAATCTGAAATTGACACTGTAAGTGTACCGGTTTTTATTTTAATGCTGTGTTGGTTTAGAAATTGGAAGTGTCTGCCACCTTTCCCACCGACTTCAGTCCCAAAGGAGCTGGAGGATATTTTTTTTAAAGAAGAAGAGGTCTAAAGAGGTATTTTTGCGTTTGAACCTTGTTTAAAAATAGGTTTTAGAAATCCCGTCTAGTTGCTGTTCATCCCGGACAATGTGGACAAGATTTCTGAATGCCCAGACCTCACTGGTGTTCCAATCCCGGGCTGGCACATTTCTTCCCGTGGCGTCAACGGAAGTCCTTGCCTTCTCCAGAAACGGAAGTAATTTGTAAGATGTAGCTATGCGATTGTATTTGATCCAATCATCTTATCAAGGATTACCTTAGTCTTTAACTGTGATCTACGTGTCTTTTTGCCCATTACCTCTGAGAAATATAAATATTTCAAACTTTTCTTTCTTGAAATTTCAATTTCGGTTTCAACCGATTTTACCTTATTAACTTGTCACTTTTTGTTTTGTATCCTTATTGGTTTTCAGAGATATGAGCCCTGGATACGAACAACGTCACGGTCATATGCAAAACGACCGAGATGGCCAACAAGTTTTTGATGGCCAAGGTGACTGTTAGTTGTCTCTTCTGTGAAATCCATATACCGTATTCAGATCGGCTACACACTGCATCAAGGAGACTGCCATTTGGGAGAAAGCCAATGCGGCTGCTACCAGAACAACTCTAGGTTAGTTTCAGTTGAACCCCGTAAAGGGTCAAGCATTATCAAAAGGGCTGTTAAGCTGAACCAACAAATGTTTGGCTAACAGAGTGGCGATAGGAAGGCTGTCACGTGCGCATGTATGCTCGAACCTTCAATTTAGCCCCCTATAATCTTTGCTTATTAAAGCTGTATTTTTTATTGCTTATGGTTTGCGCATACACAAAAAGGTTGCATTACATCTCGTGACTTCAGCATTTCAACAATATACTCATTATAACGCGAAAATTTTTTTAAAAAAAAACGCTAAAAATCTTTTTCCTTCTTTTCACATTAATTTTTGTATTGAACGGCAAAAAAAACTACTATTTTTTTACTTCAACTGCTCCTTGCTACCAGGCATATGTACTATATAGACTTGGCCACATATGAGTTGGCTTCATTTTGTGGATGTATAGCCAAACGTGAAATGCGACGCGTTTCACAATTTGCGCCATTGAATTAATAAGAGGGGTTTCGCAATTGTCTTTTTAAAATTTTCCGTTGTTAAAGGAGGTGTCGCCTGCCGTCATTTTACCCACCGCTATGAGGGTACTGAAACTGCAACTATCGCAATGGTTTTACAAGTTTTCAAACACCTTTTCAGGTGCTCGCTCCAGCTGGTTCCTCCCGGAGGTCGCCTCGAAGGGCGACTTGATCTCCGAATACACGGGAGAGGTGATCAAGGACAACGAGACGAGAAAGAGAAGGAACGTAAAGCACCCATGGCAAATGAAAGAAGAAGGAGCCCCCCCCCCCCCCCCGAAAAAAATACAAGGCGGATTTTCATTTGTTAAATACAAAGCGGTTTTTTATTTGTTCTAAAAACATTTCCGGTTTTTGCGCCCTATTGCCTTTTGGGTGGAAAGCGTAAAAAACCATCAGGTCTTTCTCTTTGCGAACAGCTTTTATTTACTTTATTTAAATTTTAGATGTAAGCTCCCTAGTTTTCTTCTAAAAGAAATGTTGATTTTTATGGAGAATCCCCAAGGTTTTGCAGTGATTCCGTGCCATCTGTTGAGAATTCCAGGAAGGAGCGAGATCAGGCCGAGTTTTTTTTTCCAGGAGCGTTACCAGATCTTCCAGGAGACGTCCGAGGGAACGTAGCCTTCTTGTTCATTCTCGTGCTCCTTGGGCTCCACCTCGTTTCACTTGACATCTCGTAGGCCAGTCCGTGCGCATTTTACCCCAGACAGCAACGGCTTAAAACGGGATTTCTCTCAAATTCTTTAAAAAAAAACCTTTGAAAATTTAAGTTTTTCTGCCTTCATTTTAACATAGTTACAGATCGTCTCTGTAACGGTTCATAGGCAACTTCTACGTGTAATTTGCAACAAACATGATATCTTGCTTTTCATTTTTCGTTCACTAAAAGTTGTGCAAAAATATCTTGAACATTGCTACATCGTGGTTTCCAATAGGGACAAGCGTCAGAAACACTGTCAAAACCCCAAAATGGTCAAAAACTAGTAAAGCCATTAGAAAGAAAATGTCAGTAGAGCTGAAACCCGCTTGTCTTCCTCTACCCGATTGTCTTCCTCTTGAGACACGCATTTCCGAGCGAGCTCCAGCTCGTCTCCTTGGCGCCTGTACAAGAGGAGGAGAGGAAACCGCGCTAGTAGCAGCAGGCAGAGGTCTCGCAGCCGATCTCGTTCTCGTTGCCAGAACAGGATGAAGAGGAGCGGAACCACCAGATGAATACGCTTACGACTAGAAGACGATTGTGCTGAAGCCGAAGAGAAACATGGCCAATAAAGATCGAAAAAAAAAATGAAAGCGTCGAAAAGATTTGTGGTTGCAAAAAACATCAACTAAACGTTTCATTGCGTCTGTAACTTACTATTTTATCGTTGATGAGTTTTATAAACTAGCTACATCAAACGTTAAACAAAATAAATCGTTCACAAAACTAGTTCAAACCCTCAAAAGTTTTCGTTTTTCGAGCTACTTTTTTCTATTTTTGTTCAGGTTTATATTTTTTCATTCATGACCAAAATAATGCTACGTATAAACTTTTTTTTACAATCAGAAATTTTGATATTAGGCAAATCATCATTAGGCCTAGCGGGGGGGGGGGGGGGGGATTTTTTGTAAAACAAGATTCGTTGCGACTGTTCACTGTTCCTCAGCGTAATCAATCATCCCTTACTTTCGTTTGGAAAACTAGTTAATTTTTGTCCTATTCGCAGCCAAAAAAGCTTAAACGACGGGCCTGGCCGGGCTGACAGATTTTTTTGGGCGGTCCTGCCGGTCACTTGAAAGTCGGGCCGTGTCGACCAAACTTCTCCAAGTGGCCCGGCCCGTGAAAATTCCTATCTTACAGTAGAAATTTTTTTTCCATCTGTGGCACTTCTTCGTGCGCGTACTATATCGATACAAGACCCCCAAGCTTTGTTAGAAACATGCCTCGCAAGTGTTTACTTGGGTTTTCCCAGGTTAAGGGTGCTAGACATTTCGAATGGCCAATTGTTATGTTTGGGTTGGTACAAATCGTAATTCATCCAGTTAGAAATTCCCTAAGCGCCCCAAGGTTAAGAGAGGAACTCAATTTTAGGTCCTAAAAGTTAAGGCTCTCAGTACATGGTTACCAAACTCCAAGTTATCTCCAATTCTTTACTTTGGTAGATCGCACATCCTGGTATTCCATGCTAAAAGGGATATGAACAAGCTACTTATGGTGTTGGTTTGCGCTTTACGGTCGATGTTTTCTATGGGGTCGAAACGTGACAATACCGGTGTTATGCTTAGTGCTTCTTTTGTTAAATCCTGCCCATTTTCTAAAAAATTATGCTCCTCACTTTCCAGATTTCGAGGCCTTAGAGATGGGGGGGGGGGTGTCTCCCTTGGGTAATTGCAAGTATGATCTCTTCGAGATCTCTGGTTTAAGGTACTGGTCGTGTGGTCCCGCCTGTTGTGTTCTCTCGGCTGTCGTTGTACGCACGGTCAGTGCCGCACCGAAATCTGCACCTGCTTCCGCGCTCTCTGGGAGTGAGATCCGAACATCTGCCTCAGAAGCAAGCCTACTTCTACTGTTCTTGATAACAAGAGCTTTTAAACACGGGAGAAAATACTACAGAATAAATCGGGATGAAAACGAAATTTTGAAGAACAATGCATCACAATGCTTCAAACACATAATTTTTTTTGTTGCATAGGAAAAAAACATAAAATCGGAAATAAGGCAGTACGCTTCTTTATGCTTTTATTAGCAAAAAAAACTGGTGTTCGATCTCGTCAAACGCCATTAAAGGACTGCCTATTGTCTCCTTTCTTTTCCTCGTTATCCAGTTTTTATTCTGGACTGATTCAGGTTTTTAAAAATCCAATAAATTGTAATATTAAGTTATACCAAATTTAAATTCAAGAACTTTTTGTTTAAAACAGTAAAACAGCATCAAAACATATCGCTAACACTTCCCCTGCCAATGATGGTACGTGGCACGTACCACATTTGCGGGCTGACGCGCGCCGAATATGGTACCCGGCAGCGGCCAGCTAATTTTGTTTATTTCTGTTCAAGCCAATAATTCTTTTATTTCTTTTCATTTTTATTTTGGTTTTTCTTTATAATTCCGTTTGAATAATTTTTTGGAACTCAATTAATGGGGCTCGGACCATATATGACCTGGGGCACAGACTTTCAGGCCGCGTACTTGTTCTCAGTAGATTTAAAAGTGCGCTTTTATTCTTCTTACGTTGTTTCTATTTTTGTTTGTTATTCTTTTTTATTATTATTATTTTCAGAGGATGCAGAAGGCCCGCGAGAAGTTGGAACACGTCAGGGCCGAGTTGGCTGCCGAACCAGCCGGACTTCCTGAGCCGCCGCGAGCGGAGACCGAGGATTCCCCATGTGTCCTGCTAAGGCAAGTACTTTCATTTTTATTTTTTTTAAAATGTATTTTAGGTTGTTTCTTCCGGAGGAAGTCTTCTGAGCGAACTGCTGAACATCGACCTTCTGGGGACCGCCCCGTTGCGCATGTACTACGATTTTCTGGATTCTAAGCCAGTTTCCACCATCGCCGTCACTCTGCTCCTGTGCGCCACGGGTTTCACCTTTTCCTTTCAGTAAGCTGACTTTATTTCACGTGTAATTTTATTTTCAGGAACGGGTTTGGAGCTGTTCATGTCATTTCCGCCGCCTTCATGGCGCTCCTCCTCAGTTAGGGCAAATAAAGGATGTGGAGGTGCGTAACGATTTATTTGTTTTCTGTCTTTTATTAATTAAAAAAAAACAGAGAATACGAAGGTCTCTTTTCCTAACTAGGGAATGTTCCCAAGGGTCCCCCAGCCAATCCGGATGAGGGCCATGCATATCGATAGAGAATTCAACGCTGATTAAGCCGGTGAAGTTCGTTTTTGCTTAATAGCGTTAGTTTACGCTCACCCCTATGCTAATTTTTTTTTCTTTTTTTGTAAATCTAACCGTCTCACATGCGAGTAGGGGATCTTTTACAATTTTTAGTAATAAAAACCAATTTCACAAGAAATCCCCACATTGACAAATTTTTGCAATCCTCTAACAAAATTGCAGTTTTAACGAAATATTTAACGTATCAGGACGGTGTTTCGTAAAGTGGAAGTCGATCGGTATAGCCAAGGGCTGCCCAAGAATTTTGTAAAAAGTCGAAAAATTTGTCAATGCGTCTACGTCTAATATACGGTAGATTACGTGAATGCGATAATAATGTGTTTTTCTTGCCAATGTAGAGCAGAAAGCGGTCGACTACCTCAATAACCTGAATTTTTACCGGTTCCGTGCGAGCGGGAGTCGAAATGTGAGCTCAAAATGGGGTTTTACTCTCTTTGGGGAGGGACGTAGCTGAATTGCTTTCATTCCAATCTTTTTAGTCCTTCTTCTACGAGATTGACCAGAACACGGATGAAGTTGCCCGATGCTCGTCAGGAGTTCTGCCGGTCGCCGTTTTCGATCTCATCCCGGAGACCTCCAAGCTGTTTGCCAGGTACTTTCTCTCCTCCTCCCCTCTATCTCTATCTCTCTCTCTATGTCTATATATTTAATTTAATAACTAAATTCCCTCTTCAGCTCATGTGACATCGTCCCTTGGACCGTGGATGGTCATCTTTACATGGACTCCTTGCAAAGGCATGATGAGGCATGAGGAGTTGGAACTGCACACTTTCATGGAAGATCAGGGAAAGTCCACTTTCAAGTACGTTTCTCTTTTTGTTAATTATATCATTTTTCTATCACAAAACTTTGCCTGAAACCCTACCATTTTTAGGATAAAAACGTCGGTTTCGACCATTACGTTAAAATGGGCGCAGTTGCCATTCACCCCGCCATTCAAAAAATGATGCTCGATGAGGCGACCTGAGATCGTCTGCTCTATGAAGATGAGGTTCCCATTTATGTGAGCGAATTTCGCTAGATATTTTTTAATGGGGTGATTTTCAGGAACGCGAGGGAAACGAGATCAACATCAAGTACTACCAGAAGAACGTCCGCGTAGGTTTTACCCTATTTGCCTAACATTCACGTGTATTTAGGTTTTTTTCGTCGAGACTGTGAAGAACCAACGAACGAAGCGCCACTACAAACTTCCGGACGAGGTGCCGATAGTGATAGCAAAATCAACAGCAAAGGAGAACTGCCCAGGATGGGCTACTTTATCCACATCGAATACAGCATCCTGGTCAGTCACTGAGGGCGATTTCGTAGTTTTTGGTATTCAGATGCCAGAATGGCCTGAGGCAGAAGACTACGATTGCAATGCCTGCATTTGGTCTGCATATCCGGCACAGGAACTTCGTCTAGAACGGTTTCGTTCCCTGCTTCCGCGCTCGCTGGGAGTGCGATCCGAACATCTGCTTCAGAGGAAAGTCCCGCCTACAAGCGCTGTGGAAACATTGCCATTCAGCAGAACCTGAAGATGAAATTCAAGGTTAGTTCGCAGTTGAAACCGTCGCAACTTTAGTTTTGACTAGTTCCGTTAAAGGAACAGCTTTGCAAATCATTAAATGTTTGGCTAACCTTCCAGGAGCCGATTCTTAATAATGACAAAATTGCACATACAAAAAAGGTGCATTACACCTCATAACTTCAGCATTTTCTGAGAATCTACTCATAGCAACGTGATAAAAATCGAAAACACTGCAAATAAGTTTTTTTTTCATTCTTTTGTCTTTTATTTTTGTTTTGAACATCAAAAATGAGTTTTAATTATTTCAACTGCCACCAGCCATCTTTTCAAAGTTTTATTACAAAGGCAGGGCGCCAGCGGTCATAATGGCGTCGTTTTGTGTCATATTGACGCTCGGCTGTCACAAAAAAGGTGGACTATCTACGAACCATGAGACTTATTACAAAAGGAAATTGTGTGAGAGAAGGAAATTGTGTGAGAAAAATTGTGTGAGAGATATAGCCCAATATTTTTGTATCGGGTTTTTGAAGATCAAGCAAACTAGTTGTCTTAGTTGCAAATTAGGTGGATTCATAGCTAAACTCTGCGAAATACGGCGCCATTTCCAATTTTCGTCATTTTTTAAAAGAGTGTTTTGCAAACTTTTTGAGTTTTCCGTTGTTAGAGGTGCCGCAAAATGTGCGATTGTTGTCACTTCACCCACCGTTAGTTTTGGGTACGGAAACTGCAGCTAGCTATAGCTGTCGCCAAATTGGAATCGTGAAAATAACAATAGTTCTCACTGGCCAAATCGACTTGAAAAAAAAATCCTCGGCCCGACCCGCTTCGGCCCGTCCACTTAGACCACCCAGTCAAACTGTCACCCACACGACCAAGGTTCGATCCCGGTCGGGAGACTATATTTTTGCTAACTTACAATTAGTTTCAATGTGTGATAGAAGTATAATGAAAGTGTTTTTGGGGTTTAAAAAAATGACGTAACTGAAATAACGATTTAAAGAATTTTTAATTTGACAAGTTTACAAACCGGCCGGAAACGAGTCAGGCCGGGCCGACACTTTTCTCAGTACGGCCCGGCCCGTTTTGGCCCGCCCCTTCGGCCCGCGGGCCGGCCCGTCGTTTAAGAACTATGCCAATAACATTAGATGTTCAAGTGATGCTCTGTTGATATGGGAAATTCGTAGTCTGATTATTGTTGACAGAGCAGGCTTTGCATGTTTCCGCAATTAGCAAAAGATTTCGGTTTTGCGACAGTTATACATTAATGTTTTTTTTTCAAGTTTTCAAACAACTTTTCAGATGGGCTTGTCGTTGGTAGTTGGTTTTGTGAGGGCGACTTGATCTCTGACTACACGTGAGAGGCCATCTCAGACAATGAGACGGAGCGCCGGGGCAGCATCCATGAAGCTCTCCAACGTGTTCAGTAAGTTTTCTGTGTTTTAAGCGGAAATGGATTGATTCAGATCTGAACAGTTAGCAATCGATCGACGCCGGCCGAATGGGAAATCTGATCAGTTTTGCGAATCATTCAAACTCTCCAAACTGCGAAGCCAAGGTGACGATTGGGTTCACCGTCCTTTAATCTGCAGTTTTAGATCATGATGGAATCCAGCGCATCGGCATTCCAAAATGAACGTCCCCAAGGGCGAGGAGATATTCTTCGACTACAGCTACAACAAAGACCAGAAGGAGTTGCACGTGAATGCGAAGCGTCCAAATGCAAAAGTGTTTTTTTTTTTAATGTTTTGTTCATTCCCCACATTGTTATTCTTAGAACATGTGTGGTCTCCTTTTTTACGGTACTATTCGATGTTTTACGGTACCATTCGATTTTATTGTATCCCTCGATTTTCGGTTCATTTCTTTAGACAAAACGTGTATTTTTTGTAGCTTCCCTGTCTTCTAAAGGGATGTTTATTTAAATGTAGAATGATATTAACCCCCCTTATCCCACCTTGTTGTTCTTAGGCCATTGTCGATGCGCCGTATATGTTATGGGTTTTTTAAAAAATTTATTTTGTTGATCCCCCCATGGTTGTCTTTTGTTGTTTTCGGTTCCTTTCTTCGCTGCGCCGTATTTCGTTATGGTTTTTTTTAAAATTCATTTTGTTGATCCCCCCATTGTTGTCTTTTGTTGTTTTCGGTTCCTTTCTTCGCTGCGCCGTATTTCGTTATGGGCGTTTGTGATGCGTTGGAAGAGATTTCCATAATAAACCATTTGTCGAATTGCAATTGTCCACATACGTCCTCAATTTCTTATCCTCAAATGAAAAATTGTGTACTAGATGGTTCGATTCAAGGTTAAGGCCTTAAAGAAGAATACAAAGCAGGTTTTCAATTGTTCTCAAAACTTTCCGGTTTTTGGGCCCTATTGCCATTTGGGTGGAGTGCGCAAAAGACCTCCTGGTCTTTCTCTTGTGAACAGTGTTTATAACCGTAACTTAGATTTTAGTTGTAACATCCCTAGTATTCTTCTAAAATGGTGTTTTTTTAAAGACGCCGTCTCCCTAAGAATCGGCACTTGCTAATAAGCCAGACACTTAGAAATTAAAAATTGTTTCCAATGGCTGAAATTTTGTATGGGAGCTTCCTATGACCCATAAACATGATTTTCACTGTTTTTGACCCGGGTTCAATTTTGACCTTCTGAGCTTCAGAAGGCATGTCAATTCAATGGTATGGAAATGCACCGTAATCAAAATCTATTTCGATGGTACTCAAAAGACTCCAAATCTGACGCTGAGTAACTTTGTCTAACATGTGAAAGTCGAATTCCCGTCATTTCAAAAAGTTAGAAGCCAAAACGTGTTTTATTTATTCAGGTTTCAATTTTTCATTAATGACCAAAATAATAGTAAAATATTTTTTTACGGTCAGAAATATTGATGTATGGCAAATCATCATTAGGCCTAGCATAACGGGGATAGGCATTCGTTGCGGGACCCCGCCTCTTGTGCGGCGCAGTGCGATGCCTTTTCCTCGACAGTTCTTGGCTCTGTTGTTTTCCCGGTGCCCGCTTTCGAAAATCTCGCCGAATCGCCGCCTTCGCGTAGCACATACTGACAGTTGTTTTTAATACCGCTGGCTCGCGGCCAAGAGGAGTCTTTTCCTCTACATTTCTTGCGACTTTACTTATTGCGTTTCTCGTTCCTTAACCTATTGTGCAGTGATTGTCGGTGATTCTATTGAAAACTCATCACATCAAAGAAAATAAGTGTTGCTCGGCGAAATCAAGCATTCTCTACTTTCTCATGGAAACCTAGCAAATTACTATCCCATTCGCAGCCCAAAAGCAGCGGGTAGTAATTTTACGTTAAAAAAGATTAGCCTATTTTTTCTTGAGAGCTCAAAATTAGAGTCGCTCCCCATGTGAGATAACTTTACAGTCTCAAATGCTGCAAGAGCATCTGTTAGCTCACCCACTGGGTAAATCGTCCCTATTTCGCCCCAGAACTTTCTAGAATGATCCTTGATGGCTCTCCACGGTTGACCTTCTCAGTTTGATGTCTACTCAACGCGAATACTCAAGCGCCCTTTCTCATTCCCACCGTACAAACTTCAAAAGCAGGATCACTGAAAGGAAACGAATTGGCGGATCATAGCCGTTCAGTTTATGTGAGAGACTTTAACCCCTGCTCCCTTCTGGCATTGCGAATGTTCGCCGTCGCTCGTCGCAATCGCGCCCGGCTGTGTTTACGGGGCACCTGCTGTGGTGATTCAGCGCGCACGCTCTTTTTCTGTTAGTTTGTAACGCTTACTCATATGCGATCGTAGAAAAAAACTTCCTACGTCGTGAAAAGTCCGTCGCCATCCATTCACACGCATCATCAGCAAAACAATGTCCCTTGGTAGGTATGTTCCGTTTTATTTCTGCTGTTAAGATACCGTCTCTGAAGAAATCGAGCGGCCCAAGTGAGACCACTGTCTTAGAAATTTGGTGATAGTCTCAGAATCGGCTCAAATTTGGTCAGTATTCCTGCGACCATTGTACGGCATTTTGAAAGTTTTAGGTCGATATCGATTTTTTGATCAGGGTTACGTAGGGTAATTTCAAAAAAAATGGTCAAAATTATTGGAAACAGGTCATTTCCAGTACGTTTAGTATTAGATACACCAAATCTGATCCTAAAAAAAACAATAAGTTTGCGTTCTTCCGCACAGGACCCAAAAAACTCCAAAAAAGTGAAATTTTGCGTTCCAAAATGGAGTTTATCGAATTTTTCGACCTTTGACTTGAAAGACGCGCAAAAGTTGACCATATCCATTAAATTCTACGTTTCGTTGTGCATCGAAAACATATACTGATGTTGAAATTATCTGGACCACGTCATGCCAAAAATTGCCTTTGTAAGTGAACTTTTCCATCAATTCGATTAGGAGAAATTTCAATTTTGTTGGGTCAGAACATTTTTTCTTCTGGAATCGACAAAAATGTTCATGAGTTTAAAAACAATGAATATCGATATTGTTTACCATGTGAAACTCTGCTCTTAATTTGAAGAAACTTTACTGTATCCACTGGGTAAATGACAGCTGTCAGGTAACCCAGTAGATGAAATATCCCGATTTTGCAGCTGAACGTTTTCGGATGGTACTTTATGGCCCTCCACGGGTGACCTTTTCAGTCTGACGTCTGTTGGCCGCAACCGTTGGTGTCACTCACGCCGATTTTCGCACAATTACCCAAGGGATGCAATTTTCCCTTTGCTCATCACATGCCTTTTGTCAGCCGTTCTTTGAATGAGACCTGCTCTCCTATCATTCTCTATTCTTTCTACTTCCTTTCAATTAAGACTGTTTTTCTAAAAGAAAAACGATTTTTTCCCATTCTCTTCCCTCAATTTTCCTTCAAACATCAACTACATTGCCATTCTTTCTCTTCATAGTTGTCGTTCAATATAACATAATTCGCCATGATATACTGAATTTGTTAGCGATTACACGCCGATACTGTACAATTTTCGTGATTCAGGAAAGGGTCGCTGTTTCGTTGGGATTCCAAGCTCTCTAAATAGTTTCAAAATGATTACCAACTACAACAAAAATTAAATAACATCACAGGACTAGCGAATCATTGACTAGTGAATCTTGACACGTCTAACGTTTTTGCAGTGCAGCAGTGCAGTTTTTTTGAAAGATAATTTTGCAAATTTTATTTAGCCTTTAATCTTTCCTTCTGTGCCAGAAAAACGTAAAAAAAAATTTCAATGCGTAGAAATTTTGATTTAAAAATATCATTATTTGTCTAAACTACCGCGGACAGGCATTCGCTGCGGGACCCCGCCCCTTCTGCGGCGCAGTGCGATCCTCCTCGTCCCTCGACAGTTCTTGGCTGTTGTTTTCCGGCGCCCCTTTCAAAAGGCGCACAATTTCGAAAATCCCGCCCGAACCGGGGCTCGCACGTGCCGACGGTTGTTTTTAATATCGCTGGCTCGCTCCCAAAAAGACTCTTTTCCTCTTTATTTCCTGCGACTTAACTTCGTGCGTTTCAAATTCCTTTGCCCTAATTAAGATTGCCAGTTTAGTTGGTTGTTTTAACGTTTTGTTGTACAATTTCAACGTTTCAATTTTGGCTTATTTTGGGTTTACCAAATAAAAACACTGTCATGTCATGAAATTCGAACAACAGACGTTTGTCCCCAATACCATTTTACAACCGTTAGGAAGGTAGAAATTAGAACTGAAATAATTGTTTACGGCCTACCGGTAGTGATTCTGCATGGAGATCTCCTAACACATTATGCTTATAGTCGCTTCCCTACGCGAGATAATGTTTTCTGTCGCCAAGGGTGGCTACCGGGCCGGGCCGGCCCTCTCTTCAAAAAATCACGGCCTGGCCCGCGGCCCGAGGTCAAAAATTCCAAAAATTTTAAAATAAAAAAAGTTTTTTTTTACGAATTATGTGCGGGAATTCGTAACAAAAGCGTTTCGTTTTCTGTTGTACCTAATGTTCAAAACAACTATGGTAAAAAAAAATTTTGTCGGCGAGGGATCGAACTGGAGCAACTTGGGATTACCTGTCCGACCTCTTAGCCACTCGGCCATCAAAAACATACCAAATATATATATATAGCTGTCTCCAAATCGGAATCGTGCCAATAAAATTAGAATGTTCAAGTGATGGTCTGTTGATATGAGAAATTCGTAGTCTAATCATTGTAGACAGACCACGGTTTGCATGTTTCCGCAATTAGCATAAGAATTCGGTTTGGCGACAGCTATATAGGGTAGTTCGAATCCTCATTCACACAGTTTGTTTTGCACAATTAGAACTATGTTTTGCCACAAACAGAACTTAAAAATAATGACTTTGAATTTCATTTAAAAAGAGATTTTGAAAAAAGTGGAGCCGGCCCGGGCCGGCCCGTTCCTCAGATTTTCTCTGCCCGACCCGGGGCCGGCCCGCTGGTCAGCCACCCTTGATTGTCGCCCATGTTTGTTGTTAGGTGACCTATTGGATCGATTGCGTCCCAGCCCGTCCATGGTTGACCCTTCTGATCCTCACGTCTGTTCGCCGCCACATCGCGGTTACTCACGCCGCCTGGCGCGTTTTTCAGACAATTGGTGTTGTCCTTTGCACAAGTTCACCACTTTCTGTTTTCTAATCATCCATTTAATATGAACTGCTGTCTTGTCGTCTCTTTCCTTTTAACTTTGTATGATCTTTTTTTCCCTTTAAGTAAAGCGTTTGTGAAGGAATATACCTTTTCGCAATTTGTACAAATGAACCAAACAACGCCAGCAGGGCTAAAAGACAATTCGCGTCTTAGGCCTTCCAAGAATTTCTCACTCTTTTGCAACCAAAAAATTGCGAAGTGGCGCCAACTTAGCTCGCGGTAACAAACGGATCATTGTTTACGGCCAACGCCATTCGTGATTCAGCAAAATCTCCTCTTTTGCCTATTATCATGCAAACTTATCTATTATCATAGTAATTTTTAGGTTTTTGGTTAACAGTGCAACTTATGGGCATCTAAAATGCTGGTAATACAAAAAAACCGCGAAAGGCGCGTTGACTTTTTGAATAATAGAATAGTTGAATGTCATGGCAGCTGTCAGGTTAAGCCCGGATCAAAATCCTAGCCCGTTACGTTACAATACTTAGGAGGTACGGTTAAACTTTATCTTTAGCTAAGCACATTATTAAAAAAAACCTGCTTTCTCCCCCCCCCCCCCCTTACTGTACAGTGATCACTAACGCAAATGTAGTCAGGGGTGGATGATCAATGGGCTGGCCCGTGTATATTTGATAATCTTGATTTTTAATGTAACTTTTTTCAAAGTCAATATTTTTCACTTCTTTTTGTTGCAAAACACAGTACTGTTTGTGCAAAACATACTGCGTAAAGGAGGATTCGAACTACCCTATATTAATTTTGTATAATTTTCATGACCGACTGGCTAAGAGGTCACACTGGTAATCTGAAGTTGCCCCAGTTCGATCCCCCGCCGACAAAACTTTTTGCCTTACTTGTTTTATGCATTAGGTACTATAAAAACCGCAATTCGTGCTCATAGGTTATGAAAAAAATTTCTCTCAACTTTCAACAATTTTAATCTCCGGACGCCGGATGGCCCGAGCCGGGCTTAGACTTTTTGGGAGAGGCCCGTCCCGTCCCGTAGCCACTTTTGAATGTAATCATGCGTTTTTGTGAGAGACTTTAACTCTGGCCTTCCTGGAATTGCGAAAGTTAGGCATCGTTGGTCGCGATTGTACCGGACTCTATTTACGACGCAACTGCTGCAGGGATTCAGCCGGCAAGTTCTTTTTTTGGCTATTTTGCAACGCTTACTCAAGCGATTGTAAAAAATAAATCATCGTGAGCAGTCGGCCGTAGTCCACTCACATGCGAATCCAGAAAATTCACGTCACCTTGCAGTCATTCTCACCAAGTGATTTTTGCGATAAAATATGAATGGCGATGTAGTGTAACATCAATTATATTCTTCTGTTGGTTTCAAGAAACTACGTAAAACCTTTTTGCTTTAATAAGATATAACTTTTTATGCCCGCTTTGGGTAAAGGTGTTAGTTGGCCTACTGAATGATATATTTTACTGTGCCTCAGAGCTTTCCGAGATGGTCATTGATAGAGAATATAGTATATTTTGCGTTATTGTCATACTGAATGTTTCCCCAATTTTTCCGCACTGTGTATATATGTATAGAAAGTAACGCTTTTTATACGTCAGGTTAGGGAAGTCCTACCAAATATTTTTAGCTTGTGGGACTATACTGCCTGACTAGAATAGAACTGTAATGTTTAACAAGAAAATTATTTTGCTCTCTTTTTGTAGGGTCCTGAAGAACCAAACCACCCTCCGCCTTAGAATTCGCTTTTTCACACACATTGAGTCTTAAGTTTTGAAACGAAGGAGACACTGTTGCCCAATACTTATATCGGTTAAAGTAAGCGAAACCCAAAACAGCTTTTCTTGGATCAGATAAGGTTACAGTGGTTAGTTTACTGCTGTTTAGTGATCTCTTGAATCAAAACAGTCAAATTAAATACGTATTCGCTTTGCCCTAGAAATCGATCGACAGTTTTTATTGGGCTTCACCGCTCACCTTCAGATTAGCTTTTACTATTCACTTACCCGTTTTCCACTGCCAAACCTCCTTTTGATTCGAACTGCTGTCCTGCCCATCACTTCCTTATCCTCTTGTTTTCATTTTTTTGCCCATTTTGTAATTAGGAACTCTTTTTGGTGTTTCCTTTCCGTTTGTTTTTCAAATCTAATGGTTGTTTTTTTCAGCAGCTGTCATAAATACCTGCTGAATAAACTTTTCGAAGTTTGAAAAAAAGATCGGCTCGATTTGCTGAAGAGGATGGACGGTTCAGATGAGGCTGCCAAGGACAATGAGGCCGACAGAGGAGGAGAAAGGAACCACTGGAGACGTTCCCTCGAGTGAAGGATTCATCAGTTCGAAAAAGAAAATTGGACGCCCTCCAGGAAGCAAGAACAAGCCAAAGAGAAGGCGATCTCCCAGCCCAGACAACGTGCCAATTGAAAGCCCGAAGACCATATGGTACAGATCGAGAAAGATCAGATCGCCAAGATCCAAGACTTCTCCGCCAGAATTAACCGACTTCACAGTGAATCCGGCCGATTTCATGGATGACTTGGACGAAGTCGATTTGGACGTCACCAATCAGTCAGAGGGCATTCCAGAAGCCCCTACTGATCCCTCTACCTAGCCAAAGGACGAGGCTGGAGTTCCAATCCTTTCTCTTGGAACGGACGATCAGAAATGATTCTCCAACTTCTGCAAGAGGAACAAATCCGCTCTTGTCTTCCACTACGGCGGAGCCAAAGGAGTGTACTTCAAGAGGGCATTCACTCCGAAGATCCATTTCATCAATGAACCCAAGAAGCTGGCCAAGATGAAATCCATTCTGACCGACGAGCACGCCATTAAGTCTCTGCCGGTCGGACTTCCCGCCCCCGCCCCGGGATCTTACTTCTACTTGCTAGACGAGAACATGTTCGACAAGGACAGCATCAAAGAGGACAACTTCTTTTCTTAGAAAAGGTGAGCTCTAATTCCAATTTTTCCAAAACGCTGCCTCGCCAATTCTTGACTTCCTGCGGCCGCGGAATAGCATAAAAACAAGGGTGGTTGAGGGCCGGCCCGGGGCTGGCCCTCAGTGAGGCCATGGGCCCCTCAGGGGAAGCCCCAGTCGAGTCTGGGCCCAGTCAGAAAAAGAGCGAACTTTGAAATTTTGAATTTTTAGACTTGTTTTGGGATTTTTCCCTATTTTTCAGTTGATTTTCCCATTTCCACTTTATTTTTCTACCAAAAACAGTACATAATTGCCTGAAAGTTTAAAAAAATTCAACAACAAAAAAATTTGGATTAACATTTTTGGTATGTAAATATGGTATTTTAATTGATCATAGTTCTAGTTTGCGCCAAAAATCGTTGTACACAGGAAGATAATAAATTATTATGTTGCTAAAAGAAATTTCGAAAAATTCTTTTTTGCGCCAAAGTGTCAGGGCCCAAAACTTGCCCTCTGCCCTGAGCCTGGGCCCGGGCCGGCCCTGAATTTTTTTCACCCCTGCAACATTTGCTGTCGCTCGGGATTCCTTGTCGCTTATTGTTTCCCACCCGCCTCTTACTCATCCCGCGCCGTTTTTTATTTCTTTGGAAACACGGAGAGAAACAGATGTAACCTCAGGGTTTTCCCTTGGGAGACCCTGAAGGCTTTCCCTGCTAAAACCGCTGCTAAAACCGCCGCGAGAGCTTGCTCTACCGAAATAATCCATCGTTTACAGAGCCCGGGAGACTACAAAAGGAGAAGAGACGACGGCTCAAGGAGAGGTAGCGATGTCTCCGTCATGCTCACCGACTTCTGATCTCTGTAGACTTTATACATGAACGTAGTTTTATTAATACTCTGTCTTGATTTCTCTAATACACGGTCTTAGGACTTTAGGATACATAACTCAGAGTATAAAGAGAGGCAAGGAGTGAGACTGAGAATATGAATCACAATCGAAAGTGAATGGAACCATCAGGGAAAAAAGTTTGACATGAATTTTCTAAACAGCTGCGCCACTATACTTTAGTTGTCTTATGAACGCTCAAATTCTTCTTCTGATGACAAAATTTCTTCTTGGGATAACAAAATTTGGTTACACAGATTTCAGGCAGCTTTTTGTTTTGGAGTGTATGGAAACATCATCAAAAGCTTCCTGAGGATAATTTCAACTGTGTCTGTTCGTTGGGTTTAAACGTTATCGTTGTTTGGCTGATAAAACTTAGCAAAATGAATGGCTGCCTGAATTGACAACGAAACCTGTACGCATTTAAAATTGACACAAAATTTTCCGTCTGCTAGGCTATTTTCCTTTTCTCTTTTCGGGTTAAATTTTCTGCCCGCAGTACTCAAAATGGTTACGAGCCAGAAAAATCCTTGTCTGAGGCCACGGTTGTGAAATTTTGTGTGAAACCTCGGCTAATATGAACTTTGGCAATTTTTCTCAATGCTAGAGAAGGCGTCTGTCACAAGGCAAAGAAGAACCATGTTCATTCAAGCTTTTTCTTCATTTTGGAATGATACAAGGACATTACAATGGTTTTAGGCTAGTTTTTAGTTTTAGTAACTTTTTGGGTGCCCCCTGAACTTTTTGCGATGGCATGTTTTCGAATAAACTGGCTCCCATTAGCTTGTGGTAAGTAATTTGAATAATAAAATGGCTCCAGGATAAGGGGACGTATAGGGAATTCATCAAATATATTAATAATTTGCAGGAGAGAAAAACTTAAAAACTGGTTTTAGGTTGAAAATGCCCAATGATGAGTAATGTTATTTAGATTATATGCTTTCGAACAATGAACGCTGAGTCTATTTTCGTCAACCATTTGAAAGAAAAACCGTTTTTCTCTGTTAAAAAAATATTTTTTCTTGAACGACAATTTTCAAATTTCATTTAGCCTTTAATCGTCCCTTCTGTGCCAGCAAAACATTATAAAAAAACTTCGATGCGTAGAAATTTTGATTTTAAAAAAACCATTATTTGTTCCAAACTACCGCGGGCAGGCATTCGCTGCAGGACCCCGCCCCTTCTGCGGCGCACTGCGATCCTCCTCGTCCCTCGACAGTTCTTGGCTGTTGTTTTCCTGCGCACACTTTCGAAAATCCCGCTGAATCGGGGCTCGCACGTGCCGACGGCTGTTTTGAATATCGCTGGCTCGCGGCCAAAAACACACTTTCCCCCTACATTTTTAGCGTTTCTTATTTCTTCATCCAAATCAAGGCCGTCAGTTTAGTTTTTCGACATTTTTCAAGATTTCAATTCTTTGCTAAAGGGGTTGCAAAAGCAAAAGAATTCTCATCCGGTCATTGAAAAAATGCATTTGGATCAATGTCCTAATGTGTCCTATAGCTTTCTCGGATGGCCATTCGTGGCCCTCCACGGGTGACCTTCCGACTCGACGTCTGTTCCCCTCTGTTGCGGTTTCTCATGCGCACTTTCGCAATCCCGCCAAAACTGTGCCTTGTAGCTACTAACTGACACCCAAGTTAGATACTAGTAAATGTCCCCCATGTGTCAAATACAGCTGTTATGTGACCAATTGAATCAGTTGTGACCCAAAAGTACTTTGGATGGCCCATGGCTCGAGCCCGGCGTTTGTTCGCCGACGAATAGTACTCACGCCAGCTGGCGCGTTTTTTCAACCAAGTTGGTTCACTATTATTTGATTTTGTGAAGATACGCAAACTTTGCTCGAGGTAACGAACGTATCATTGTTTACGGCGCAGCCGCAATCGTTTTTCAGCTCAATCTCCTCCTTTGTCAGTTATTGCATACTTGTCAATAATCATAGCATGTTTCCCAGCTTCGGCCCGGCCCGCTGATCAGCCACCCTTGTTCCGTGGCAATAAAAGTTCAGTCCAGGGGTCGGAAAGCCAGGGAAGTGAGTTTGACTCAGAGCTTTCCACGACTTCATGGATGGCCCCGTCTGACTTTGAAGTCTGTTCCCCCGCCGCTGCGGTTACTCACGCGCACTTTTGCATTCCCGCCAAAACTGTGCTCTTTTGCTTCATTGATACTTATTGACCTCGAGACTCTAGCACGTGAAAAATCTCAGCAAATTTCTAATCTCGCTGGCTTTGCGCGAACCAAAGAAGTGTTCGTACGAAACGCTCATAGAATGCAGTGTTTGGGTGTTTTTTGTGAAACTGTACTTTTCACCAAGATTTCCGCAGTTTGTATACGCCCGACCGACGATTTTTAGCGCGAATTTCGTCGTCGTAACGGTGCGCGGGCTATCCGCGTTGTTTAGTTCGGACTATGCGAGGAATATTGTTTACGGCGCACCATCAACCGTGGTTTTCCCCCAATCTTTCAGGTTCTGGCTATTCTAAATCTTACATATCCAGGAAACAAAAAATATTTGGTCGACGATGTCAAACCTCCTTTGTCTATAATTGCGCATACCTAACGAAATTCGTCCCATTCGGAACCAAAAACCTGCAAGCGTTATAAAAACTCCTTATTAATGGAAGCAAAGGAGCCATATAAAACTTTATCTTAAACTTCGTTTTGATCTATTTTTAATGACACTTTTTCGTGTGAGGTAATCAATTCTGTCACGAAAGTGGCAATGGCAGCTGTTAGGTGACCCAATGGATCAATTACCCCTACTGTGCCCCAGAGCTTTGTCCGATGGCCCTCCCGAGTGACCTTCTGACTCCGACGTCTGTTGCCCTCACAAGTTACTCACACTCTGTTCTATTCCGCACATTCCCGCCCGATTGGTGTCAGTTTGCTAGCAAAGTTGAATCTATTGCCTTCTTCTGGCCATCATTTTCCTTCTATTTCTTTTTTTAGAAGGCTTTCGATTTTTTCAAAAATAAAAAGTTTAGGTTTTCATTTTGGACTTAGTTACAACTTTTCTTTTTAAATTATGTGTCGACTTTTCGGAGGTCAAAAATTGTGAGGTAAAATCCACATATGAAATTTAGTTCTTTTCGATTTCTTAAAAACCATCAGAACATTCAAAAACATGTTGTTCTATAGATATTTGTCGTCAAAGACAGAAATTAAGTCTAAAGTCTGGAAACGAAGGAGACACCTTTTCACAAATTTTATATTATTTAATATGAACCAAACGCAAGGTCGCTTTTCTTGAATTTGGTAAGGATACAGCCGCCAACGGGTTAATCACTGTTTTTGGGTGACCTCTTTAGTAAAATTACCGTTGTGCCCTAGAAATTGATCGAATGACCCTTGCTGGCCCTTCGCTGCTGAACTTCTGACTCTGATGTCTGTTAGCCACCATTGCTCTCCATTTGCCGCCTTTCCACTGTTGTTTTGCCAAAGTCAATTTGATTTGAACTGCTGTCCCGGCCCTAATTTCCTTTTATTTCTCTTGTTTACTTAAAAACATCCCACTTTTTGTAATGAAGCACTCTTTCTGTTCTTTCCCCTTCGTAACTTTGTCTCTCAATCTAATTGTTTTTTCAGCGGCAGTCATATATACCTGCTGGAAAAAACTTCAAAAATAGATTTTGGTGAACCAGGAGAGAAGAACCTAGAAGGCTACAAAACCTTTCTCATTCAGGTAAGAATCTTACTTACCTTTTTTGCTTTTTAAATTTTTGTATAAAAAAGTTACGAACAAAAATTTGGTATTAGAAGGTGGTTTTGTTTTTAAAAATCTCGTGTTATCTTTTAAAATTTTTTTTTTTAGGCTTCAAGGCTTCTTGGTTCACAAGGAGAACCACTTCGCTATCGCCGTGGTGCGCATTCTACCTCAGCGTCATCGGACATTAAAGTTTGTTTATTTTGAATTAATATTTTTACTTTTGTTTTTTTAGAAGGATTGCATCCGATTCGTCGAGAACAACGAGAAGGAAAATCGGAGGAACAGGTAAGATTTTATTTTTTTATTTCTTTGTTTTTACTTGGGTGCAATATGTCTAGAAATTTTGCGAGATGTGTAAAGCGACAATAGTTTTGCGGCTTCTGCGAATCTTTCAGCTGTCCGTTTCATACATTTTGTTCCGGAACGGATCAAAAACATATTCAATGGACGGATCTTTTAAACAAAACTGACAACGATTGGCTTGAGAAGAACATTTTCCGTGGTTCTGCAAAATGGTTGTTTTCTTTGATGATTAGCAATTTGCATGTGCAATTTGATAGCGGTAATAGAACACATAATTTTATGTTGTGTAAAACTAAGACTATTACGTGCAGGATCACCGCAAATTTTCTCTTCTTTTGCATTTTTTGACCCGCCTTAAAAATAAGTTTTTTGAAGAAATTATTTCGGTTTTATTAACTAATGAGCGCAATCATACGCATCAACCGCAAAACTTTTGTTTCTCGTTTTACATCTATTTCCCTGCACCGCAATTCACGTATCAACTACAAAACTTTTGTCGTTTTAAATATTTCCCCTATTTTCTAGACATTCACAAACTCGTTTGGAGGTTTCTGTTGCGAATAACCAAACTTTGGAATATTTATACCCAAAACTGTACGTAATTATCAAATGTAAAAAGGGCACCTCAGACATTGAATCCAATATAATTTGTGAGGTGAAGATAGGTGAATGGTATTTAATAATTCAAAAACAGATGAATACTGTCTCGCCATTTTAATTTCTTTCGTATCCCAGAAAAAGGGGTCACACTCAAAAATCTAAAAACGCTGTTATGTTTGGCAGATTTAACCAAGAATGTTTAGTGTTTTCAGTTTCTGGTGTTCTGATACCTAAATTCAGTTTGTAATGAGAAAAAGAATGCCTAACATTGGCTTTGAACTCAACACGAAAATATTTTCTGAATTCAGCCAGCATTCAGTTTTGGTTTCTGTGTTAGTACCAACAAACACTTTGTGAATCTAGCTGAAATGTTGACAGTTTGTTCTTTTTTAAAATCTGGTAAATTGGATTCTAATTTCGCCATTTTTTGGGTGTCCCTATATCGGTCAGAATTGCGAAGATTGAAATTTATTTATTAACATTTGTAGAAGCGTAGAAATAAATCTGAAAGGCTGCGTTTGACCAGGAGTATTTGCTCCGTCGAATCGCCGGGTAAACACAGGTCTCATGTTCCCAGTTGTTCTTGGCAGGTTGCTATAGCTGTAGAAGCGCGAAGGTAACGCACATGCCGATGGCAATAAGAATCTGTTGGTTTCTCTCCCGCAACATCCACAATGACCAGCTCTGATTCTTCACGAACTCGCCCATAGTGAGACTGATGACGCACAACACACTTGTCCTGCAAGTAAAGAACTATTTTTTAAAGGAAAGTCTGCTTAAATCTTAACGCCTATTCCCTTATTTGGGAACAAAAATTGTCCCAATTCGGTTTGTATGAAAATTTATCTAATTATGCAAAAAGAAGGGGGTCAACGGAAACTTCGCAACCCTTTTGAGCCGTAAAAGACCATTATGCATAAAGGAAAAGGGTATTGAATAGGTCAAAATGCAATATAAAATTCCTGCATATTAAATTACCCAAAAAAGCATAAAAGTAGAGGCGTACCTCATCCACTCTCCTTGGAGGCTGCAGATTGCAGGTCGGAAGAAATGAGGGTCTCTCCCTTGATGAAAGGCTTGGAGTCGAAGGTGGAGGCGCATTTATGGCGCTTCTAAAACAGAAGTATCAACGCTGATTTGAGATTCGAGGAATAGAAAGGAAAAGAAAGAAGAAAGGAGTAAAAAACTTTCGACCGGGAGCCGCAATCGAATCAATCGAATGATTGTAAGATTCCGTCGCCGGCCGATATCGCTATGTTTTGATGCCCTTTTCCATTAACGCAGCCGCCGCCTTCACGGTGTCGTAGCCGTCCGAAGGCGCTGAGTAAGCGCCCTTACCTCTTTGCGTCCGCAGAGACCGCCGTGGCTGAGTCACCCGTCTGACGACCGGTGATTAGATTGACCATTTGAATTTGTCTAGCTAGAATATGCACCGATGTTTGCAGATTGGCCCTCAAATTCGGCCTTCGCGGTTGTAAAAGATGGTGTGGACAGATCCCCATGGGAAATCTGCCTACCAACAGTCGAAATTTAAACGATTTCAACAATTGAAAAAAATAATAATGAGCAAATGAATTCCATATACACCACCGAAAACCTTAGGGAAAGGATATTTGGAACATTTTCTGGAATAATTTCATACCACCCTACCTTCCAAAATGCTCAATTGCTACAACAAACCCCTGACCTTTCCCAATTCTAAAGGAATTCAAAAACAGGCATGTTGATTGGTTAGCAGCACTTTTGCGCCGCTAATCTGAACCAACCATTGGCCGCCAAATCAGTGAGGCGATTATCCTAACGGACGAACTTCGTTATACATGAAGATGTATATGATGAAAAAACTTTCGGTTTTCAATTCGCCAATTTATGCGTTTCTAAAAAAAACAGTTGTTTTAGCCTTTTAAAGTCAGTATTTCAGAAAAGTGACGACTGGATGTAAGGCCTACAACTCCCGTCGGAAGACTGCAACACAAGAGCACTTGAACCAACTAAGAAATTTGCTGGATGCTCGACAGGGACAGGTAGGCATTAATTAAATTTGTAACAATGAACAGTTTCAGGAAAAGAGTTGCAGCTCCTGCGAACGAACGCTGAAGAGGATTTTTCATCTTCGTTCAAGCTCCAAGAACTGCCACAATTGGAGAAATATCAAAGCTTTTCTTCACGGTTCAAAGGTAAGTTTTTAGCAGAGTTTTTGTTTAAACAATTGTCGGGAAAGAAAGACATTGGACTATATTTTGTTCAGTTTTGAGCCAGAGCGAAATAAATATTCATCCTGTGATATTGCGGCATTGTTTTCGAGAATCCCATAACACAACTTCGCTTTAGACTGAGCTTGATTGTCTAAAAAACTATTTTTAAAAAAATATTCCAAGTAATTTTTTGCGATTTTCAAGAATTCAACTTCGAGCTGAGCAAACATTTTGTTCAATTTTAATCCCCCTTTATGCAAACCACTCATTTAATTACCGTTTGATTTTTCACAAACATTTTTTTAGGGTCTTCGTCGATACCCGTCCATCCCATGGACAAAGGTCCAGCCGAGTTGAAGTTCCAGAAGATTCGGAACGTGTCAGAACGATGGAAATGCAACGCGACGAAAATGATAAAAATTAGATATATTTATTTGAAATAAATGCAATATTAGAATCATATGCTGATGCTATTAGAATCAAGAGAGAGAGAAATAGAAGATGAGAAAAACACGTTAACAAACAAAGACAAAGAAGATGACAAAGAGTTAAATAGAAATAGAGATAGAGAAAGAGAGAGTGAAAGAGAGAGAGAGAGAGAAAGTGTGTGTGTGTGTGTGTGTGTGTGTGTGTGTGTGTGTGTGTGTGTGTGTGTGTGTGTGTGTTTGTGTGTGTGTGTGTGTATGTGTGTTTTGACTCTTGTGTTTTAAGGTCTTAAACTACTTAACATGTTTTGAATATGCTGCCATAACAACCAAAACTACGTGTAGGTTACAAGAAACTATCAACGTGTCGTTAAAGGGAAAATATCTGATTTTGACAAAGAGTGTTATCTAGAAGTAAGAAAGCGATTTTTTGAGTAATGAGCCTGAAACAAAGATAGTATTCTTTAAAAATCCATTTGCAAAACTAAAACCTACTCTCAAATTTTGTTGAAAACACATGTTCAAATCAAAGAGCATGAAAATTGAAAATTGTTGCTTTGTCCAGCTGAAGTTCGCTAGAAATTCCGTGTATGAAATTTTACAAACAGAAAATGAAATTCTAATGTGTACTTAGTAATAATGTAAGTATTATAACAACAACAATAGTGTTTGAAGAAACAGTAATACAAACACTGTATGAGTGGTCAAAACTTCCGTTTGAGTAAGCATATGGTGACTCTGCAGAACTCTTACAATACAAAGGCCCGAGAAATTTCAGAATCTGTCATCCCTGTACACGTCATGGGTAGGAAAAAGTTGCAAAATACAAAAACATGTACTTTAGGCGTTTAAATAAACGAAACATTTCATAGAGAGCCAGTCGTGTCTAGACGGAGCGTTCATTTTAAAAAAAAAAACACTTTTTTTTCTTTTCACTGTCCACGGAACACTGTTATAGTGTTGTTTTACTATTGTTTTTCTTCAATTTTGCAATGACCAAAAAAAATGTCAACCAAGAAAACATGGTTTAAAATAAGAACATCA
The DNA here is from genome assembly GCA_964057215.1 of Oscheius myriophilus. Taxonomy (NCBI): domain Eukaryota; kingdom Metazoa; phylum Nematoda; class Chromadorea; order Rhabditida; family Rhabditidae; genus Oscheius; species Oscheius myriophilus. The sequence goes on along the minus strand of OZ059907.1, from coordinate 9,717,404 downwards.
TAACAAGATATTTTGAAATCACACTTTCTTTATTTTTGTAACAAAAGTTTCGGACTGATCATCCTATGTATATTAAATATGAACTTCTAAGAACTAAACAAAAATTTGACATAAAGTAACAAACTACTTTAAGGAACATTGTAAACTGCGTTTAAAGGCTTTGTGAAAAGTGATTGTCGTTGCGACTACTTCAACTTTGAAACAAATATGATAATTGAATAGTTTTGCAATAATTGAACGAAAACTTTCGGGGCGTGTTTTTACGGAAAAAACCGAACTTCGGAACTGTGATTATTTTATGTGAATTTTTCGAACCAGTGTTACGCGGAAACTCATATGTTGCCATAGAGCTTTTTTTTGCATGTTTTATTGTACAAAACAAAATTCTGTAACTTTTGTAACAAATAAATACCATTGGGACAGAGCAAGCAAAACATTTTTTTTTGTATAATAAACCTTGCTTCGAAAATTCTTGGAAAGCTGAATGAACCACTTTTTATCAATGGTGAGGTCAACTCACGGCCCACGGCTGACCCCAACCTAATTTTAAAAGCAGGCAACAAAGCCGTTATATCCAGCTTTTGTTTGTTTCAGATTCAAATTTGTAGACTGCTTTCAGAAAACCACAAAATTGCTACAACAAAAAGTTACATCCTGCAATTAGACCCAATATGCATTCTTCGCTTCTGTTCGTTTCTGGTCTGTCTAGTCTGAAAAGATAACCTTTAAATCAAAGTGACCGCCCTTTGCGCCCAAAGTATTCGATTTCTGATCTTGATCTGACGTCCCCCGGAAGCACTCCTTGTGACCAGTAGGTCCGGTTGGGTGTCGCCACAATGCTTACGTTTGGTTACATCCCCTGCCGATAAGCGCTGAATTCGATTAGATATGATCACAAGGCTTCTTAAAGGCAGCTTCCGCCACGTCTTTTGCAGTTACCGCTGGCCATGCGGACCGCTCTCTTCCTTCTAGCCCTAGTGGGCCTACTCCATGCCGTTCCCTTCTCTATGAAGGCCAAGAGCGCCGGTTCCATTAGGAAAAAGTTGATAAGGTAATTCTTGTTTTTAAATTTGCAGTCAAAATTTCACTTTCAGCCAAGGAAAATACAACGACTACTTGGCAAAACTGCACAAGTCTAGGACTGAAGTACTTGCCACTGGATCTCAGCCTTTCATTGATTACTTTGATGACTTCTATCTAGGAAACATTACTCTTGGAACCCCTGGTAAGTCATTTTTCATCAAATTTTCTTTATCTATTGTCATTCACTCATCATATATTTCATTTTAGCCCAAACTTTCACCATTGTTCTTGACACTGGATCCTCCAACCTTTGGGTGATTGACGCCGCCTGCACCACCGACGCTTGCAACGGAGAGCCCGATAGGTAGGTCTTTGACCAAATCTTATCTACAAGACTAGAACCAAACGAAAGTTGATGTTTCAGTGGCTACACTAAGAACAAGTTCGACACCACCAAGTCCTCCACTTTCGTTAAGGATGGAACTCCTTTCTCCATTGCTTATGGTTCTGGAAACTGCGCTGGATACCTGGGAATTGATGTCCTAAACTTTGGAGGTTAGTTTCACTAATGCCGTTCATTACAATTCACTAAGTGTATTAAAGTTAAACCATGTTTGATAAATGGTTCATTCACCATAAAACCCCAAAAAACAGCAACAATTTGTATTCAACTGATTAAACGATTTTTCTGACGATGCAAACGATTTTAGATTAAGAAGGACTATAAAAAACAGGAGAAAATGTATAAAACAGATTAAAAAAAGTACATTCTTTAAACTGCAACAAACAATGTTGCAGTTTGATCAGAAAAATCTCCAAGATGGGAAATTGTTGGAAAGCCTAAGCATGGTCTTTGCGTTGTTGGGGATACATGAGTTTCAATCTGTTTTTTTGTCCCATTGTAGTGAGATGATCTTGACGTGTCTTCCTTGTTAACACAAAGTATATCAAAAATTGCTGATAAGAAATTGCTTCCGATGTTGCTTGATTGTAAAACAATTGCGTCAGACCCTTCCTAGTTTGGAGTGCAGACAATGTTCAGCAATTGTAAAAATGCCAGATTTCGAAGGGAGACTACCGTTAGTTTGTCAGTACTAGGGTTTGGTAAGAGAACATTAACTTTACGCAATCGCCAGCAGTTGGAAAGGTTTTTTTGAATATGGAAAGACAAGAAATTATACTCTTTTTCACGTTTTTTGGTGTGAAAGACAATGAAATATTGATAATCTGAAATACAATGTTGTTTGACTCAAAGCGGCTTTTCGAAAAGAATTCCTATTTGAGACGTTTCAATCCACGACATTATACTCTATTTCACGTAACAGAAAAATGTCTATAATTAGTGCAAGCGTTGGAATCAAAAATGTAATTCATTGTAAATTAAATGTAATTCCGTAAATTGTTTTCTAATTTTAAGATTTGTATTTTCAGGTCTGACCGTCCGCCAGCAAACTTTCGGAGTCTCTACCACCATAGCTGATGTGTTCGGTTACCAGCCCGTTGATGGAATTCTTGGACTCGGCTGGCCCTCCCTCGCCGTTGACAAGGTCATGCCTCCTATGCAGAACGTTCTGGACCAACTCGACTTGCCTCTCTTCACTGTGTGGCTGGACCGCAAAGTTAACATCGCCGAGGGAGACAACGCCGGTTTGATCACCTACGGAGCCCTTGACAATGTCAACTGCGACTCTTCTATCTCTTACGTCCCTCTGTCTGCTTTGACCTACTGGCAGTTCCCCATCACTAGCTTCTCGGTCGGTTCCTACTCTGAGAACAAGAAGCAGCAGGTCATCTCCGACACCGGTACCTCCTGGATGGGAACCCCCAACAGCGTACTCACTAACGTAAGGTTTTCCTTTATACCTTAGTAACCCAAAGATTTAGATTGTCAAGCAGCTCGGAGCCACCTACGATTTCACCAACGAGCTCTACACCGTTCCCTGCTCAAGCATGAAGACTCTGCCGGACCTTGTCTTCACCATCAATGGCCAGACCTACAACGTGCCTTCCATTGAGTACGTGCTGGACCTTGAACTTGACAACGGACAGGTACTACTGAAAGCTGTTAATTTTGAAAACACATTTTCAGTGTGCCATCACCTTCTTTGGAATGGGAGTTAACCTCGGCTTCGGACCCGCCTGGATTTTCGGAGACACCTGGATCAGGACATACTGCCAGGTGTACGACATCGGAAACGAGCGTATTGGTTTTGCCAAGGCAAAGCACAACTTCTAAATGTACACATCACCTAATAAACGAATCTCACTGTGATCGAAATGTGTTGAAAATTAAAGGTACAAAAGATGATTTTGCAAAATAAGAAATTTTATCATCCCATATCATAGTATATTGTTTGGAGCAAAATCATTGTTTTAAATGAGAATCGATAGTGCTAAAACTCGAATTTTTATGTAGCCCGTGTATCACATACTGTAAGACTATAGGGCTCAGCTCTGAGCAATTGTTTTAAAATGTTGACTTTGTTTAATCCGTTTTTCTTGAATTTGTGCCAGAGATCAGCAACACGTTTTTAAGTTTCGTTTTTGAAAGGTCTTTCAAAATGGCTTCCCTTGTTTGTTCGAATCCGGTTGCCTAAAAAGAATTACAGACTTATGTTGAAACCGAGCTTCGAGTATTCCATCGGACCCGGCCGTGAACGCTTTTATGCTTGTTTTAGTTTTGAAAAAAAAATCATTAATTAACACCGGCACCTTTGACCTGCTTTAGAACTAATTACACCCAACGCCATGTTTATCATTTACGTGACCACATTCCGATATTCGTCTATTCACTTGTTTCATAAAGAAATTATGTGTTCTTGGCATCACCTATATGTATAGGATTGTTTTACTTGCATTTGCCAGCTCAATCGCTAAACTAATTTTAAAATTTTGGGTACATGTAGTCTTGTAAAGAGATCGTGTCTGACCCACCCTTATGGTTTAGTACATTAAAGTCTTGACTCTATAAATGTTGTTTTTTCATGTTACCTTTTCACAAATTACTCAATTTTCGCCTATTGTATGCCGGTGCTATTAACAGCCCTTTGAATCAGTGAAAACCTCTGCAAAAAGGATCTCTTTGAACCGTTGGTTTCCAAAATTTCTCTTTTCATTCCAAAAGTTATGAATGACACCTGATTGCAGAAAACAGATTCAGACAAGAAAAACTGGTCTCATTAGTTAACTCCTTTCCTTTTGCAAAAATGGTCATAATTCCAAGAGTTTGTTTTTCTGAAATGCTCAAACAACACATAAAACGTACTTTGGTACTTTTAATCGAAGGGAACTGAAAACAAGACCTTTAAGCGCGCGAAAAGGTGCTGCAGTTACACTCGCTTTTCTTTGTTTTCAAACCGCAGAATTTTTGTATACGTTTTGTCAACGATGATTGCAATTTTTCTTTATGTAATGTTTGCTTTTATTATTAGCATGTAGGTTTTTCCCACATTCGAGGGGATAACAGAACCACAAAAACCTATTACAGTGTTCCCACCCAAAAGTCGATAATCGATTTTCATAACTTATACGGGTAACTTATATTGATAACTTATACACCAAATATCATTCCGATTCGACGGAGCACTTTGAATTATATTCATCTAAAGGTAGAGGATCTAAGAAATTTTGTCTTAAGTTGATGAATAGAAATTTTACAAGCAAAAAACAAATTTTCCAGATAAAATGGCAAATTTTTTTCAATTTGAAACCAGTAGTCCGCCAATCGGTGAAGCTCCATTGTTGCTTGTCAAAACACTTGGCTCATTACTTATCCAGTAGTGGCTCCCGAGGAACTCTATTTGCATGTTAAGTGTGCCGTCGTTTCATTGCTCGGGCTTTGTTCGTCCGCATTGGGATGGATGGCCAGCATGACGTCGGTCCGGGAAACCCCCGCATGATTAACTATGCAGATTTTCGGGGGAGCAAATTGCACAGCCCCCTTGTTCGAACCAAGGGTGGAACGCCGCATACATCATAATCGAGGCCCGTCCGGAGACACGTCTGCTTCTCCCGGGGGACCTACGTGCGCGCGTACTCCGCATCCATGTTTTCGTTGCCCACTTCATTTATGCTCAGATTTGCCAATCTCGAGTTTACTTGAACCGGAACTAATTTTCAACAAAATAAATTTTAAAAAAAAAACATTTTCTTTGAATAATCTAGTATATTTTTCCGGTTTTTATTAAACAAATATTATTTCACAATCGGGCATTTTATTGGATTTCGTTTCTTTACGATTCGCACAGACCGAGAATATTGAAAAAATAATCAAATTCACTGAAATTGTGACCTATGATGCCCATTTTAAAGTTCTTCTTTCAATCCCGGTTTTCTGTAAGTGCTCAATGAAATAGACAAAATTCACTATTACATCTTGTGAGAAACTCCACTTCCAGAAACATTTTTAATCTGGCGGAACCCGAATCCCTTCGAAAACCCACTCAAAAAACCCAAAAAATAAGTCCATTTTGAAGTTTTTGCTTTTGATCGCAAAACGTTTCGATTGTGGGATATTTCAAAAAACTATTTAATCTTTTTCAACTTTCATCTAATTTTTTGACACCTCTTCGAAAACCCACTCAAAAAACTGTTATCAAAACCTTTTATAAAAAAAACTGTTATCAAAACCTTTTATCAAAAAAAAAACTGTTATCAAAACCTTTTATCAAAAAAAAAATTGTTATCAAAACCACGTTAGAAAAGTAGGCCTTAGGTTTTTTCCTAGTTTTCTTACAATATTTGTTTTGCCTGAAAATGAACGAACGATAACCGGAAATTTTTCGTCATTGTTGTGACGTTCATGTTCATGAGGCAAATCAAAAAATCGCGGATTCGAACCTGGGTCGCTCGATTTGCAGGCGAGGATGCTGCCACTCTGTCACTGATACAGTCCGCTACGGTACTGCAAATTGTGCTCGGGCGGCGTGGTTGTGGGATGGTTTTCCAAGCAGTTGTGGTGCCGTTTGCAAAACTTGCGACCAGAGTTCGGATCCGCACAGCGTTAATTTTTGTATTTGATCTACATGCAGCCGAGTTGTTTTTGAATTTGTGAGGAAAACAACCAAAAACATGTGTAGCATGTGTATCATAACAAGTGTAACGCTCACACACGTAGTGATTCCTGTTGAAAAACCAAATATTCAAAATACCAAAACGTATGGCTAACGAAAAGTTCTGCGCTTTCGCGTACCTTGAAAAAGCAACGAATTCGTATGCTAACCCTTAAAGTTTAATTTCATGAAACAAATAATCTATTGAACCCAAAGGTACGAAAAATGTGATTCAAAATCACCTTTTTCGTAGCTGTTTTCCCCTTTTAACCAGACGTTTGATGGCGCTAGTCCCACGCGGTTCTTTTTTCTCTAATAAAACCCAATTGGATAACAAGCAATTGGAAACCCGATACACCTAGCTGATTAACATCGATCCCGTTGGTGGGTGAATAATGGGCGCCGGCCCAAGAAAGAAGACCGATAGGCCGACGCCAAAGAGAGAAACACGCAAGAGATGACCCGCCCCTTCGCTGATCTCCAAACGGCCGTCTGGACACTTCCGAGAGGAAGAGAGAGGCCCCGTCGAGCCTTTATTATACCCATCACATATAGCACCGCTTTGCTCTCCTCTCTCCCTCCTCGCCTAATACTCTTTGAGTGGGGGCACCCAGGCGAACCACAGCTCTTGTTGTGAACAAGAGACAGAAAACTGCTAATGTTGCTCAAAACAAGATATGTCTGATTTTTAAAGCAAAGCTGGGATAATTGTCCCTAAGATGCAGTTTTTCCCCCTTTTTCTTGAAACACGATCCCTTCCTTGCTATTTGGTTACATATAGAGGTGTGAAGGATCGAAGGATTTAACCTTGCCTAATTCAAGCTTTTTTTTCAAATGTTCAAAAATTTAAAACATTTTGCAAATCTTTTGAAGTTTAAAGTCGTTTCGGTTTGCTAACATTACCAACTGGCTTTGAAACGATACTCAGAATTTAAAATTCACTAATGTTTTCCTAATACGAACTTGGTGTTTCTATCGCTGTAAGGAAAAAGTGATTTACTTTTAAACGTGATTTAAACAAGCAATAATAACATAGAACAAACTGCCTAATCGTAAGGAAATTCGAATTACCATTCAAAACTCATTTTGATTAAAAAAAAACAATAGTCGCATTACTTGAAATTGTCAACACATTACATTAAATTTGTTGTTGAAAATGTCGCATAACGTCTAGTTTTGAATGTTTCTACCTTAGGCTGCCTAAGGAATCCTGAAAACCCCATTCTTATATGTATCTGGCTTCAAACTCATTTTGCTGAAGTGCTGCAGAATAATAATTTGATAGATTTAACGTTTCAAACTTTGAGTCGTACTTCAAACATAATCGTTTACTCTTAAATCTGCAAAATTTTAGACATGTTTGAAATGTAAATAAAATCCAGGTTATGCAAACTTCCTGTTTTCGTACATGCATCTCACCTCTGTTACATAAATTGTTCAGATCTTACGTGAAAAAAGCTAATTTATTAAAAATGCCCAAATTTATGTTTGTTTATGTAAAGTGTTGTCGTTTTGGTTAAACAACTGTTTAAAATTTGCGGAAGTGAGAATGATATGTTATTTTTAAACCATTGAAACCTCCAGTTAAACGTAAACAAATAATTTTTTTTCGTAATGTGAATCAGAAGAAGCCTTTTGGATATTTTTTTCAAAGCCCCTGTTCTCGTTCGTTCTGATTTCGTAGTTTTGTATAGTGGCACTTTCAGTCCGGGAACAACCGGGAATTTGCAAAGAACTTATTTGCCTTTACAATTGATAGGATCGCGTGTGTACCGACTAAGTGAAAAAGTTGTCACGCAAAGTCAATTGCCCCTGAGACACGGATATTACGGATAACACCCTGTAAAATTGCATTTGACAGCGATTTTGATTTTTCGAACGAATACTTGGGCTGAAATGTGCTTTTGTAAATAATCACTCAACTGTTAAAAATTTTTCAAACTTCATGAAATCATGACTCAAGTCTCCAGGTTGGAACACATTAACTTTTGAAAACTGAATTTACAAGAGTCTGCTGAAAAACAAAATTTCCATATTCTTATTTCACCCATTCCTACACCCATCAAAAGGTCTTCATGTTCTGATTTCTGGTGTTCCAACGCTGTCCGCTCGGCGTTTTTTCAACCGTACCCCATTTTGTGACACGTATTCCATGCCAGATTGCTGACACAACGAGCAATATCGGCTGTCATTGTGCTTCCGCCAATCTTCGCATAACACGAACCTCAGCTGCCCGCTTTCGCCCACTTACGTTCTCAGTCAGCGGCGGTGCCACTAGCACGCCGCTCAAGTTGGCGGTTGTCTAATCGAATCGCGCCTTGCCAAGCTTCTCCAATCAGCCGACGGATTGTCTAAACACCTCACAAAACACAAGGCACTAATTTCTTCACTTTCGAGGACTCGGTCTAATTACCTCAAATACACACTGCAAAGGCAATTATCGGCTTTCAAGATTCAAACAGAAACTGATCATTCTCAGCAGAAACTGTTTCTCTTTGATTCTGAATCTAATTTAAACTTTCTTGATTATAGCAGACTGATAATTGGAAGCTCATTGAGCTGCTCCTATTCAGTCCTCTTTTTTGCAATGGCATTTAATTGGCTCATTTCAATTTTTTCTCTTTCTTTTTTTTTTGCCGGGGCGTGTGCGGTCGTGCTTCCACACCTCACTCTTTCCCCCTCTTTCAACAGCGGCTGAGGAAGATTCCGACTTCAATCCGGACTGGAGCCCCGTGAAGCCGTATGCTCCGTCCATGATCATCAACATCGGAACGTTGAATGTCAGAAGTCTGCTAGGAGATCACAGAATCGACGAATTGGAAGAAGCCTTGGAGAAAGTGAAAGTAGACGTGCTTGGTCTGAGCGAAGTCAAGAGGAAAGATGAAGGGAATCACAAAACCAACAAAGGACACGTGTTCTACAGCAAGAGGCTACAAAACAGACAAGCTGGTGTGGGTTTCTACGTTGCCAATCAACACTTATCGAAGGTACCTCAGTTCGAGAGCGTGAGTGCCAGGGTGTGCGTTCTCGACATCGCTTTCAACCACAACTACTTGCTCCGGTTAATCCAAACATACGCGCCTCCTAGTTCACGCCCTGAGATTGAGTATGAGGAATTCATCCAGGACCTAGACAGCGCTGTGGTTTCGCCTGTCCGGGACGTTGTTCAGGAGAGTGGTCAAAGTTATACTCGGAGATTTCAACTGTAGAGTAGGGCAAAAAGAGGGATGGGAACAGTCCGTGGGACATTTTTGTCTAGGGAGTAGGAACGTTAGAGGGGAAATGCTGGTACGTTTCGCCGAGTCTCACAACCTCTTGATTGGAAACTCCTTCTTTAAGAAGAAGGAGAGCAGGCGGTTCACTTGGGTTGGACCAAATGGAGTGACATCGGGGGAGTTAGATTATATTCTTTACAACAGAGGGATAGAGGTGATAGACGTAGGTGTGGTTAATCGGTTTGACTTTGTCTCCGATCACCGTCTAGTTCGAGTGCGTATTCGGTTAAGTGGACGCCCAATGTCAGCTACTAAAATAACATCTAAGGGGGTACTTGATAGAGGGCTGTTTCGTTACGCACTGGAACAAGAACTCCAACCATACGGTAACAATGCAGACTACAAAACAGTTTCCACAGCCATACAAACGGCTACTGTTATTGCAACGTTGCCTAAGCCTAAAATTTCGCGGATCTCACCTCAAACCCAAGCTCTGCTTGATACCCGCAAAACTCTCAAAATGAGATCTGCTGGTATTCCTCATCTTCAGTGGGTTACCGTTAACAAACAACTCCGAGCCAGCTGGAAATCCGACCGTATCAGACGGTATAATCAAGAGGTAGAGGCTGCCATCCGGGATGGGAAGTCCCTAAGGGCAGTAAATCATCATTATTCTAAAGGGGAACGACTTATTACTAAACTAGAAACTGGTAATGGACAGTTTGCGACAACACACACAGAAATAGCAGAAGCAGTTGCCAACTATTATAACAATCTTTACCGGGGGGACTTAGGTGTAAATTTCAAGCCGATCCGTAGTGACCACGACTTTCCTCCTATAACACCTGAGGAAGTGAAAAGGGAACTGCTACAATTGAAATTAAATCGTGCACCTGGCGGAGATGGTATCACACCGGAAGCGCTTAAAACATCTGCAGATTTGATATCACCAATTCTGGCTAAAATATTCAACGAAATACTGCAAGGTTTTATTCCTAACAAATTCGGAGACTCTGTCACTAAACTGCTGCCTAAAACCGGAGACCTGCTTTTGCTTAAAAACTATCGACCAATCAGTTTGCTTCCAATCCTCCAAAAAGTTTTGACCAGCATTTTAAACAAACGATGTCAGAAGACGTTCGAGGAAAATCTAGGCCCTGAGCAATCTGGGTTTCGAAAAGGTTACTCTACTGTTGACTGCATCCATACTCTTAATCTTCTCCTCTCCAACTGCCGCGAATTTCACCTACCTGTCTATTTGCTATTTTTGGACATTTCAAAAGCATTTGACAGCGTTGAAACCAGTTCCATTTTGTCGGCTATGGAGAGCCAAGGAATACATTCACAGGTCATAAATTTTGTCAAAAACCTAGGGTTGGAAAGCAAATCTGAAGTAGTGGTTAATCGTAAGCGGGTGCCGATTCAGGTTGGAAAAGGGGTGCGTCAAGGGGACTGTCTGTCGCCTAGATTGTTCACAGCCGTTCTTGGGGAAGTTTTCCGAGAAATGCGCTGGGACAAAAAGGGAATTAACATAAACGGAAGGTTCCTTAGCCATCTTCTTTTCGCTGATGACGCTGTGCTAATTTCCCATGACGCACGGCAAATTCAGTCAATGGTGACAGAGTTAGAAAAGGGTCTTGCAAAAGTGGGGCTCAAATTAAACTGGGACAAAACTACTGCAATGGCAACTACGAAGTCTAGAACAGTCAAAGTTGGGGGTTCAATAGTTAAGCAAGTCGACAAGGTTGTGTATCTTGGTTCGGAAATTTCCCTAAATGGCAAACAAGACGGCGAAATCCGGCGGCGCATTCGGGCGGCCAAAGGAGCATTTCACAAATATCACACATTTCTCACTAATAAGTCAATTCCTATGAAGATCAGGCGAAAATTGTTTAACGGTTGTGTCCTTCCTGCTTTTACCTATGCTAGTGAAACTTGGGCTGTGACTAAGGCTACTCTTAATACCGTACGGGTAGCCCAAATGCGGATGGAAAGGTTCATGGTAGGGGTGACTTTACTAGATCGAAGGCAGAATGAATGGGTGCGACGGAAAACCGGAGTAAAGGACGTTGTGGCGGAGTGTACTAAGAGGAAGTACAACTGGTGTGAACGTATCGCGAATATGGCGGACTGGAGATGGGCAAGAGCGGTGACGGAGTGGCACCCGAGAGGACCGAACAGAGGAAGAGGAAAACCAAGTGCAAGATGGAGAGACGAGTTCCAGCAGAAGATCGGCCCGACATTCCTCAGACAGGCATCCGACAAAAAGACGTGGTTTGATGTCATGGCGCTGCACGGCCATATATAACTGTTGAATAAAGCGTTAAACAAAAAAAAAAAAAAAAAAAATTTCAATTATGAAGCCAGAACTCTGGTGTAACTATTAGTTGAGGTTTCTGGAACTTCAAACCTCGCCTTGCTTTCGTCTAGTTCATCAAAGGTTTGAGTTTGCCAAGTTGCAAAGAAACCACTCAATCGTTTTTAAAGGCTACATTGCAGGATTCAAGAACGTGAACTGAGGTAACTTCTAGGCTTGTCCCTAAACCCTAGCTCCCACCTTCACATCCACACTTGCACTAAACCTGCCACTCACACTAACGCTATCAGCACACTTCGCACTCGCACTAACATGTTCACTAACACCAACGATTACACCACTGACTCACTTTCACACTTGCACTAACAACTTCACTAACAATCACATTCAAGCACTCGCACTGAAGATTTGTCCTTTCAATCCCCTCTGTGTGTCTTAACTGTATATTGTCGTAAAAACTACGATGTTCCGTCTATTCAGTGATTTTGGGTACTCAATCGGGGTTCACAGCCAAATCAGGCCAAGTTATACTTTGATAAATTTTCCCAGCTTTTTTTCCGTATTTCGTAAATATTTCAATGTAGACACTGCTTTCGAAGGATTGGTATAGGAATTTTGGATGTAACCAATGCGCGAAATGTCCGAAAAATCAAAAACATCAAAAAACTGTCAAAATCAAAATAAAATAACACATAGACTTCTGAATCACTCCCAGTTTGCCTGTTTGTATCATGCATACTTGGTAGAAAATTTCACTAATGCGTTTCTTCAAATTTTCAAGCATTTGCTTTTCCTAATCCCTGGTTCTCAGGCATAAATGTCATTCTGGGATCAACTGAGATTAGTAAAAACGTGAATTGCGGTGACAGTTGTTAGTATCGCGTGTGTACCGAACAAGGGAAAAGTTATCACGCACCCTTAAAAAGCGAATGGCACCCGGGGAAATGGATATTAATTTGATGTTCGTATCGTAAGGTAGCTTTGTTGAATGTTCATTTACGTAAACCCAACGCAACACCACGTGGCTAAGATAAAGACCTTTTTTGAAGACTTCATAGAACAAACAAACTTCTTTCGTTTAGCCAACCTTCATACTTGCAAACTTTCAGTCTTTGCCTAAACAACTCATTTTGAGTTTTTTGAGGCTTGGTTTTCAGAAAAACTGATCGAAAACTTAGTCTGACGTCATTATCCTAACTTAACCACGTACCCACTCATCCTCTTCTTTAACCTCTTCAAAGTGCAGAAACTAAATTGGCCGGCTTGCACGTTGAGTTGCCTTATTAGCTATGAAGCTTAACTTTTTCGCGTGAAACTTGGCTGTTTTCTTTGAATTTTCTACCAATACAGATATTTTTTATTCGACATGCACTAGGTTTTCTAGAATGGAAAGACAAAATGATTTCCCCTGAGTTCCTATTTCATGATATTGTCATTATCGGCATGAAATCTTCCGTAAACATGTTTATACCACTGTTGAACAACTATATACCACACTATTTCAGATTATATGGTTTAGAATTGTATTTTTGTTTTGAAAAATGTTAAAAACCACTTTTCGGGAAATTATTTTGATAACTGAATAGTTTGAAAGGCACATATCTGTTGCGGTTTACCCGGATTGGCGTTTCTTACCAGGGCGGCTGTCAGAAACAGAGCGAGCCGCTATCCGTCACGCGGAGTATTTCCCATCATTGACCCTCATCGTGGAGCTCAATTCCCCAAGGATATAGCAATCACTACGCCTTCGGGAACGCCTTTCTGCCATATACCTCGCGTTAAAATACCATGTTTCCTAATTTCATTTCAATTAGAACTTTTGTAACTAATTCGTATTTTACTGCAATTTTCAAACTCTAAGAGTTCCAAAACAATTTCAATTGGTTTGTCGTTGAGGGTGATGTCATGAAAAACGCCGTTTCAATTATTTTCACGTTGTTGAAATTATTCCAAATTATTTTTCAATCCCAAAGAAAAATGTTTCACTTGTGAAAAGCACGCATGAACTATTCGTTAACCCTTCTTGTATTAGTATTTTTTGAATTTCAATTTACATTTGGTTTTCGTTTGAGTAAAAAAATTTCACTTGTTAGGTTAGTCGAATATTTTGCACACGTTTTTTCGTACTTTATAAATCCTAATTATTTAAAATTTAATGTTTTGTTTTCAAAAAAAAAACGTAAAAGGAAATGTTGCGTATTATTCGCTGGGGTTTCTTCTCAAAAACACTCAAAAACGTTGTTGGCAAAATTCTGATTTTACGACGCGGGGCGCGCGCTTTTGATATAGCAAAATTATGTGAAGTTTTTTTTGAAACTCTGCCATATTTTTTCTTCATATTTGAATATTGAGTTTTTATAATGTATGATGTGTAAATTGCTATGGGTTTCTCATGTAGTTTCGATTATTTTTAAGTGAGATCAAATTTTGCATAATTCTTTTATGAAAGTGGCACAATTAGGTTTTTAAATTTGGTACGCAGAGAGTAATTATAATTGAAAAAGGCATTTTATATAAGCTTTATGATAATGTCACACATTTACATTCAACATATCAAAATGAAAATATCGTTGTAAAAGGACGTGAGAAGATTTCTTAATCCAAAATTGAACAGAATGACAACCCTATTTTCAAGTAAAGAGCCAAAGTACATCTAAATCCTAAATCTTCTCGTTTTCAAGAACTCATTCAGTTTTAGTCCCAAAGTTCCCATGTGTAGACATGTAGTCTCCCATAAACAACAGATCCCACTTAGGCGAATGTGGCAATTTTCTGCCAGATTTGACGTATCCAGGAAACCACCACTTTCTCACGCGGGCCCTTTACGCGGTTCTAGTTTTTAGTGCCCCTTGGTCGGAAATCAATGCCAGAATGGGGGAAACTCGGTTAAACTGTGTCCAAATCTTCGTCGAGTTTCGAAACATCTGCTATTTTTAGAGCGAAGACCCAATGATTTTGCAAGTGTTTCACACTCCCACGTTTGTTGAAAAAATGAAGAACCACGTCATTCAGACATGCAGACCTAGGGTAATTTCATTGCGCTATTAGGTGTTCTTGGAAGAGAGTTGCACAAGACTAAAGAACCTTTGAAGTAGAAAAAACAGAAAACTAGCGTAAAATAGGCTGTCTGTTCGTAATACCAAAAAACAACCCCTGTAAACCACATGATCAGTAAACATGTTTTGCTAATTTACAGTTTAGTTAGCAGTTTATCAAATTCAATAGTGATTTACTCGTTTTTTAATGAAAAGGTCAACATCGAACTTTACAACAATGTACAGTTTTAACAACGTTTTTTCACTTATTGTCAGTCGCCAAAAGTTTACTTTGTCGGCAAAGTTAACCTTTTTGCAAGACACAAAAGATCTTACAGCCTGTAATTACAATCTCTCTTAGACTACAGGCGCCGTTTGTTGGTAGCGTCCACAAGTGCTCACCCGAAGGCCGCTAAGCGGTCCAAAGCGGCTTGAGGCGGCGGCACTCCGCGTTGCGGCAGAAGTCTGCTGAACTCAGAAGGCATATATCGGAGTCTTTTGACGATTGCTGCATAAAATTATTTGAACCACACCTTGAATTTTATTTTGAACATGCGGCAATTTCTTGAACAAGATATGTTTTCATTAAGAGATAATGCAAACATTTGAGGTTCCTTCTTAGTTTGCGGAGGAACTACGGAGGCTATTTGCAATTCTGCGGAGGGTTTTTGCAACAACCGTTTGTCTGAAACCATGTTAATCATGTCTTAAAGAAAACAATATTCGAATTACATTTTGAAGTTTTTGAAAAACACAAGCAAACATGCTAAACTTAATTGAAAGTGTCATTGTAGATAACAAAATATAAAAAAAATCGTAACGTTAGGTTCAATAAACATTGTTTTGCTATAAAAACGTTTCCTTTTCTTCTCGAAGTCTTCATTTCCTAGGAAAACAAAGTGCCAGTAGCATCATTTCTTTTCTTCCGTTTCCTCCAATGAAAAAACTTGTTATGGCAGAGAAAAACTGAATCACATGAGCCGCTCCCACGTATTGCTCTTACCCACGGCGCCCTGGCCATTCAATTCCCGTCGGTCGTGTTTGATTTCTCTCTGTTCGTCCTTCTGTCCGAAATCACCCTTTCAGGCTAAAAATGGGTCTCGAGATGTTTTCAATACAAAATAAGGTTTGTAATTTTGACTTGTTTCAACAGCTGTGAATTTAGGCAATGGCCGTGTTAGAAGGCAGAGAATCCGATAAACGGCTTCTCATAGGTGCAGGGTGTCTTTTGTTATATTTACTTGTCGGAGCTGTGATTTTTGTGAGATTGGAATATCCTTTGGAGAAGATTGAACGTGAAACCTATAAAGACTATCGGCAACAATGGACGGATAGACTTATGCAAGCTGGAGTGCCAGGTAAGGTTTTTCAGAAGAAAATTGCCGTACTAAATGGTGAAATCGGAAATTTTCAAAACTTTCTGAACATCATTTACATCTTTTAAAAGCAAAATGTGTTGAACACCGTTCTGCAAAATCTGCTAGCTTTCTGCAAACAATGGTTTGCCGCTTGCACGCGATACAAATGACACAGCTTTGATTTGACATTTGATGACCTGGGAGCGACGGGGTTTTACGCTCGACGCACGACATAATGCACTAGTGCCGTTTGCACCAGATGAGGGGGTTAGAACGAATCGGATGATGATACACATGTTGTAGCCTGAAAGTTCCCATTAAAACGCAAAACGTTTGTTTACTTTTGCACTTTGGTCACTTTTGGGGTTTGTTTACAAACCGTTTGATCATAGGAGAACTGCGCGTTCAACAATCTTTTCCGAACAAGGAACAAAAAAGATGAACTTTGTTCAAAAGAGAAACAATGTCATCAAAATTGAGGTGTCAAGTTTCACCATGTTTTGGTATGGCAAGCCGATGATTTCGGTTTGTTGCACGTTTGGTAGTTTTGCTGAAACTTAGAAAACACACTAAAAGATCACTTTAATTAACATATGAAGCATTTGCTACAAGTGCAGATGTCAGTGACCGGGTTATTGTACACAAAAGGAAACACGACTTCAACGAAAACATTAATCAAATTCAGTAGACGTGAAGCACAACAGCGATTACTTCAAGCACAGTTCAATATTCAACTTCTATAACTCAAATCAGCGTTTTGTTGAACATAGCGATTTGTTGCGTAGTGCCAGTTGCCGTGTGTTTTCAAAGACGTTGGCGCCTTTGCCGCCGGTGGGGATATAGCTCAGTGGTAGAGCGCTCCCTTAGCATGGGAGAGGTCTGGGGTTCAATTCCCTATATCTCCAAAACTTTTTTGTCTGCTGCATTTGTGTCAAAAACATTGATGTTTACCTTTTTTCTGATCTTTAGACTGCCCAAGTATTTTCACTTGTGTATCTGCTTACTGCTACCTTTTCTAACCTAAATTTGCTCGTATACATTGTAACCCATTTACGATGACTGTGTTATAATTGTCTAAAATTTCAAAACCTGTCATAAATTTCAAAGAAACAATAGTTCAGTCGTCTAGTACATTGCACTTGGTTGGTTTTGTCGAACTTGCCTTGTTTTTTTCTGTCCACAGCGGAATGTTTTCAGAAAACGACATCGATCGCCTCTTCGACGACATCCGGGATGCCGCTCTTAACGGCATCTGGGTTGAGAAAAACTTCTCAACAACCCCAAATTGGTCGTTTGGGCAGGCGTTTTTCTTCTCCGGCACTTTGATAAGCACAGTTGGTATGTTTTTGTGTCTTTGCTTTCTTAAACAACTTTTTAGGCTATGGAAGAGTTTCACCACGAACTGAGTCCGGAAAGTTGTTCACAATAGTCTACTGCATCATAGGTAAGCTTCAGAAGTTTGAAGTCCTAAACATGTTTTAGGTATTCCTTTTTGCCTTGCTCTCTTATCAGCCATGGTGGTGCGTCTGAAAACTCCTTCAAAGTGGCTCCGGGGTTTCCTCAACAAGAAATTGGCTAGTTTGTTCCACCCTGCGCAGATTCAGGTTTGTTATTTCATTTTTACAGTTTCTCAGTTCATTTTTAGGCCTTCCACCTTCTCACAGTTTGCGCACTGTTGCTCATCTTTGTATTTTGTCTTCCCGCCTACATTTTCACCTCAATAGAACCAGATTGGACTTTCCTCGATGCCTTCTACTACTGCTTCGTTTCTTTGACGACAATCGGCCTTGGTTCCTCGTGCAATTAGATATCGGAATCTGTTCTTCGTTTCAGGGGATTACGAGCCCGGGGACCGACCAGACCAGCCTCTGAGGAGTGTTTACAAAATAGGAGCTACTTGTGAGTTATTAGAATGTTTCTGCGGCTCGAACGGCAAAACTTCACTACCACACAAGCGAAAGCGAAACATTCACAAAAAAACTGATTTTTCTTTTACGGGACACTTGTTTTCGGTTGCAGCAAGCTTGAAATAAACAAATCTATTAGAAAACTGATTAGACACCTCCGAATTACGTTTGTCCAGTTTGAAAGTTGACAATTTGTTGCACGGCCTCTCTCTTTTCACCGTCGAATGCGCCTCGCCTTTCGCTGGGGATATAGCTCAGTGGTAGAGCGCTCCCTTAGCATGGGAGAGGTCTGGGGTTCAATTCCCTATATCTCCAAAACATTTTTGCCTGCTGTTGTTATTGCTAAAACATCATTGTTTTGTTTTTGTCATATATTGGGTTATACGATTTGGAACAACATCTTGAAAAAAGTTCAAATTCGAGAAAGTTCAAAATTTGAAATTCACAGCAGAATCACAAGTGAAAGTACACGTTGTCTTTTATTAGTCTGACACAGTAATCTCACACTACATATTTTAAAAAATTTTCTATACTTCGATTATAAATCATTTGTCCTAAAAAAAATTCTACTGTCTATCTGTGTAAAAGAAATTGTTTTTAATATAGAGGTTACAAAAAAAAGAAGATAAGCAGTTAATTTTAGTATACCTGCTGATTGGCTTATCATGTATGATGCTCTTCTTGGCTACTCTCTACGAAATGCCACAGTTGAACTTATCAAGGTTCTTCCTAAGTGATGAAGAAAGCACCAGAGTGTTAGAAGACGTAAGTTTCAAGCTTCACATGTGGGGCAAACTATTACCATACCAGGATGACTCGTCGTCAGCTCACAAGTACGGGAGGTATACAGAAGAAGCGGACCCTGAGTCACACCCTTATGGAAACGGATTCTACAACCAGTGAATTTCTCTCGTCCCGTGATCTCAAACTATGCAATACGTATTATGAGTTTATGAATTTGTTGACATAAAGCGATTCTATTTGGTACACTTGAAAAATGCTGACAATTGAGACGATATTGGTGGAACTTTCTAAGGTTGCTAAAGCATTTTAGACTTAAGGTTATTTCGCGTTCAAGTAATTCCAAAGAAAAAAAATGTACAAGCTTAGTGGTGTCCGTTTCAGCTAAAAGTTTCAAACTCTTTACTGATCGCAGGGTGTCACTCAGCAAAGCTGGGCGTTCCTTACTACTCTTCAAGTCTACTGTGATGAAGAACTCCCCGGTTCAGAGCAGCACCTTTTTTGTCGACCACACAACGCGCCGCCAAAGCCAAACGGCCGGCGAATTAAAGGACTGTCTGGACATTTTCAATTAGAAACTTTCCGTCTCTCTTTCTTGAATATTAGAAATTTTTTTTTAGCTTTTTCTTTACATTTTAATAGCTGTATACATGAAGAATTCACCGCAATTATTTCATACCATGGAAATTTTTAATTATCGAGAACGACGCAAAGGTATTTTTCCATGGTCTTTATCTCCGTGGAGAATTGTTTTCTAGCATCTGAAAGAATTGCTATGAAAAGTACGCTCACTAATCATTTTTTTTAAAATCTTTAACGAAATTTTCTACCCGAAATCCGACGAGAAAGAGAGACGGAAAGCTTACTGGTCACTAGAAACTGCAGAAACTTGGAACTTGAAACAGAAAATTGGGTGGGTCCCGCAACGATTTTTTGAAATCTGCTGCGTTTTAGTTGCAAACTTAAAGGTTTTTGAGTGATCGTTGCGAGACTCTTATTACACAAAACAGGATTAGAGCGAGGTTGTCGTCTGGCAAGCTTCCAAAAATTTGAAAAATATTCCGTTCGGGATATCCTCAGACAGTCCTTTAAGGAAAAACTGCCGCGTTCGGCGCGTTGTGACCAGGGAATCAGATTCTTATAGCCTACGGTCCCTAGCCCTTCTGTCCGTTGCTGGTAGGCAGACTCGATTGACGTCTGTGCCGGTCGTGTTTAGCTTTTTGCAGTACTCCCAACCAAGTTTGGACCCGGTCCCAGTTGACGAATTCGTCCCTCCTGGCGACAGCCAAGCGGAAAACTGTTCAAAGCACTTCTAACGCCCATCGCAATGAGCTGCTATTCTTGCCCTTGGGTAACTACACGGACTGCCGACGACAGAGTTCACAACCGTATCGGCGAACTATCGACGTCGGTAATCACAAAGTAGTTATCCATGGTTTTACTAGCTTTAACTCTCTCTCTGTCGGCCCCATATGTGTGAGGCAGTGTTCCTCCTGCTCCTGGTTGTTCTAGTTTGTTCACGGGAACGATCCTGAACGCCAATCAAGACAGCTGCCCAAATAAGGAGCAAAACCGCCCCTTGAAATAAGACCCTTCCCTCATAAAAATAACAACGTTAAAGGTAAAATCCTTCTTTACTGTGTAGGTCACATGCATCACTTCGAAACGACACCGGTGATTTTACAACGTATTCGACATATCGACTTCCAAGCTTACCTAGCTAGCATATACAAAACGATAGACAATTGAGATCTGCGTAGTACATGAGAATAAAAGTAAAACAGACTGCATCTCACAGGCATAAAACCATCACAGGGAAAGACTAAGATTATCCCGCAACGTCATGGCGCGACTGTAGTGGTGCGAGGTCGTTGTGTGCCGTCATAAAACCAATATCTCTCCTGAAATAATAGATAAAATGAAAGCAAAGTTTAAAAAACGTACGTGATATGAAGGGGGAGGACTCCCTTGAGTTCCTCGTCTGTGTACATGTTGATGACCTTTCGTGCGGCGATTCTGTAGAGACTGGGGTGGTAGTCCATTATGTAGAGGTCTGCCAGGTCGGAGAGAGCTCCTTGATTTCCATTGGGCCTGCAATAGAAACTAAAAGCCCAACAATAAAATTAATCGTTCGTACCCCGGCTAGAGATCTGGACTTGCCAGAAATCTGCTTGTCTTAATTTTATGTAACCATAAACGAGTAAAACGCAAAAGTAAAAACATACGTGGTGCCACCGAAGAGGTAAATCTTGTTGTTGACCAGAACTGTGCATTGACGTCTTCTCGCGGACGGCGTTCTGCCGACAAGCGTCACTGGCTAAAAAGAACAAATGAATACGAAATTTGAAATATGAAAGCAGATAAAAAGTAAAGCATACATCGTGTCTCCTCCAGGTGCTGGTGGCGGGATCGTACGAGTAGAGGTCGTTGAAGTGCTTGTTCATGGTGCCAAGGAAACCTCCGAAAAGGTACATCTTGCCATTGAAGGCCCCTAAAAATTGAAAATTACCCCAATGATAACATAACAAGACGAAATGCCAGCAAAATAAACTTACAGGCAGAGTGGCTTCTCCTTCCACAGGGTTTGGTTCCATTCACCACAGGATCCGTCCAGTCCAGGGTCTTCAGATCGAGAACCTTCAGTCGGTCGCAGTAGAGATCACGCGTGGAGTGGTACTAAAAACAACTTATGAACTTTAAATGAGTTGTTCAAGAAATCATCAATTTTGAAACAAATTACACTAAAAAACAAAAAAAGGAAGAGAATAGAAATCAACGAACCTGTCCCATCTGGTCGCTCCTTCCACCGAAGACGTACATCTTGTTGTCGATTTCAACAGCCGTGTGGAAATCTCTCCACACCGGAGGGGATCCCTGTTAAGGTACGCGTAAAAACAGGTGGTTCTACCGATGCTTACAGTTGTTGCTAGTTCAGTCCAGCGATTGGTCAAGAAGTCGAACGCGTAGGTCTCCTGGCTGAATCTCTGTTGATCTTCTTCAAATCCTCCGAACAGGTACATCTAAAAATAAAACATTACTATATCTATAAAACAAAAAAAAGTAAAAATTGAATAAAAAATCAACCTTGTGTCCAACGACAATAGCTGAATGACCATCTCGTGCAGGCGGGACATTTCCAGAGACGGGGATGTACCTCCATTGGCACGTAACTGAAAATAAACCTCGTTTTTTGTAAAGAAAAACTAAATACAATTTTTTTAAAAGCAAATAAGAAACAAAAACAAGCTTTGGGGTTTCCATCCCTGGAAGGATGCCAACGCTAACTCAATCTCGCCCCAATGCTAATTTTCGCAAGAAGAAAACACGTTATGACTTACCACCCCAGCTACAAGTCCAATTTCTAATTAATTTACATATGTGTTTATATTTTTTTTCACAATTTCCAAATGAAAATAGAAAATTTTTAAAAAAAATTCGAAGCAAAAATAACCCCCCATTCACAGAAAACGAAGTAAACATTCGTTATTTCCAATAAATTGAACTAATTTTCAGTGTCAAACGGGCACTCCACCTTGATTTGAAAATGAAACCAGTGAGAATTGGTTTTGATCTTTAAAATCAAGTAAACAAGGCCGTCCGCATGTGAAAATTCAAAACCGAAGATTTCAACCTACCGGGGTCAAACTCGTGCAGAGTGTAGCTTGCGCCAAATTCATCGTTTCTTCCTCCCCACAAATAAGCTTTGCCTTCGTATGTACAAACCGTGTGCCCGTATCTGAAATTGACAGGAAATTAGACGTATCGACTGCGCTGCCCGTGGCTAATTGCTAGTCTCATTCCTATTTCGGCGAACGTAGAAAGAGAAAAAAATAGACTCCAATGGGCACAGAAAATCAATTTCTGCCGCAAAGTATGGTAGAATACTCACCTTTGATAGGGGAACGGGGGATTTTTATCAGAACTGTTAGTATGAATATCCATTTCATCGGGCTTGAAGTTGGGGTCCTCGGGGACTGATGGCTTTAGAAGCCTCCATCGATTAGTGTCTGAAATTAGGATTTCTTTTAATGCAAAAAATGAAATAATAACAAAGTATAAACAAAAAACTCACAAGTGTTGAGCTCGTGAACATCGATAGGTTCGTTTGCATCCATAGGTTCTCCGCTGCAGTAACCTCCAAAAGAGTAGATCTGAAAGTAAATTTTAAGATTTTGCAAATGAACAGCACTAAGATTTCAAAATCCAAGGTGATTTTCTGTCCCATGTTAGCGGAAGTGTGAAAGCTAGCTTTCATTTGAGCGGAAGCTTGACCTCCAACGGCCTTGGCGCAGCGATAGGTTTTCGAAGTCGACAAAGATCTTGCAAGAAGCCGAACAAGCGCAATAGGAAAGCTAAGAATAACAAAAGAAACTTTTTTCAATAAACGTCAGCCCCATTATTTCAGAAACCGGCAATTTTCACAAGCACATTTTTTTCAAAAGGGCACAAATATGTAATTTGTGCGTTATTTCTTACTCCAAATTACGTTTCAAGAGAAAATTCAAAGCCCACATGTAGAAATTTACATTATCGTTAAGCAATGGCGCATTTAAAAATAATATAAACCCCGACAAGCCTATAAAACTGGCAAAATAAGCAATTTCGCCAAAAAATACAAGAACGTCAGCATTATTGGCGCGTATTTCCTGCACTATCAGCCAGATATTGAATTATCAGATAGGATCAAGCCATAAAAAGTACGTTTAAAAATGTAAAAAAAAATGTAAATGAACAAATTAACAGAAAAAAACTCACTTTATCGTTAATAGAGACGGCGGCATGATTTACTCGCCGAGGTCCTCCGTCAAGCGCTACCGTCCACATCATTCTGATGCTAAAAATGAATTAAATTGAAAAGAAACGAGATAAAAATTATAAAAAGAAAAGGAATGTTGAATATTGGCGCATTTAAACAGAAGGAAAATGCAAAAAGAGGAAATGTGACGAAATAAAATTGTATTTTCGCTTTCACGAGAGTTTTTGTTGATGAAAATGATAAACTAATTTAAAAAACAAGATATTCTGAAGTTTAGGATAAATAAGTGCGAGACAGCACAGATGGCAGATTGACGGTAATGGCACTGCGATGTGAAAGCGCCATTCCCGTCGGGCGAAAACGAGATGGCGCTCGTTTGTTCGCGCCAAGGTCAGATGTCGCGTGAAAGGGAACACTCCCGTGAAAATAAAAGAATAGAGAGTGCATTTGTGACGAATCATCGTACCAGTGGGCCCCAAGTTCAGACTACAACAAGAAAACAACAATAAGGGCCGGGGGTAAATGACAAAGGGCGTTTCGTAGAAAACAAGCGACGCTGTTGTCGGTGGGTCGCATGGAGGGAAATGGGAAGCGTTGCGCTTTCCAGAAGGCCATGGGACGCACGTTCAATTGATTTCTAGAGAACACAGATGCTGTTTTAATTACTCGGGTGTGCTCAGAACCGGCGCTGCTGCTCGCCGGCATAATTGCGCCGGCCGCGGCGGGACCAATAGCTATTGCACGGGTGGTCGGAGAGAAAACGCGCGGTGTGCCGCCAATTTCCCGCCAACGACCGTAATTTACGGGGAAACTACGCAGCTCTTTCATTTCCCCTGTGGTCCAGATGAACTTGTGTCATCTTTCCGCAATTTAGAAGCAATTATTAGCACGAAACACGTTTTGTCCACCACTATTTAAAACAGAAAAATAATTTTATGTTTTCAAATATTAAAATAAGTGCAGGAAAATACAAAAACACATTATAAATTCAAAACTACATTTCGAAATTCTTCTCAAAGCTAAAAGAAGGCGAAAAGATCGTGAGTTCGGCCGAAATCAAAATCAAACATGAGAATTTCTCATGATTTATTCATTGCGATCGATCGCAACAATCGTTTCTTTTCGAAAGCATTTCTTACGAAATAAATTGCGAGAAATTTTGTTTTTTCCTGTTGAATCTGAGGAAAAATCACAATTTTTCATAAACCTAGGCTCATACTGAAGAAAAAAAGAGAATGGCCGTTTATATTTTGGTTTTTGCTGATTTCTTAATAGAACACTCATTTTAATCGTGTATTTTGGTCAACCATGAACGTAAGACATCATTTGTTGGTTTGAAATATCACAAGTCGGTCAATTCTCATACAAAAAACTGTTTTTCTACTAAGTACAAATATATAGTTTTCTCCCATAGCAAATGCTACATCCGGCAAAGTCGGGTACAATGTCCATATTGGTTACCGATATTAAAACAAAAAGGATGTTTTCAGTGCTTTAAAATATAATTATGGTAATTGTTTCAAAGAAAACAGTTATTTCGTTGAAAGTGCTGCCAATTACGTGAACCAAAAACAAAATTATCATGACGTTTGTTTGAAATTCGGTTGTTAGTGGTAAATGTAAATAATATTTGCGCTTCGATGGTACAATTTCTTTTACTTTTTTTTGCTTTGAGATTTGTACAACGCAAAATTTTGATTAAACTGAATAACGCGATTTCAACAAAGGCATTGTTTCGCTATCGATTCGAATAAATGCGAAATAATGAAATAAAAGCCGAATGAAAAACAAGCAATACAAATAAAATTCACAGCGAACCGAGGAAGGGTGGATCTGTAGAAGTCCATGAGAGATAAACAAGAGGCTGTATATTTAGGCCAACAACAAAGTTATCAGCGAGCCTGCGATAGACCTCCGCGTGGCGCTGGCCAGCACACAACAACCCAAGTGGGAACACACGGGAATCGAACTTGTACCCCATGTGGAGCAAGTTATGCCGCGTGAATGGGGTAGGTACGATAAAACAAGCGCCGGGAACGGCAAGGCCGTTCACACATTACACCTCGCGACCATTCGAGAAACTGAGTTGAAATCAACTGGTCTTCGCACGTAGAGAAAGAGAAGGATTCTTTGTAATTAGAGTTCAGATGACTCGGCTGAACGTGAGGAAGGGCCAGTGTACACAGGGGGACCCGTGACGTCTGGCGGGCAGCTGACTCTGACGTAGGGCAGATTGTAGCGGCACAAGTGACAACGACGCCGCCGGCATGGACACAGCAAAGCCGATCGTCGAGCGACTTTTTGGCTTAGCACAGAGAAAGTTTTGTGAAAGGGAATTTTAAACGGATGAAATCCGTTTTTCGGATTTGCTGTTTGAAAAATGAAAAAAACCTTTGGCTACATATTTCTAACTAGGAATTTTGTTTCTAAACAACATTTTTTGCCATTTTTTTCACAAGAAAAGGGAATGTTAGTATGTGATCGTACCAGATCCCGCCAGATTTAGTGTTCCGCCCCAGTTCAAAGTGTTTTTCACCGAATTTTTCATACTGAAGGCGCATTTTTTCCAATTCCATAGGGAAGTTCATTCGATTTAGGTAATATTCACAATACCATCTTGTTGTTTTAGTTTTTTTTTGGCTTACATTTTTTTTTCAACACTGTTTAAAGTTAGAAAATCTAAGACATGTGAAAAAGTGGAAAGAAGTCGTAGGTTAAAATTTGGTTTGATTGCAAAAATATAAACTTTGAAATAGTTTTTGTTCATTTTCTTCAAAAAGTTAGATGACAGTGTATTAATGACACATTTTCAACAGATTTCTCCACATTACAACATCATAACACTTGCACTTTTAGTGCTCGTTGCGTATCTAACAAACTACAACTTTTGAATTCACTCATAATTAGCTTTCTCTTAAGTTAGTTTGAGAGTGCTTACATTTTACGCCGTTTTTCTTATAAAGCAGAGGAGTTGTCGTTAAGTTTTCAAAATCAAGAATTATTTCTAAGTTTGTGCCATTGTTTAACTGTTGTAAGCACTTTGCGCTAGTACTCTTGTATGCGCATTTCGAACTATCTTTTGCCGAGGACAAGACAAACAGTTAAGATAAACATACAAGTGTAACAGCTGTTTGACTCAAAAGAGTCCCTCTTTTCGCAGTATAATTATTACGACAGCGCAATAATGGCACTTAGGTCCGAAAACACTAGGTTTTAGCTGAGCGATAGTACTATTAAACCCTGCGGTAAGCTCACACAACGAGGACGTGCAGACTGGGCCGACGGAAGGCAAGTCTAATGGCCTCAGGGCGGAGTCTCTTTCCCAACCCCCTTAAAAATTAGTATTTTATCGTTCGTTCTTTGGAGGAAAGTGGTAAACAAGCGTGCTATTTCAGAGTGAAATTGTTGCGTTCCATTATTTGTCTGTTGGTTGCAAAAGTGTTTTTGTGCGTTCTTTGTTGCGCATTATTTGCACCGATAGTATATTCTAAGAACCCACGATTCCAAATAAAAAATAACATACAGACTGAAATTCGGATAAACGCAGAAGTGAAATTCAAACGTAAACCAACGATTCAAAGCCCGCTGGGATTTGAGTTTCGTGAGTAATGGATACTTGTTTGAGATTAAACATAAGATTTGAAGAAGCTGCAATTGTAGGTTTGATGTCTTCAGTTGTAGCCTTCACAGACAAATAATGGCACGCGGAATTGAACACTTTACAAACTTTTCACACATCCATTTGTGAAATGTTGGCCTGAACAAAGGGGGAGAATCTTAAAACCTACTTTGACAGGAACCGATCCAATGATTCATTACGCGCAAAGTGTTGACGTGCCGATACGAGCGATTGTAATGAACTGAACCTATTTTTAGAATCTGTATACCTGCGGAATTCAGGTTGTCTGCTGAAGCGTGCTCTGTTGCTAGGGAGGTCGACGTGACGTCGAAAGAGAAAGAGAAAAAAGCTTTGAGGGAAATTGGACGTGGGCAGGGAAAGGGTAGAGAAGGGGAGGTGAACTGAATGACTTTGGGATATGGTAACAGGGGCGAGAGAGTAGCCGAGAGAGAGAGAGAGAGAGAGAGAGAGAGACCAAAAACCTGAGAGGGATAGAGAGAGAGAGAGAGACTGATAGACTCAGAGGCACAGATAGTAAGAAGCAGACACTGAGGCAGACCAGTGATTTATGAGGGATCTTATCTCGATTTTCGTTTTTCTTTGATCTTTCTTAGTCTGTTAAAGTGCAACAAAGGACAACTTTCCCATCAAACGCGCTAATCAACGTTTCAATCGGTCAGTAAAAGTAAGACTGAGTAGATGAACTGATAGGCGGTACCCCAAGGAAGAAAGCGGAACTAGAACCACTGTGCCCCGGGTACCAATGCACTATTGCTTTCCATGAAACGTGCATTTCTCGCAATCTTATCTAGATTTTCGTATCGCTATTTGTTATTCCAAGGGACTAATAACGGAGGAGGAAGGACGGAGCACCAAAGATCCACCTGGTCAGCGCTGTGATGTCCAGAAAAATGGTGTTTTGGTCTAGGGTCCCTCCTGGTAAATAAACACAATTGTTACATCAATCGCCAGATCACAACGGTCTGGTGTATTTTGGGGAAAAGAAATTGTTGTTTTCAAGAGTGTTGAGAGCAGTTGTCATCTGTCAGGGAAATCATCGTTTTGCGTTTTTTGATGAGTGGAATTTACAAGGAAAGTGGGGTGACTACTGGGGGCGAGAAATGCCTGAATGGGCGCGGCACATGATCGTGTCATGTAGGAAGTAATGTGCACCCATGAAAGAACAACAAAAAGCAGCAATGAAATGAGATCGATCATGCGAGCTTGCGTGTGGCGCTGACTTCATCACATTGCGCCACTGATAGTTCAACAGAACCATAGGGAGTGATGGAAGCCAGCAAAATATTTGATCCAAATCAGATGCACAAGAAATACTAAACAAAAAGGGTGATTGTAAAGGTAAATTTAAGGTGCATTGTTGAAAGTACCAACTCAAGATTACCCCAAACATTTCGTTCCAATGAGAAAGCTTGCCAAATCAAGTTTACCTCTAGTTCCAAGGTTTAGATGTGGTATACTACGGGATGTTCACTTTAAACAGAATTTTAGTTGTAATTTTTAACGATTTTTTCAATGAAATTACAATTATAGTTGAAAATGATCGTAGCTGGTCACTTATTTTGACTTATAAAACATTTTCAATAAAACGGCTTGAAACTTAATACGCAACACAGGAAAACTCTGGAACTCAAAGAGGAACGAGGACTGGAGAGGACTAAACCTCTCAGTGGCAATATACACCAAAAATATAACATTTTTGAACCGATTATCAGTTTTGATTCAAATTTAGAAAATTATTGGACTGCTGAAAGCTGAAGACGAAGAATTTCGATTGATAATAGTGACATTTAGACATTATCGGAATCGGTTTTTATCTGACTGAAAATTTTCCCTTTGACAAAGAGCTAATCTGAAGAAACGTGAGCAGAAAAGTTTAAAATTTCGGCCACAAAAGAAAGATAAGAAACCGAAACATAAATTTTCAACGTTGGCACACATGTAACAACGGTTTCATTGAAATAGTAGGCCCAACTTGAACAAAATGAAACTGTTCAAGCGGAAAAAAATTTGGTGGAAAGTCTGCCTTACAATGCGTGTGTGGGTACATTTATACTCTACGTCTGTCAACAACCATTGTTATTTTAGTTTCAAAATTGCAATGTGAATTTCACGTGTGAGACGAGAATTTTAAAAATAGCGGGTGAATACTGGGTACACGTATATCATAATTATTGGAATGGGCCTTGATTTTCCCATTGACAATGTTTTTGTGGGGGAAAACTTTTTTGTGTGATGTCTGAGAAAATGACTACGTAATTGATTCTGTACTTTGCTTTTACGTGAAATGAGATAATTGCCGATTGCTTCGATTTAAATTGTTTTTAAGCGCGACTTGAAAACGAAAACAATACACCTTTTGTGCCCTGATGTTCTGAAGCTCTGACGTTTTAAAACATTTTGTTTTTCTGAAAGAAATTGAAGAATTGTCTTTTTATCCAAAAGGAATCTGCTTTTTCTGACTAAAAATGCCCGATTTGACAAGAGTGATAGCGAGACAGTGCTTTCCTTGCTGAAGAATCACGTGGCAAACATAGAGATAACATCGACCAGATTGCCCGTCATTGCTGTACCGAGGGCCGTTGATCAAACACAGCGGCAGTTCTTCCCAACATTACAGCCCATCCAGCTTAAACCCGGGTTGAGTGAGAGAGGAAGAGGGGTTTCAGCCACACAGCTGGCAGATGCGATAGCATCTCCGCGCTCAGGGTCAAGTTCGGTTTGCGGCTCGCTGTTTTCGGAAATGGTTTGTGATCTCAGAAATCGGAGACTTTGAAAATCAAACTACAATACTTTCACACTACATTTGTCCCATACATAACAATAAATGAGTTTCTTTCTAAAAACTGCAAAAAAGTCATTGTAGATAAAAACACTCTCCGGGCTGAGACTCGCATGAAAGTTCGTTTTGGCAGGATTTCAACTATAGAGAAAAAAACCATAAAGCTCATTCTCTTACTTAGAAACCACCTTTTAATGTTCAGTTTCGAAAAATCCATAGGGGCTGTTGAAAAACGAACCTATTGTGAAAAAAAAACTAAAACAAAGTTTACAAACAAAAAAGTAAGTGAAACCCCGAAAAAAAAGGGTTTTCACATGGAAAACCCCAGGGTGAGTGTGGGACACCCAGCGATTGTAAAAGGTTGTGCCAATATTTGCCTGTTGCAGAAAACAAACTGGATCACTCGTGGTTCGTGGCAAAGGAGAAAGCGCTTAAAAACTCTACTACTTATATTTCAAAGTAAAATTGCAGTTTTTGAATGTAAAACGTAAATTTAAAAAAATTAAGTTTTTTTGAAGCTCTGTTGATGAAGCCAAAGATTTGAAATTATAACTTTTTTCAATCCAACTTCCGTGTTTTCAACTCTGTTCCACTGTTTGTCTGTGCGACTTTATCTTTTTCCTATTTTTAAATCAGGAAACATCTGCAAACCTGCAGACATTTTTATTACTGTGTAAGTATCACGAGATCGTGTGGTTTCTATTGTGTAACAATCCGCGCGCTCCAAAGTTCGCCTCTTGTTGACTGATTACCGGCCGAGAATTTTGATTTTCTGGTGTTGGATTTCAAAAAAAGCCACAGTTGATCTAATCTCAAACATCTGCTTTTCAAGTGACATCATCTGAAGGCTACTGCAGTGTGTGACTCATCACGTGGGGGTTACACCCGCCTATCGAGATGCGCATCTTTGGCACACGAGCTGTAAACCTCGGCAAATTCTAACCGGATTCGAGAGGTTAGCGCCGGCGGCGATGTGAACGAGACCGCACGCGACCTTTTTGGACAGCGAGAAAAAGAAAGGGGAAGTGGCGCAATGGCAAAACCGAGCGAGGGAGTGGAAAAAGACTCATGGGTGATTTCAAGGGGGTAAATTTGCTTGTTTTCCCAGATTATCGAGCTACTCGTATTAAAACATAGCTGTTACTAACAAAACGAAGGAACACTACATTCCCTGTGAAGCTATTTGAACCTCGTTAAACCCAGTACATTGTTTAACATCCTGTAAACACAGGGCTGCTTTTAAACAACCCAACCAAACAACGTAAACTTGACGTAAGACCATTCTGTAACACAATACTAAACATTTTTGAGTCTTGCACTTAAAGGCTATTGTCTACACCGACCTGTATTTACTGATGGTTAGATAACCATAGTAAGTACATGTAATTAACGTATGTTTCATATGGCGATTTGATTCTCTATTTAAAAAGCATTGTGTTTGTGCACGGAGTTTACAAGGTTTGAGGGTTTCGTTGTGAACCAGTCCTTGGTTCACACAATGTTTGATAGTTTTGTTAAGGTGACCTGAGTTTACGCACAAATGACGCTTTTGTCTAAATAGCACTGCGTTTATGGTTCTAAATACATTTCGCCTAAACAATCGTAAAACGAATTTCGACGAATATTTAGCACTGAGTTTACAGGCTTTCATGGCTTACGCCTAAACTGCATGGCATTTACAGATAGTTGTTACTGAAATGTATCATTGCGTTGCAGAAATTCAGAGTAAGCCAACCCTACAAGATGCCGTGCACTGAAATCTGTCAAAGCTGCCGAAACGAAAAAAAAACAGACAAGTGCTGCAGACATTGGCTGCTTACAATTGAATGAATGAACCTCCTGATGTGCAAATGGTTTGATGAAAAAAAGCGCTTCAACACACTTGTTAAGCCACAGTTGTTAAAGAGGATGCCTAATGGCATGTTGTTTCGGAGAATGGGTAGTTCACGCTCCTCGCCGTAGGCTATGTAAAAAACCAAATTTCAAACCAAAAGAGTCAAAGATCAAACATGACATTTCTATAATTACTTTGGAGACCAAAGACTCCAAAAATCCAGGTGGTGGGAAGGAAAGTGTACTCTTGTGCGCTCACGTGGACGCAGGGTCATGTTTTTGTGTTCGTTACTGCGTTGTTGAGAGGGACGCCAATGCACTCCAGGTATATTGGATTATTTGGGAGAGACGGTTGAAAGAGAGAGGGAGTGGTGGCTCCATTCCTCGGGGAATGAGAAAATGGAACTGGAGCATCTACAAGAATGTATCTGCCTAAGTAGTTTGCAAATGCAAACAGTCACCAGCTAAGAACATGGGATACAGATAAGGAACGTCATTTTAAGGGTTTCTCACTAAGAAGTTACCAATGTGACACGTGTATTAACGCAGGATTAGGGCTTTGTGATAATAAACATAAAATACAACGATGCTTTCCAACTTAATGAAAAAGTCAAAAACATCTTGTTTTTTAATAGAATTCGTAAGAACTTCGTAAACATTGCAGTCCAGATTGGAACTCACCTATATCGCCTCGTTTTAAAGCACGCTATCCTGAAAGAGAGAATAAAACAAAACATCAAAATTGAATTACAAAAAGACTAAATTTTTCGTAAAGTGCGTTGGAATACTTGAACAACTACCGAAACATGTTGAAAAATCCATATGTGAATTACAATTTTTAAACGTTGCCGCAGTTCAAAAAGCTTTCATAAAAGAGGTTTTTGTTTTAACAACAGGTATTTATAAAACATTTAAACACGTGACTTTTTGTAGCTAAATACACGTCTAAAGTTTTATCGTTTTTTAAACAAATTGACAACAAATGTTTTTGATTATTTTGGTTTTCTATACACCTCGTCAAATCAGTTTGGCCGCATTGGCCAATTTGGCTGCAAAAGTATATTTCACGCAATACTCAGCAACAACATCCAAACATTGGCACTTTATGCAAAACATTTCTTTTGGCAACATCGTTTCATTACCAGAGGTTGGAAATGTTTTCTAAATCGCGCATATTTTTGGAGTTTAAAAGAAATTTAAGAATTCAAAGACGTTTTATCCTTGAAAATTAAGGTGATTTGAACATTTTAAAAATATAAAGTATTTTATTGAATGCGGCTTGTGTTATTGGAACGTCACTTAGTTAAAGAGAAGCAACGTTTTTTCTCTGTAACACTGTATAATTATCTAAGCTTATCAGAATAGCTAAAATTTAAAAAGTCACAGAATCACAAAGTCTATTTTTTACGGGTATACATGCACGATGCACTTTGAACGAAAAATATGGAGTACAAATGGGAGTGGAAAGGGAACACACCGGCGCCGTCAATAAATTGCGGACTCTGTGATTCACACCCCCGCAGACACGGCGTGTGATTCATTTAAACAATCAAGAATTTTGAATGCGGAAAGAACTAAAAATCACTGAAACAAATCTAAAACGAAAACGTGGAGTTAACAATGCCCAGGGAATTTCAGTTCGCAGGTTAAGTAAGCGGTGACCTTGGCCAGTTCGCGCCAAAACCCCTTGAGAACAGACGATACTCACAATACTGCCGCCACGCTCAGACGGGCATTCAAGCACGTTTCCTGTTTGAATGACCTTTTAAGAGCGAGGGAGGAGAAAACAACGAAAGAGTACAATGACAATGAATTTTAGATATGATCAAATTGTGGCCTGGCACAAGCGTTTGCAGGAAAGCAAACAAACGGAATGCGGAATGAATGGTTGTGTTTGCAAATACACATGGGCGGGATTACTACAGATATTGAAGCCGAATAGTCTAGATTTAGATTGGTTTGAATTGATTGTTCTATCGGAAATATATGTTTTTTGTCCCAAGATTGGAAGCTTTCTTAAAAGCACATGGATTAAATTGGCCCTCAATATCATTCACTTTTCAAGAACAAAATTCAATTCATAAATACAAAAACGAGTTTTTAAAACTTCAGACAGCATTCTAAAAAGTTAGCAGAGTTATTTAAAAGAAACTGTTTCATAAACTGAACCGTATAGCAAGAATTGGAAGAATGGGGACAAATTAGCATGTTGGTTTAAAATTTATAATCTCAAAATCCTTCTTGTTTTTGATTTTCAAAAATCAAATTGGGAGAAAGCAATTTTGTTCGGTTATATTTCGATATTGAAAAGTGTGTTAAATAAAATGAAATAAGTTTAAGCAATTGGTACAAACATTAAAAGAAGGAACAGAAAGGCGACAAAATAATGAAAAAAGCGATTTTTTTAAACGACAGCGCAATGTGGAAACGTCGCTTTCACAGAAAAGCCGGCGTTAAAACCGCTGACCCGGCTTTTAATGAATTAAGTTTTTTACCCAAGGATTCGGCTCAAAACGTTATTTAATCTTTTATTTAAAAAAGGTTTTTTTTTCTTCGGAAAGAGTCGTCAAAGACTTTCACTTGTGCCGAAAAATGTAAAAATACATTTCAAGGTTAGTTATTTGTTTATTTTTTTAGGGCGCTTAAAAACAATTGCATCGTTCTGAAAATATGATTTTTAATGAACTTTTAGAATGAAATCGCATTTTTAAATTTGTTTTGAGCAATAACACGCAACAAAATTAAAATTATATTACATTCAATACAAGAGAAACCCGTTGGTTCGATGGAAGCAGGGCAAAAAACATAGCCGGCGAGAAAAACGGCTTTTTTGAAAAGCCAAGTTGTCCGGGTCACGTATTCATAAAAACAAAAAATACATTGTTCTGACACGTAACCGTTTTCTGTTGCAATCAATAACTGTAACTTTACTTTTTTAAACACGTATTTTCCAGAAGCTGGCTTCAAATGTCCCCATGTGTGCCAAGCAATGAATTAAAGGCTAAACGCAACCGAAAATGAAACCAATCGGGCCGGAATTCCTTTTAAGGTTAGTTTTTGATCGTTTTTTATTCGCGAGTTTGAAAATCTTACATCGTGTATATTAAAAATATTACATGCAAGACAATTACTGATTGAATTACTGAAAAACTTGCGTTTTCGTCGACAAACTTCAAAGTTGTTGTTTGGTCAAGTAAAGACAAAACTAACAAGTTTAATGTAGCTTTGCCAAAAAGGGAACAAATTTTATGCTTAAACGACAAAACATAGAAATCGGACACACAACATAAGGAACAAATAGCAACTCGTTGCCAATTTATGCTCTTGGCTTGTGACTAACAAAGAAACAGAAAAAGTGTTCAACATTTCTAAATATATATCTCCACCCAGAAAACAGACAGGCACATTGTATTTACCCAACAAAAACAAAGGCCGCCATTCACGGTAAACAGCCAAGTAGTCAATAAGCAAACTGAAAAACAAACAGAAATGCGACACCTGTCAGAAATTTCGTTTTGTTTATCTGATTTCAAAACAGGAGTGACTAACGAACAAAAAACGTTATGCAATTCGCTTCCGGCAGATGTGGAACTGAGAATGACTAAGCTCGTAGTGAAGCGTGGAATAAGCAAAAAAAAGTAAAAACGATTGTTTTAGTACTAAATATATAAAAAGTTGGAAAACGATAATGACAAAACTGAGCAGGAAAATATAAAGTTTGACACAGCGTTATACAGCACTTGTTACTAAACCACATTTTGATTTGTTACCAAACATAAAGAAAATAACTGATTCACTAGGCTGAAATAAACTTTTTGGTCCTTTATCGCCATAGACCTTTAAAGGAGATCAAATTCACAGTTTTCCTTGGGCAAACATTGCATGACGTCAACCAAAGTTCGTTGATATTGGGGTTATAAGCACTTTCAGAAATCTGATAAACTCTCTTTGCCACGAGTCGAAGTTCCCAAAAACACGTTTTTTTTTTACATCAATGTTCAATAATAACGTCTGTAGTGAAAAAAACATACGTGAAAAAAACAATTTGTTCTATTGAACATGTCTAGAACGAAAATTCGTTGTGCCCCCTTTTGTTTTCATTTCCTGGGTGGTCTTCTGGAACTCAAACCAGATGGTTGTCACTAGGTACAAACATGACGTCATTATGATTGTTGATTCACCCTAGCTTTTCAGCTAAATGTGAAACATTACTGGCAAAATTCTTATAAAACATGAAGAATAGTTGGAATTTAGTTGCGTATACAAACCAAAACATGTTTTGAAAGTTCGTTTCAACCAAAAAAGTTACATTAACAGTACTTTTCAAACACCGGAATGTAACCGAATTTTCCAATAGTTTGCCAAGAACTATCGTTTGAGAAGTAGTAAATTCGATTCCACCTAAATTTGACATTGCTTACTGGGCTTGCTTAACGTGGACGATTTTCTATAATAGCAAGAGAAAAACCAAAAAAAAAATATTGCGGCTAGAGAAACGCTGAGCATTTGCCTGATATTTGGAACATTAAACATCGTTTTTCACTTTACTCCTTGGTTTCTTTGGTGTTCTAAAAATACAAAATATTAAGAAGTAAAGAAAAGCTGCACAATCAATGTATGAATTGGCATAACTATGCCAAACTATGCTTATGAAAAGGAAAGGCGTCGCCATCGATAAAGAGAAGGATCCATCAAGTGAATGAGAAGCCGAGTGGGCAGATCATAGAAAAGAAAAGCTGTAGAACAGGGGAAATCAGGGTGTGCCAACGGCTGTGACTAGTCAATGCAACACTGGTTGTTTTCGTCTGACCAACCGGCACAATGACCGGCGGGAGCCGGTTCGTCCATGCCATTCGGACTGATGAGGAGACGCTTCGGTACTCTCACACGCCGCTACTATGTTCATCGAAGCGAGTGAATTAAACCAGACGGAAGGCTTTGTCTCTGGTGCAAAGGAGACCCAATACGAGAATCAGACACAAGTTGGAGTGGGCGAAAGCAACAAACCGGAGTAAACTGGTTGGCAAATGTAAATAAAACCATGGAACGGTCTCCTGATTTATGATGTCATGTGAGGTTGAAAACAACTACGCCCATTGATACTCTCTACCGTAAACTACTCAATTAATGTCAACAGTACGCAGAAAACAGAAGGCCAAACGTACTCAGAATTAAAACCAAAGGGCGAACCTATTTTGGACGGATCAGGCAGTGAACACGTGTTTACGGGTACAGGTTCACAGTATGTATTCACAAGAAAAAAAGCCAAAGCTGTCATCCGGTTAAAAATGAAAATGATTGTTTGTCCAAAAAACTTCGCTTGATTTGCTTGAATTTTGCCTGAAGGCATATAAAATAGGTTTTTTTTGGAATGGCTCTCCCGAACCGAAAGATGAACATATTCTTTTGATAAATTGTTTTTCCTGCTTAAAAGTTGCCATAAAAGTTGCTTGGTTTTCATGGAAAAAGGAAAAAAAAAACGAAAACTTTGGATGTTTTCAAGTTGAAACATATTCCATTACTTGAAATCTACGATAATATGCTCAAGTGACAATTCAATTTAAAATTTGTAAATTTCTTGTTTGAAGTTCATCTAACCTCTGTTCAATCCAAACAAAGCAAAATCAGTGAATTCAAACTAAAATACATATAAAACGTGTTTAGCATAGAGTTAAATAATCTTTGACTATTTTACTTTCACCCCAACTGGTTTAACGAAAAGAAAACTTTTTTAGAAACCCATGAACTGCAACTAAAGAAAATCGGTCAGTCCCACATAACGTGCTCGTTCATTTTTAAAGCGTCACCTACAGACTTTTTTTTCAAGGTTAAGCTTCATTTACCGAACACGTCTTTACAGTTTCTTTCCGGACTCTTTGCGTGTTCAAATGATAAATGTAAAACTCGAAGCAAGATTTCGTTTAAATGTCTGCAGGAAAGAAACTCAACATTCCAATTTTAGAATCTAGTCAGGTGAAAGTAATATATGAAAATTTATCAGATTGATTCCAAGGGTCATCCCATCAACGACTATCTGTTTGCATAAAGGTTTTTCTTTGAATTCATATTGTGAATACACTGCTTTTGAAAAAAAAATCCGTCTCTGTTTTGTTTGGATTGACTAAGTTTGTTTAGTTTTGATTGAACATAGCTTTTACATGTTTTTAAGCGTTAAACGCGGTTTTTAAGTAATGGAGTGAAATTGGAAACATCCTAACTTTTCCGCGTTTTTTTGCCCCGTGAAAACCAAGAGATCGGATTTTTATAGTAGGCAAAACAATCTATCAAAATCTGAAACACAACATTTGACCTAAGAACAAAAAAACGATCGCTAGGAGCAAAATGGTAAGGACATTGTATCGCAAGTGCTGTTCACTTGTGCAAAAAACCAGTCTGGCGCATAATATTGTTTACCAACTATTGTTACGCCAAATAACGATCACGCAGCAGTTAGCATTTTAACGATAGTTTTAACTGCCAAAATCTAAAGGATTTGGAATTAAACGATTTCTCAAATCATCATTAGTTATGGGACAACAAACTTTCAATGGAACAATGTGAAACGTATAAAAAAGACGAATCGCAAAGGAAAAGACTTTGGAGATTACGAAAACTTTCGAATTCGCTTTTTATGGTAGAAACATTATCTAAGAATGACGCGAATTTTGACATAGTCACCCCGTGATAACGTCGTCAGGCCACTCAAGATTGTAGTCATTCTAAGCCGGAAACTCAACTTTCTCCTACAGCGTAGACAACAAAAACGGTTGGAATTGCGTTCGCTCCGTCCGACAAAGGGCGATGGGCGCCATGTACTGAATACATTAGGCTGGTATGTAAAATATGGTCGCGTCCATCACTGACGTGCTCATTTGTTATGCGCCAACGACGCATTGGTGCGCAATGATGACTGGAAAGAGAAAGGTTTGGTCCATGCCCAGTGCATTTGAGGGAAAAGGTTATTCGTTGCGGTCGTGGTTCTTTTGCACTTTCAAAAACCGGTTGCCTTTGGTTGAACGAGCGACAATGAGGGAAAGTGACCTTTGTGAGGCAATCTTGAAATCAATCAGAAAGGAAAACTTTTCAAATGGAAACATCAAAAGAATCGAAGGACAATTGTTCAGCACTAAAAAGGGCTAACCACCAAAGATTTGACAAAAGTACGTGCAATCCTTCGAAATATGAAAAACACCCCCGAAAAGTTACACTTGAAGGGTCAGCGAAACACACTTCTGCGGTTTATGACATTGAAAAGGACAGAAAGTAAAATTTAAAAAAAAACTACTTTATAAGTTGTAAAAACAAATTTGTGAATACTTAGTGAAGCACAGTTCGTTTCTTTCTGCCATAAAGTAAAGGCAAAAACTAGAAATATGTAACAAAGCGCATATTGTGTATTCCAAAATATACCACTACCAGGCAAAAATCTCAAAACGGTTTTTCATTGTTTGCCATAAATATTTTCGTTTTCAGCTGCACAAGTTTGAAGAATGTTTACCCTTACTTTACTGCCATATACTTGTTAACAACAGGAAACCACCGAAATTGCCTTACACTAGATTAACGTTTTTAGAAGACATCTGTCACACTATTATAAAACGCAAACATCAGAACTCACAGGGAGCTACCGAAAAGGTTGTATGTAATTCAATTTCAACGCAAGTTTTAAAACTGTTTTCCTACTTAAAAAAAAGTTGAAACAATGCAAAAGTCGAAGCCTTGAATTGATCAATGCTTGATGAAAATTCACGGGAAAAAAACGAAAAACAAATTTGCTATTCCACAAAGCCATTTTCAGAACTGTCAGCTTCCTGCCATCTCGAGTTATCAAACTTGGGTGGGAATACTTAAGTTGGACAAATCTCGATGGAACTCATAGTTAGGTAAACTCATTTTTTGATTTTTGAACAAATTGATTAAGGTTAACAAAACGAACTACTCATGAGACTGGTGACTCAAACGAGGTGGGATAATTCGTAGTCAGAAAGAGGTTGGGTTTTTTTGTTCCGCACAACGAAACATCTTTTTAAAATCACTTTAGTTGTTATTACATAATTGATAGAATAACAAAACTAACTGTAGAGAACTATTTATTTGCATTAGCCGAAAATTTTAAATGTTTTGCTAAACTTTTTCGGTTGGGCTATTTAATCAAACAAATTAAAGTATGTTTTTGAAAATACTACATGTATCTTAGTAAAAACCTGGATATACGTTTTCTGAAGTTTCGGTTTTTTACCCATTTGCAAAAAGTTTAAACATTTGTAAAACTGTCAAATAGATACCGATATAGATGAATCTCTAGTCATATTAACAAAAATATTACAGAATCACGGTGATTTAAAAACCTGTTGAATTTTTTTTGACTATGAGCCACTTTTCAAAACAAACTTCGGATTTCAGTTGGATACCCGTAGTGGAAAACTAGTATGTTGTTAAATTTCCAATCTGTTTGATTGAGTTTCACAAAACATTGAAGAGAGCGCGTGGTTCTGCATTTGGCGGAGTATTATTAAAAGAAAGAATGGCTTAGGTCTCTGAACATATTGCAGCCTTAAAAGCCCCACTGGGGTTAAAAGTGCAGCAATTCGAAAATAAGGAAGTAGAGAGCAGGGGAAACGTGGCAACAAGGATTTTGTTTTCAAACACAAATCAAAGATTGTATTTTGTCCGTTTTCGAAAATTGTGAATTTCGGGTGTTTGAAGGGAAATAAAACGAGACGGTGACCTTGGTTTACATTGCTGACCACCGAACGTTTCAAATGAACGTTTCAAGTTGTCCTTCCATATGTCAGATCGGCTTCCGAACCGGATTTCTAACGAAGATACAACAAGTACAAGTGGCAATAAGATGTTATCTTTGGCAACATGTTGTTGACCTTGTGGCTTTCGGATTTGTTTAGCAAATGTAGCAATTGAAACTTCTAAACTTGTTTATATAAAGCTGTAAAAGTGAAAATTTTTAAGTGGCAAGTTATGTTTAGTACATGTTATTTAAGAACATACATTGAAATCGAACATCGTCACAGATAAAACGATTTGACTTTTTAACAAACCAAAAGCCGTTCGCCATTTTTTGGTACTATTCTGTAAAAATTCCACACGCAATGTTTAGACTCCGAAGTATATCCTTTCAAGACCAGTTTTGTAAGAATATTTGTAAAATTCATAGTACGTTGCAAAACTACAGGCCCACTCCTTTTCTCTACGTTTCTCATAAATATAGTTTCTGTGTTACATACC
Source organism: Oscheius myriophilus (assembly GCA_964057215.1). NCBI lineage: Eukaryota > Metazoa > Nematoda > Chromadorea > Rhabditida > Rhabditidae > Oscheius > Oscheius myriophilus. The sequence continues at coordinate 9,676,506 of OZ059907.1, read as the reverse complement.
AATATTAATCGATTCCGCGCGCAAAGACACCCAAAATTAGATATTGACAACTTTTAAATTAGCACATTAAAAGATTATTCCAGGTTTTGTTTCCGGTTCTCATATCGGTGCAAAAAAATTTTAGTTTAGTATATGCTCAATCTCTTACATGTTACATGCATATTATGTAAAACATTGAATTTGATGTGAATGTTTTAAAGAACCCAGTTTGCATTGTGCAATCAACATTGTTCAGGCGTTGTTTATTTGTAGCAATTGTCTGCTGAGTTCCACTGATCGTGCACACGATTATTCAACCTCTGTCGTGAAATCGTACACACATATGGCTTATCTTACCTTAGGGTTTCCCACGGAATGATCTTGATAAGAGGTAAAACGCTTAGGCGGGTTTACGAAACCCACGTTACACATTTGCATGACTTCACCAAACAAAAAAAAGAAAAAAAACCAAGTTCATTTGAATAAGTGATTTCTGGCAATAAGATGTTATCTTTGGCAACATCTTGTTGACCTTGTGGCCTTTGGATTTGTTTATACGTGCATTTCAATTTGTACGTGCATCAGAGGAATTCTGGGACATTCTCCTTAGCGATTTTGCGTTCAGTTCTGTTTAAGGGGCATGACAATTCAGTAACTTGTGGGGTTAGACACATTATCTTAGAAGATCTGAAGTCACGAACTGTAAGAAAAACTGAAACCACCTGTATCAAAGGAAACAGTCAGTTTATAATAAGTTGTAGCACATGAATAACTATTCAAAACCGGGTGTACATTTTGAAAACATTTTGAAAAAAGATTGTCATCATCGGGGTGCCGGTTTTTCAAACATTCCTGTAAAACCACTATTTTCCTGAACCCTAGAGTTTTAATGAAAACTGCTGAAACCTGTTTGCTATGCTTCAATTTTTGAAAAACCATATTGTTCGATACTGAACCCATACTGCACCAAAAATTTACATTTGTACTGGTGCGTTCAACTTACACGCTTGAAGATGAAGTTTGGCTGCTTTGTAAATAAGGTTCGAAATTTTCATTTATACCCGGAACTTGTATCTTTACTTCGACGTTTCTGCGATGGTTGTCTCAGACGTTGCGTACTCTAATACGAAAATAACAGCCAAACCACATGGAGGGCATCGTCGGCATGGCTTTGACGTCTCCAATCTCTGTTCATCCCGGCCTATCCGCTTCGGGACGTCATCAATCGGCAAAAATAGTATTGGATCGCATTTGAGACGCCAACTGTCTTCAGAAGACGTCGTGCAGCCTACTCTGCAACTTGCCGGAATTTCCCAAATTTTCATGGAATTTCCCGATTCCTTCGGCCCCAGGGTAGGCTTATACATCCATTAGCACCTTCTGATGTTGCCTTCTCTCTAATGACTGGGTGAGGCGTCATCTGCCTCTCACGCGGAGGTCGGGAAGAGTCCTTCTTGCATATCTATAAACCCCGCCATTACGGTATTAGCTACGCGGCCTCCTATAATCATACGGGGTGGCCCGAATCTCTAATGGGCCGTATATGCGCAAAGACACACAGTATCTACCAGTTTGAGAAAATAGAGTCTCATAAACTAAGAACCATGGAAAACTTATGGCCTTTAGCTAAAAATCCCAAACTGATAAAGATGAATCTCCACAAAAAAAACAACTTGAATGTTTCGAATGGTTAACGAAAAATTAAAATAACGAAAAGTTGAATGTTTTAAAAGATGGGGTTATTGCGTGGCAACCAGTCTTGAGTATTTCACGTGTGCATAGGCAACGACGCAATAACCCCTCAATTATTCTCACGTTTATCTCATCGATAATCGCATTCCTAAACTTGCGGAAAGTTCTAAAAGAGTAATATGTCTTTACAGTTTTCTCTTCTCAGCGCAACTCCGGATGACGTTTTCACTTTTTTTTCGGGGGAAAAATAGTAAACCAAAATATTCCAAGGTTAACTGAAAAAGTTAAAAAGTTTTGTCGAGGAGTATGATATGAAGACCTTGGAAGAGATGAATAGTGCTTATAGTTACTTCAAATTACCATTTTTGAACGATAAACCCAATGTGCATGCTTTTGTTTGTGGTAAAAACCGTAAAAAATTGGGTATTTGGAAACCATACATATTCTTTTTTGTGTTTCTAATGATTTTCTTTAAATTTTCTCTGTGATAATACAAGGTGACTAGTAAAACGGACTTTTCAGACAATTTTGCATAGAAATTTTCAATAGTATCTTTTGTTGCAAAACCTTCAGTCTTATGGATTCCCTAGTTAGTACCAATTTTCATCTTTAATTCCCCCTGGAGCTAGGCATCAGAAAGTTTATATTTTTGATTTACGCACTTTCACTTTGATGTTTACAAGGTGTTACAAACAGCTTAATTGATAGTGTTTCTATTTATATGATTTTGTGTTGAACTGTGATTATTAACACCGGAGGGTATAGATTGACTAGTAACATTATAAGGTGAATCCTTTTTATCTCAGCAATATCAATGTTCTGCTTAGAAGCACGTTACAACCATGTTTTGCACCGAAGATTTAAGTAAAACTTGTTTTTGTATTCAGTAACCTTTTCCTACCCTGGTATCTGTTTTTTGCCAGTCGGCTGTCGATTGTTCGAGTGCGTTGCGCTCCATTATCAGCGCTCACACCTCTGAGCTAATCCCTATTTGACTGACCCTGCACCGCAAATAACTGTATCTCGCGGGTCAACGTAAGTCGCGCATCCCTCGGCAAATTTACTCGGCGCCGTGACCGTGCAACAGTTTCCGCTGTGTAATTTACATATGTTTGCTGGGAAATTCGCGCACTGGTAAAGTCATGGGAAGGATAAACAAAAGATTTTTTGGACTGCAATGAAGTGGCGATAGTCGGTGACAAAATTTATACGTTTTGAGACTTTTCCAGTGACTTATTGTCGTAAATTCGACATCAGCAATCCGACAAGACAAATATTTTGCATTCCGTTGAAAATACGTGCAAAACAAATGGAAAGTAGCATTATATCCTAGCGGAATTATCATTCACAAAACCAGATAAATCTTAAAGCTGAGTTTAACTTCTGAACAATATTGCAGAGCTTCCGGCTACATATATCCCGGAATGTAGATTTTTGAAAAAAGTTTTATTTATCGAAAACCGCTCAACAATTAAAACTATTAGTGTCAATCGGAAACATTTGCAGCATAGTTCAAGTAGCCCGTTTTTCCACATAATCAGAGATTTCATTGGAGCTGTAACATAGGAAATACGCGTGAATTCACATAACTTTGAATAAGGTATGTTTCCTTGTCACATCTGAAATCTGAAAGAAAGAAAAATTACTGAGTTTCAAATTCACTTCGGGACGATTTCCTACAACAGGCCAATGTTTCAGTGTCGTACATACACATTGTGCGCACTGTTTTGCAGTAAACATAAGATATTCAGGCACCATTAAAAACAGGAAGTAGCTTCGTTCCAGAAAAATTTCTATCCAGAAAAAGTGCAACGGCAAGCCTTACAACCCAGCATTACAAAGTTGTGGTTAAATTCTTGCTTCTTATAACTTATAGGAAACGCTTTTGACCAAGTACCAATGTTTTTAGAAATTAAACTATATGATGATTTAACAGTTTTGAACTTTATGACCAACCGCCGTACTCCGGTCGTATGCGTTACCTGGTACCGGAGAATGACCGGTGCCCAAAAGTTTTAGAAATTTATAATTGGGTCAAAGGAAGGCCATACACAACTTTTAAGCAAATCCGTTTTTGTTTCTTATCTGAAGAAATGAAACTGCTAGTTTCCATAATTTCGAATTTTCGTATATTGCAGCGTATTTTGGTACATTCTACAGAATTACTTGAACCTTTTTTTCTCCCGGAAAATTAGTGTTCTCCAATGATCGCTAAGGGTTTCACAGCACATAAGCTATATCATCAATTCTCGGAAATGAAAACAGGTTGTCTCCCTAGCTTATCGTCATCCCGATACCTCAAGTGCTCGATCCCTGGTAATACGCGAAGGACATGCAGAGTCAATAGCTCGGAGGATACCGAGACACACACGAGTTGTCTACGAGGACTGTTTGGTCGCGTCGTGTAAGCAGGAACAAACGAAGTGACCACGCACAACAAGTCAAGCAAGCACGTTCTTTGCATAGAACTTCTACAGTAATCCGCTGTTTGGAGAGAAGAATACTTGACAAGAATAGACGAAGTTGGGACTAGTTGGCTATGCACGAGTTGGAAAACTTGGGTTCTGCTTTTTTCGCGTGATTTTTCAAAATTTGAAAGCATCGCTTTTGCGGTCGCTGTTAACCTTTTATTCTCATAACAATTTTCAAAGTTTATACTTTGAAACACCATAGGTTGAATTCTCTTCGGTTAAGAAAACTCAACAAAATGCCTTTTTAACCTAAATGGAATCCACTCAATTAGAATATTCGCGCAAACCCCTTCTTGAAGGGTCAATGAGGCCACTATGAATAGGTGGGAGATATCAGCGGATGCGCGCACCTGGATTACGGTAGCCTAGCAATTTGCAGCCTAAGCCGATGGCTTGCGTGGGTGACTTTTGCTCTGGCTTTAGAGACCTTTGACCAAATTGTTCAACGAAAACCTTACAGCCTAACTATCTGTTAATTACAACAATGAAAATTCTGCCCTACCCAATTTAAAACGGCATTTAAAAACACTTTATTGCTTTTTACAAAATAACAACATTCTAAACTGAAACATTCTATTGATGGCAAACAGTATCAGAGAGCCTGGTAACAGAAGTAGTAGGATTTTTAAAAACGAATACCTCTATTATACAATTTATAAACTTATTATTCGCCTTATTATGTTTCAAATATTATTTTTCGAAGCAGTGTCAACTACTCATAACCTTTAAAACAGGGTGACATCTTCTATTCCAATTCGATCATTGGTGTTTTTTGAACGTTCCAACATTTTCACCAAAGCTTTAGCAAAAAGAAGTGTTGTTTGAATTATAAAAACAATAGTTTGAAGAAAAATCGTATTCAATGGTTTTACGATTTTTGAAATGCACCGGTTTTTTTTAAATACAAGGACAAAGTGGAAGTACGACTTGAAAACTCACTTTCCCTCCGATGTTTAAACAATATATACACAGATACACGAGAGCTTTAATAAAAATCATAAGCTGGATAATTGAACCAATCTTGAAAAAGAACAGCTTCTTTAAAACTAGTTTTTGCTTTGCCCGTAACACTTCACACCTTTGCCTCAATGTATTTGCTCAAAAAGGGCGCGGCTGCTTATCGCTGTAATCCGCCCAAATTCCCCGTGTTCCTTAGTTCGTACCCTCTCCTTTTCCAGCATACTAATCGATTCCCTAACCTCTCCTTTACCAAATATGTGTAACGACCGCATAGTTTCGTAACGCGGCGGTCCCTGGAGCCAGTTCCGTGGCGCGGCCACACGACGACGGTCACGACGACCTCGGCGTGGCGCGCACGCTTAATCCGCTCATCGGCGCGCACAATTCGGGCCCGCGTGTTGAATGGGCGAACGACAGCGAGTCCATGATCGCCTATGCAAAAAGGAGTTTGATTTACTGCCTCACCCTAAAATCGCGCACTGCCAGTCGCTTGTAAATACGGCTTGTTAATGGGGCAGTAAAATAGGAAAAACGGACCCCCCTTGTGGGAAGAAGGGCAAAGGAAAGGCTTCGGCGGAAGGACATCTGTCCCCATCCCAGTATGTTTGAGTCTGTTTCTGGTAGGCCAATGCGCATTACGCAAGGGAATTAGCCGCGTATGGGGGCACCTGGCTATGATGTAAGATGCACACCAAATATTGCTCCCCTATCTATTACATGGAGAACAGATGTTTTAGGTAAATACATCCCAATTTAGCGACTTAGCTTAGTGTTTATTTGATTAATACTTAGCTATTGCGAGTTTCGTTTACACAAAACTAATTTTCCATGTGTTTTGTTACTAATATTTTAATATCTTTGCATATTGATTTGGTGTAGGATGATTTGATTGTTTACTAAACAATCAATTATTCTGAACCGATGATTTGAAAACCATCACAACCTCCCACTCAAAATTATCATTTATCTTTAAAACTTCGACAAACGTGTAAAATTTTTGGTTTGTAAAATTGAAACCCTGCTGATTAAAAACCCATTTGAAACGCTTATAAACGACCGTGCTTATATAAACGCTTAGTAATCTTATTTCCAGTAGATATTTGTACCAGCCTTGTAAAAACCATTTTGAAAATGATTTTGAAAGTTGTTTTTAATCACAGTAAAAAAAAAGAAAAACTACCCAGTTTTTAACAAACTTTGGTTTTATTTCGTGCCTATTTTACGCTGTTATCATTGAAAATTAAAACAAAGGATTCAGTAAATTTTCAAAAATGAAAAATCAAATTTCAAAGAACGTTCATATTGCTGAAAACTAGAAAAGCCTTTCAATGAAAAAGAAATTGATTATTTTCAAATCAAGCCTTTTTTCATTGCAAATCTGCTTTAAAAACTTTTTGGCGTTTAGCCCTACATAACTGTAGAAACTAAATTATTATTTATTGAATCACTTAGAACGAAAATTTTCCTAATAATTTGTGCAAATTGATATACATAGTAAATGTGTAAAAACAGAATTAGTATTCTGAATATAAGTTTATTTGCTTACAAAATAACATTCCTTCAATTCTGAAGCAATGTTTTAGATACAACTGCCTCCCACGCAAAATCATGATTCCTTCGACCTTTGTCTACGTCTTCAATTTGTTTCAACCAAAAAGTTTTTCGTAAACAGAACTAATGTGTTTTTTTTAAAATTTTACTTAGCAAAGAAATTCTTTATATTTTTGTACTTATCATTTTCTCTATATCCTTTTGTCCATTCGTTTTTCTCTTACATCCCTCATTTCTTACACTCGCACCTAAAATCTGGCGCCCTTGATTCCCCCGGAGGCGCGCTAAATATTTTGCCGTCGTTTCTCAATTCGTGGGAGCGACGTCGCCTCGCAGCTACCGTAGTGGCTCGGGAGACGGCCAATTTCCCACGGCTTGGATGGACGTCGCGCCAACATTTGCATAAGGACCCAGCTGACTGCCCGCAAGCGCCATTTGTAGCCAATAATGAGGACCGGAAGCACCTCCTCTGCCAAAAAATGTCTATTGAGAGGTGATGAGCGCCGTTCAAGGGTCCCGGCTGGAGCGAACGCCTGGTTGGTGACAGGTGCAAGCGTGTCGGCCTCGCTCTTGATGGGTGGGAAGTGACACAGAGCAGTCTCCAGCTGAGAGGCAGACGTTCCTGGCCCAAATGTCACAGTCTGAAATAGAACGTTAGATCAACGTGGACAGGTGCAAGTTCACAAAGTTCAAAACAAAAAAAACGTATACCAAACTTTACAAACGTGTATTGAAAGTCCAAAATTCGGACAAAAAATGCAACAAAACCAATTGAATGCAGTTATAGATGGTCCTGAGGGGTATTTTGCCGCCTCTTCCAGTATTATCAGTGAAATCTGATTACTTAGAACAAAAATGCTTTGGTTGAAGTTCTAAACTATTTTTTTAAAATTGGAATAAAAATTTTTTTTTAAAACCTTTTTGGAAACCTTTATTTTGTTTTTTGCAAGTGTGCCAAGAAAGGGAAATACATTTACATTTTCGAATTTCGGCAAATCGTTAGTTTTTACATTCCGTAGTTTCTACAAAGAGTATAAATAATTGATCGACATTTTTTCACATTATCAACTTGGGCGTCTTACCACAAAATTTACAAAAATTGGCAAAAGATCAAAAAAAGATTGGGGAATCAGTTAGGATGAATCAGTTGATTCTAAGAAAGCACAAAGATTTTTTCTGACTGTTTGGTAAATATTCACAAAACCGGCAGTTTTTAAACTGTCAAACCACTTTTTAAAAAAAAAATTTAAAAAAATTAATGTAACATAATGCTTATTCATCTTAGCAATGTTTTGCTTCATTTGGTTGATTACTCAGTTTTCAATAAGCAACGTACATCCGTTGAAAACTCTTTGTACGACAGTTTAACATTGACACTTTGTTGGAAATTCGGACAATGCAGTTTTGAAATGAAAAAGATTTTACAAGGCCCAAGATTAGTTTAAGTCAAAATAAACGGCTGCTTTTGAAAGTTAGAAATGCGTTTCAATTCGTTGACTTCGTGATGCTTGAAATCTGGCTAATATATGGTTGTAACAAAGCTTTGATAGACTAAACCGAAAGAAAAATGATGAGAAATCCCTATAAACGATAAAGTTTTCCACATTCTCTCGCCCCCGTTGCTGCAGTCAGCTTGAAAATCGATGACGGACTTTGTTTGGAGAACGCCCGGGTTACGGTATGTGGAACTGCGCCCGGTGGTGACGAAGTCCCTGCGCCGATTCTTCCTTCTTCGCCCGATTTCTTCTCCTTTGCGCGCCTATTTCCCGCCCGCTCAGTCGATTTAACCGCGATATCCAAAGAATGAGGTAGACCGAGTGGAAACAATCCTCTCTGTAATTAGGTGTGAGCCGCGCGCAAATCCTCCCATCCACTTGAGAAAAAGAGGACTTGCAAATAGAATATACTTTGACTTTTACGCGAATGTTTCAAGATGCACTCGATTGCCCGGGGAAGAGGTGTGGGAATCGAGGGGGCGTTTCCACCAAAAGACGCTTCCGAATGGATCCCGTGCGTTACATTTTCCTTTTTCCCTATTTATTTGCTTGATAAATAGCCAAGACCTTAGAAAACATGTTTCCACTACTCAACTTTGGATTTGTTAAGTTGAAAGCTCAATTGTTGAAAGATAAACATGAAAGATAGAAGAAAGATATGAAAGATATAAATTTTCAGCAATTTTAAAATGTAGTGATTGGGTAGACTGACATCTACTGCTGGCAGACGACTGACAAAGCTAGAGCCAGTCGGTTGGTAACCTGCTGCCAGTCGACTGAAACACCTAGTGCCAGTCGAATTGTACATCTAAGAGGTTGGTATCTAGAAAAGATACTGCCACACGCTTGGTACGACTATGTACTGCCGGACGACTGGTACCAAGTGCAGCTACACGGCGGCTGGTACGCAAGCTACCAGACAAGTCGCGTTAATGCCAGCCTTTTCGTCGGCTGTCACTAAAATGGCCCATCTGTCATTAAGGTAAAACTCTCTAAATTCTATTTCACTAGTGATTTTAGAAGCTGGATGTACATTAAACTTGGCGTAATCATGTTGTCATCATTTGATCAAACTCCGATCATTCGTTATTGATTGGGTACTGTACACCGGCTGGCACTAACAATCACCAGCTGGTAATAAGAGAAAGCCAGTTGTAGCCAGACGATCTTACGACACTGTTGCGAAATACGAAACAATGAAAGCATGCTCAACAAATTTTAGACATAACGAGCCTGCCTGTCAGTAGGAAAGACCCAGCTGTCAGAATCCCAATAGAGGTTTTCCGGCTGGTTGTAAACATAAGGTATCGCAATTGGTGGGGGTCCTAACCGTTAGGCTTTTTAAAGGCTATAGGGTTAAATGGCCTGACTATTGAGCCAATGTAGACCACGGCACTGCGTGTAAACAAGGTGTGACCCCTTTCCCCCTTGCTTGTCAGTGGATTAGGCTGTGCCAGTTGTGCTACACGACTGCATGACCTCATAACGTGGCTTGCGCAACCGTCGCGCGTATCAAACTAACGCGTAGCTGCCAGAAGACGCGCAATGGGAACAGAAGATGCGGAAGTGATAAGGCAAAGCTAGACCGTAATGGGATAAAGGCCACGACAAAAGGGGGCCCGGAAACAGCACGGTGACGATTCTGCCGCCGGCGGGAGGGCGGCGGCGTCCGGATGAGAAGCGCTCAGCCGCGCTCATCCTCTAACCCTTTGCCAAACCTACCTCCGCCCCTCTTGGGTCAGCAAATGGAACATAGGGTAGAACTGAGTAACTTTAGGTAGATGGTAACCTTCTCTATGAACCTGAACTTGTTATACTTGTACTTTACCTAAAATAGGTTTCACAACAGTATACAAGCAGTTTCGAAATCTCGGGATTCCAATTTTAGCACTCGTAATCCCAAAAACTTCGACTGGCTCCATTAAATTAAATGTTTATCACAGATAAATGTTTTTTTCTTCCAATGTAATTTCTACGAGTGGTTACGTCAGAAGTGTTTTCATTTGAGATTCTAAATATACTTTTTCAACTAGTGATGCTTCATTTATTTTGCAACCCCTACCATATGAAGCAAGCTGTGAGTTTTGTTTGAAACTTCAAGATTTTGTGCCTTAAAAGCTCTAAGGACTACATAGCCTTAACACACCTTAAGTTCTCCAAGAATTTGTCTCATCTTAGCCATAACCTTTCTGACCTTAATTACACTAAAGATCTTTCTTACCATAACAGTTTAAAGTTTAAGGATCCACCCTAGCTCTAATAACGTTATGGTTCTAAGTAACTTTCTAACCCTAGCATTAGCTGACCTTAGCTGTAAGGACTTTTTTTATCTTAGCCACAAACATTAAGTACATTAAGAATAGTTTTCCCCTTAGTCATTATTAACCAAAGGGCTCTAAAAACTTTCTCATCTAAAATACTATAAGGACTCTAAGGTATTTTCTCACAGGAGCCATCTAGACAAGATATTCCAACAAGTATCCCACGAGATTCTTCTAACGCGCTTATGAGTTAGCGTTTTTAGGAAAAGTTACCAAACTTCGTAATATTGTTTTGCTGTTACATAAGTAAAGTCGTAACTTTGTAAGGTCGCTGAGGGAGAAGTTGAGGAATCAAGCGATTATATTACCAATTGCTGGTACATCACATATATTTCGCTGCCTTGAGTTACAGAATTCCATAATGGGGCAGTTTTGTTCATAAAGTTAGTTTGTACAGCAATTACAGTCGCCCGTTACAGTATCCTTAACTAAGGTCTCTCAATAAGGCGTAAATTAGCAGCTGTCACAATGCGCTAAACGTTCCCATATGTCACTCTCACCTGTGCGCAGCACCTAAAACACAGTTCAATGTGTGACCGCAGCACCTGGCCGCGCGTGCCTTTGCTCCAGCCGCTAATCCTCCACTTGTCCTATTGTGGCCCTGCCGTCGGCCGACACCCCAAATATACTCTGATACGAGCCCCGAAAGTGTGTCTACACATGGCAATGGTGCGTGTCCTGGTTTCTATCCCAACCCCCCCCCCTTTGCTACAATCAAAGTGAGGGAACATACCGGCACACGAATTGAGGGATCAAGCGTAGGATTAGGGCATACTGTATCGAAATGACACCGACGGGGAACCAGTTTCTTCTGTAATGATGCACGAGGGACACAATTTCCGAGCAGAGATTACGTTCACCGTCGTGTTGTGTATGCGGTGACAAACAGCAACAGCAAGTGGTTTCGGGTTGTGGGAGGTAGATCCAGATTTTACGATTAACTGCCGCTCATACCCAAAATCCTGAATTCGGCACATGCTTAGCTGGATTGTGGATGTAATCTTGTGAAAATTATCTTTCGTTTACCTATGTTCATTTGCAGAACGATTAGTCGTTTCTGGAAGTAAAACAGTCCAATTTTTGCTAAATAAGTAGGTATGTACCATTTTCAAAATTTGTTCAGCTACATTTGTATCAATTTTGTTTTCAATTGTCAAGATTTCAAGATTTTGAATTCAACTTTGTAACAAGCATCGTTTTCACTGGTTTTTCAACTTGTCTTTTCCATGATGTCATTTTTCATTTTCCCAATGATTCTGCTTCTCACAATACTGCATGTCTGTGGAACGGAAGCCATTTCCATTGTCTTTCCACCGCACTGTCGTTTTCATTACCTCTGATTTCCAAATTTTTACATTTGAAAATTGTTCCATTTTCACCTCTGGAGTTTTTAGCTGGAAAAACTTTTTGTGTAAAAAAACCATTCAAAATACAGTTTGCTTAAAATTTTTTTTCGAAAACTCGAGAATCCGCAAAATATACACAGTTTTTGCTTTCATTTAGAAATTACACAATTTGGTTCATTTTTCACCAACTACCTTGAATTTTACGTTTCTTTGCAGACTTTGCCTTTCCAAATCTTCTGTAACAATATTTTGGTCCCAATTTTGTTTATACACACCTGTGGTGTCCTTAGACAGTATTTACTCGCCTCCGGAAACCGGAGCCGGTGCATCTGACGCGACGGATTAAGCCCTAATGGGGGCCATCTGTACCCAGCTTCTTACCCAACAGGATCATCCCCAAATTGCCACGCGTCTTCATTACAAAAAGTCGCCTTATGGCTCTTGCAGCCTTATCTTTTGTCTAAGTATGGAATGTTTGTGCTGGCCTAGAAAATTGTTCACACGTTCCTAAGATAGGCGTTATCTTCTGGAGATGCGCAGCCACAGTATCCCCTATCAGGAGGGATTATCACACACTGGCGGCTGCCTCAGCCCCCATTAGAGTATTGCTTACGTGGAGAATCGGCAAATCCTACCGGATAAAGTGGAAACTAAGCCATTTCTACGATTGCTGTCTTGGAATCCGGTCGACATTCTTGAAGCTCTCTCTTGCTTCGAAGTCTTGCCTTGCTTCTGAAGCTACCGTACCCTACTTCAAAGCGAAGCAATGGCTAGCTTCGTAAACATCCCTGCTTGTGGTGGGAAGCAGGGTCGAACATATTTGTCGTATCTGTAGCCCCGGCCGTGTTTGTAGCAGCCCTGTTCGGCTACCGTACCCCTTTCCCCCGGGCGCAAAACAAAGAGACGGTAGCCATTGGCTGACGCGGGGGCGGGGCCTCGCCGGGCGCCAGAGACCGTGTGAAGCTGGAGAGAAACCGAGTGGGCGGGGCCTGGCGCGAGAAATAGTGTGCGCCGCATGAGAGACAGAAAGGGGCGGAGCGTGGGATTGTGGAAAATCGCATTGGAGCAGCTGAGCCTCTCGCGCACCGTAGCCAACCGTCTAATTCCAGTAGGGTTTATCGTAATCCCGGGATGATGTGATAGGCTTATCGCGTCGAGACCGCTCATCCTCATAGACCCCTCAAGCGCCTCTTGGCACTAACACTGCTGACTTTTCACACCCCATGAGGCACTCGATGAGGATGGGTGGATCGACAGGTAAGCCGGGGAACGGGGCCAAAATTTGACCAACCCTCCACTTTTCGAACTCAAACCCTATTCACATCTTCCTTCCATTCATAGCCACTGTATTTCACTTCTAAAGATATTCTTATAATTGGAAATTTTGTTTTCCTCGCCTATTTGCGATATTGTTACTTTGGAAGTTTCAAATCAAACCTTCTCGGTTTGTGCTTTACGCCAACTCGAATATTTTTAAAGTTCTGTTCCTATTTTCTAATTATTTGATAAATTCCCATATTTTGACACCGGATTTATATATATTTGTTAGCACCGTTGCTACTAAAGCATAGTTTAGGACATTCAAAGAGTTGTGAGTTTTGCGTTTTTCCCTTTTATGAAACCAATTTTCGAACTTTCACATACTTCCAAATGAATTTTTGCTTCAAATTTAGTTCGAATAACACGTTGCTTAGTAATTTCTTTTTAAAACAGTTTTCCCTACACTTTATTTACAGAAGCCTATTTCTATTAAATTTCTATAGCACAAAGTCAATTTTGGGTTCTTCGGCTCTTCTACAGTTGTAACAGAGAACATTTTGCACATTTTACCTAAATATTCATTTCTAACTGCAATTTTGAAAAGCTTTTAGGTTTTTTGTAACCTTTTAGTTCCCATTTCAAAACGTTACATAGCTTTCTTTGTAATATATACGGTCGGGTTCGTATCTTTTTCGCATTTTCGTCATTTCAAAGATTTGCTAGTTTTTTATTTGGTCGCCGAATGTTTTACTTGTGTTTTTTTTTGCCAAAACCATCGATTTTTACCCACAGCAAAAGAATATTTTATCCATTTTTCTAGATACAAATGTAAAATTTGCGCTTGTGTCTTCCTTTCTTCATTAACTTTGTAGACTCCCTTCTTTCCCATAGATTTTTTCTCCGATCTTTGCGTTAGTTGACATTTCTGCGACGCCTTGCCATCATTCGTGATGAATCCTGACTCATCCCTCATAGGCGTCTTACGTGGCTATACCCGCCATTTCCAGATGAACTACATACCCGTCTCAGCTTCCAACATGTCGTCCATGGCGAACATGACGGCTGCCTACTTTTCTCGTGGAGCAGCACCTCATCTGGGCTTCTCAGCCCCAGCTCCTCACACCTTCCCCATGGCTGCTTCCATGGGCTACATCAGCGGAATTGGCGACTGCCAACCCACCGCTTTGAGCTGGAATGCTGCAGCTCCTCCCAGGTTTGTTAACCATTCACGACAGATGAATTATGGGACAGTTATAGAAAACAACGTCGTGAGAGAACCACCTTTACCCGTCAGCAATTGGATATTCTGGAGAGCTTCTTCACCAAGACCCGTTACCCGGACATCTTTATGAGAGAAGAGATGGCTTCGCGCATCCAGCTGCCAGAAAGCCGTGTACAGGTGAGCACTTAGCCCAGATGACCTCGTCAAATCCCCAGCTTAAGAGAACATCCTTCTTTCCATCTAGGAAAAGTGATATTAACTAGGCTTTTTGGCTCTAATGAGCACTGCGCTGGATTCAATGTTTGCCAACTTTGAGGCAGTCCTACCGTAATACGCTAGCAAACAGAGCGAGCGAGTCGTCGGGAGAGCGAAATTGATCGAGAGTTTTCAAAACGGGCGATTGCAGGTGTGGTTCAAGAATCGACGAGCCAAGGCGCGCCAGCAGAAGAAGGCAGTCAACACGGGGTGCAGCAGTGGCGGATCCAGCAGTGGCTCGGCAAATGGAGAAGGAGCCGGAGGGGATGGAGGATGTGAAGTCGCGGTTAGTTTTTTTTAAGCTCAGTGGAAGGGAAGAATTTCGGGGATGCGGGAGCGCGTGGCGCTCTCTGTTTTCTAAGCGTCACGGTCTCTCGCACGACGCGACTGTTAGTGTATTTGTCTCTAGCTACCATAACGGAAGCAAATACTGTATCATCAAACAGTTTCACGGGTTCTTCCTTGAACAAACGGAGAAGTTACAGAGATTTGAGATTTCATAGCTCCATTTGAAAGTTTTTATTGGCTTATAAGGTTTGCATCAGTTTTTTTTGTTGAAATTGTAAGGTACATTTGACCTAAAATACTTCTTTCGTTTTAACTGCGTACTTTGCCTGCGCATCCTACAAAACAAGACGAACTCTTAGAACAACATCTGAAAATTGGCAAATGGAACGAATCCTCCGATTTTTCAAAGATTTAAAAAAAATTTTGAAGTTAACGAACAATGACAAAATAGAAGCTTGAAATTAAAATTTGCGGAAACTTGAACATTTCATCATTTGGAAACAGAATTTTCTTATTTCATAACTTTGTGTTTCAAAATACAAGTGGGAATGCAAGTGAACTATGTAATATTTTGATCATTACAAGACATCTGAAACCGTAAAACCCGCAAAAACTAAAAAACATATGTAAAATGTTCGAATAGATACCACAACCTTGTACAAAGAAAGCCAACAAAAAAAAAACATACAACATCGCAACTTTGACACGAATTCAAAGATCCGTTGTTTTTAAAATGACCATATTTTTGATTTCAAGACTTCTTCGGAATGGCAGATTCTCTTCTGCCAACTTTTCAGTCATCTGTTTGCAATACTTTCGTGTTTAAACTTCGGATTACGTTCTATCATAATCGATACACTGCGATGATGAGACCGCGAAAGACCATATGAAAACCGGTATATTCTGGGGAATTCAGCGCACATTGTTTATTGATTAACTTTAGTCATCGTTTTTAACTGATAATTTTCCAGGTCAAGGCTGAAGAAGTCACTGATGTTGGAATCGACTCGCAGTCATCACCTCTAGCCGACCCAGACACCAAGCCTCCTGTTTCGGCCTATCTCCCCACAGCTTCCCCCAACGGCTACAGTTCAGCCACTTCATTCCGTCCCCAACCACAATATTACGGTAATTGTAGACCTATAATTAGGCTTAATTTTGATGGTTTAGGCACAATGGGCTACCCAGGAATGGAGTACTTCCAGTACTCGGCACCAGCTGCATCGACGGCTAGCCAGTACAGCATCGATACCTGGCCCAACTTCGGAAAGGGAATTCCCTAAGACACCGGTGCCCCATGTGATCGCGCTGTGTCATTCCACCCCAACCCCTCCTCCCATTTACGCAATGTTTTTTTCGGGCATTTCGTCCTGAGATTCTCAACCGAGATGTATTGTAAGACGAGTTTTACGTCTCTGCCTCGTCGCTGTTTTCAGTTCAACACACAGCTTTATTCCGTCTTCGTAGAGCACCCGTTCCACACTGTTTCCATTTTTCTTTTTGCTTTGTATCTATGCCCGTGCACCTGGTTTCATGTTGTGACGACTAGTGGTCTTAAACGCAGAAATATTCGTAGGAAATCGTCAAATAAATATTTAGTTTGGAAAGTTGGAGACTTTGCATGTTTGTAAAGGCTAATTACGCAATGCGACACTGAGGTGGTAAGCGGCGTGTGTTATCGATACATGTGTTTATAATTGCTACTGACCGATCAACGTGACCCTAAATGCGGTAGAAGGGAGTTGTATAAAGACGCCGCGAGACCACCCATAGAGAGGCATGTGTGGTCAGCAGAGCGTCAAAGAAACTTTTTACGTGATACCGACAGGAGCAGGTGCAACACGAGGAAGGGAAAGAAAAGTATGTAACAGAGATGCCCCTTATCGGTATACAGTATAAGTATTTGATGTGAAAAACAATGATGATGTGGTAAGAAAAGAAATAAAAGGAAGGAGATTGGAAAAGAAGAAAAGCAAATGGTCGAAGAAATTATTTTCAAGAAATTCTAGAGATCTTGAAAGTAATCTTATTTTACTTAAATTTTACATCAAAAGGTTAGAAATTATTTGACAATGAAACATTCTGGGAATCAAGAAGGTCTTCCTAAACAAAAGCAACCGTTGGTTATAGATTCTCTCAACAACAAAAAACCAATAGGCGCAATTGATACGCTTATATTTAAGTGAAAAAGCGAAAAAAAAACCAAACAAGCTATGTAAAACCAAAAAAGCCATGTGAAATAAAAAAGCTTTGGTCGTAACAGATAAATTGCCGCAAAAAACTCTAGCTCCACCCATATTTTTCAATTTCCTCACAAACCACACGTTTATTCCTGATAAATCCTGCTCCATTCAATTTCTCGTATAAACTACTCTCATTTGCATAGTTAGATGTAGAAAGTTTAACTACCACGTTTTGGTGCAGAACTGTAGATCTACTCCTTGAAATCGAGTTTTGCGGCGTAAAACCGATGTTTTTAAGAACCACATTTGGTTTTCAAAAAGCACGCAAAACAAATATATGCGGTGTTGATGAAAATCGTTTTAGCACTGTGGTTTGTCGTTTGAGGATTGACTTTTGTCTGCATTTAAACGATTGTGAAGGTTTGTTTTTTATAATTCCACAGGGCCCGTTGGATTCGCTCCAAACTTCCCTTTATCTCCGTTTACACAGCACCTTTTTCAAGGCTTCTGACTTTAGAACATTTGTTGAATATATTTGATCTCACTCCAGCTTGATCACGAAAATCGTAGAGTCGAAGTAGAAAGACATGTGCAATACGCAAAGGCATGTGTAACGTATAAAAAAACCAGGGGTTTCTCAAAATGTTTTCGTTTGTTACTAAACAAAGCGCCCAACAATCGCATTCGTACACCACCGATGGGCCCCAACATGATCGGATAGCTACCAGTTACAATCTAGGATGTTGAACCGTATCAACGAGACGGTCATTTGAGGTGAGATTGGTTTCGATAGAATCCTGCTTGTTGCGATATTACTTAGCCTCTCCAACAAATCCGTAATTTGTAGCACTGTATAATCTTTCGGATAAAACAGCATAGATTGATTCATCCAGTTACTCAAATTACAGAACATTATACAAAACACCTTCATTCTCATTGGCTTTGCACTACTTAGCTCCAAAGAAGTTTCTGTAAGAAGAATCGTCAAAGGACTCGTTCTGTTCTTCAACGGTGTCGGAAGACTCGGTCTGCAATACTTGATTGTACATTTCGTTCGGAAATGTCACCTGAATTGCCGAAGGTGGGTTGATTCCAGCAATGATGGTGTTAACTCCACAATCAGAGGGGCAGTAAGGGGCTGGGAGTCCAGGTTCTCCGGGAGGTCCCATGGTACCTCTCTCTCCATAGACTCCGTACTGGAATTCAACAAGTTTTAGCATAATCATGGTGTAAATTTACCTTTCCTGTGGCTCCAATAGCTCCTTGACCTCCGGGCTTTCCGGGCATTCCACGGACGTTGGATGGGCGACCGGCAGCTCCGGGAGGTCCTTTGGGTCCTGAGGAGCCAACGGGTCCAGTGGGTCCTCGGATTCCTTCTCCAGCTTAAATTGAACTTTTGAAGTTCAAAACAGTTCGAAGCTTACCGATAGCGTTATCTCCAACGGGCCCCTTGACTCCTCTAGTTCCAGGCTCTCCTTCTCCTCCTGGATGACCAGGTCTTCCATGTTCTCCATGAAGTCCTTCCTTTCCAGGGTGTCCAGGAGTTCCAGAAGGTCCTTGCTTTCCATTGAGTCCACGTTCTCCTTGAGTACCACGGGGGCCTTGAGGTCCGGCAGGGCAGATTGAGCATGGAAGATCGGGCTAAAACATCTTAGTTTAATCAAGTTTGGAAGTGAATACACGGCAAACGCTGAAATCTTGGATTTCTTTCAGTTCTAAAACCTCAGAAATGGGCCTAGGGAACATCGAAGATTTAGGGGTTCATTAGTGTTTCTAGGTTGCCTATGAGATCCTAGCCATCCGATGTTCAAAAATTCATCTTCGAGATTTTCTATCAATAGTTTGAAACTTATACAACCCCAGATTCGTCCAGGACCACGGAATTTTAAACCCAAAAACTCCGAGGAATCCCAGAAACGATGACATTGTCGATAGTTTTTAGATAACTGGTTCAAATTCCAGCGTAAATATGGACTTTTGGGGGTTTCGGATAATTTCCGGGCTATAAAACAGTCAAATGCTCAACTAAAAGTTAACGGCCAATTTCGATTAAGTTCCTCGTTTTAGATATAAACGTAGCTTACCTGGGGATCCAACTCCTCGTCTTCTCCATCAATTCCTGGGTTTCCGGGCTTACCAGGGCTACCTGGCTCTCCATCGGCTCCAGGAGGTCCCTCTTCTCCCATCTGGCCAGCGGGGCAGTGAAGTCTAGTACACTCTGAAACCTCGTTTTTGAAATTCAACTTTCAGAAGAAACAAGTTAACGACTACTTACGGCTGCACTTGTGAAGAACTCCCTTCGGTGCTTCAGCATCGATGGCACTCCTAGGAACACGAAGGGTCTTCCTCATTTCAGAAAGCTCAGCCCAGATCATATTGGATCTTGTCTGAAATCAAAGATATCCTCCAAACCTGAAGATGCACTTACCTTGAAAGAGCTAGCCTTAGCTCCCCCGTCATCTCTGAAGTTGTGAAGAGAATTGACAATGAAAAAAGTTCCAAGAGCCAAACTCAGAGTAGCGACAATGGAAACAGCTATACTGGCATAAGCCACAGTCTTAGCGGATTGTTCCATCATCCCGACTGAAATGGGAGACGGGATCCGAGGGATCTGTCAGCAACGGCGAAATCCAGGGCGGGCGGGCCTTGACACTCGGTATCTCCCATCCCATCAGCATATCTCTCGCTGGTGTACGATTGCGCGGCGGAATAATTGGATGGGAACCGCTTGTCAACAATATGAAACTGATTTTTCAAACGTGAAGTAATCTAAACACCACAATAAAGGTTTGAGAACTCTTGACAACAAGAAACAATTTTCTTTAGCGGGGTTTATGGACTTGTAAGTGTTCGAAAAAGGTGGAACTGGGTTCACATATTGAAAACCTGTCGACATCAACGACGTTATTGAGTAAAGTCTGCAAAATACAGGTCCCCCGGATTTGATTTTATGTAGTCACTTTTAATTATCTTACGCTATCTGAACAATTCAATTCAATTCAAACGGTTTATTCTCTAGGGATCTACCCTGAACCGCCAGAATGAATCACAGTTGTAATCCCACGACGTTGTCTTGATTTATCCCTTTCTCCATTGAATCGGCTTCAATTGCCTCCTGGCCAAGTTGCTGGTACTGCTCTCCTTGGGGGAAGCAGCGTCTTCTTTGGTTCCTGGGACGGTCTTGGTACTGTAGACGACTTCGGTGATCCATTTGGTTGGAGCTACGTCCTCACGGGGCTCCACTCCGGCTTGAGGACGGGCAATCCAGGTCCGGTTGGGAGAGCGGCGAAGGGACGGACCGCACGGCCGCGCGAGACTCAGGAAAGTCTACAAAAAAACAACAACAAAATAAGTCCTAATACAAGCAATGTTCACGTTTTTGATTTAAAACTGAACTAAGTAAAACCTCCTTTCGAGTCCTCTTCAATGAACCATCGTGTTAACGTTGACTTCACTTATGATTTTGTTCTGAAAACGAAAAAGCTATCTTTAATTTCGCTGATAAGAGCAACATGTCATTTACTTTTTTCCCAACGCCGGCACCAGATAACTAAAGTGCACAAACCGACGCAACTGTACACCGTTAAACCGAAAATTTCAATCTGTATTTATTTTCGCATTGCGTGTTTACTGTTATTTCTTTCTTATTTCAAACAAACTTCTTAGAATAATCACTTTTTTCAGCTTTACATAAATTAATGCTCTTATAGAAAAAAGGTCAGAATTCTATTTCTTGCACATAGTTCAAGAAGTTATAGTTTTAAATCTCTTGCTTTTCAAAAACGTAAGTAACTTTGTTTCTATGTAAACTCCAAAACAGAGAATCAAATTCAGAGATTGAGATTGCAGATCTCTATTCAGGGACCTTCGTGACACAAAAACTAGAGCCATCAAATTCAAGGAATTTATGGAAAAAGTGAGTTATGTAGTTGTAAAAGGGATTTTTAGAAGGCAAACTTTTCTTCTTCTCCACATTGTCGTGGAAAAGGGATTATTTTGATTTTGTCCCTAGTAATCAGATAGGTTCATGAATTTGTATAAATTCTTGCATACCTTAAAATTCATGCATTTTTAAAGTTTTAGGGGAAAACATTGTCTAAAACATCCGATACGTTTAGAAACTCGCTATTCTAAACGGACTTTGACGAAATCGAAACAATAATGGCTAAAAATCACTATCGAAAATTTCGGCTGTTTCCAAGCCAAATATTCCATTCGGGATCGATCCCTAGATTCAAGCTAAATTGTAAAAAAAAATCCTGATTATCATGAACACACAGACACGTTTTATTTTATCAAGTCAGCTTTACTATGCGAATGTTTGTTGTATCCGGGTTGTTTAATAGGCTATATTTAATCATAATATTTCAGGCTTGCTTCTCAAATCTTTTTTTTACTGCCACAACTGTAGGCCTATTCCACGTGATAATGGCAATACTTTAAAAACAAGAAGGATTCCATCTTCGAAAACTTAGAAACACGGTATGTTAATGGTTGTCCGCCCGCGAGTGGAAAATAGAACAAAATTTCTTTTCTGATTTTAACATGCACACTTTTGGTTCATCACATAGAAAATTTACAAAAAGATAAACCAAATTGCAGTTGAACCGAGAAAGGGTGGCAATACTTTTGTTCAGTATTGTGTCTAGTTTTTTTGGGTGGTGGGCAAACCGACAAAACTATTGCTAATTTACTAACCGATTGCAAATCGATTCAAACACAGATCCTTGAAAAATCAATTAAACAAATAATGTCAAAAACATCATAGCTCGAATAATCCCAATTGTAAAGTTTCAGAAAAATTCATCGTTGAAGACCTGTGTGGATGGACCTGGGTGATTTTAGGAAATTTGGAAGAAGCTGATGGTTTGGATGGAAACCCGAAGAAACCACCATTAAACTCTCCGTCAGAACAAAACCACATTATAAGAAGCACTAGCCTTCCATCCATTTATGTGCCATGGAGAAGAAGATAAACATAAAGTTTTTTCTCCGGTAATTTGCAAAAGTGTTTAGTAACTATCGTGTTTAGTTACGTGTTTAGTAACTATTTTAGTTTTTGAGCCCATTGGGTTTTTGACAGTGTTTCTGACGTTTGTCCCTATTGGAAACCACGATATTGCAGTGTTCAAGAGATTTTTGCACAACTTTCAGTGAACGGAAAATAAAAACCTAGATATGATTTTTGTTGCAAATTACCCGTAGAATTATCTGTCTGTCTCGTCTCACTATCTTTCCATCTCTGCAACATTTCTCATCAACACCCAGACACTCTGTTTCTTGCTTCTTTTTTGCCTATAATGGTTTTCCAAGACGATCGGTTAGTTTTTTGAAATGAAACCAGAAAAACCTAAATTTTCAATAGTTTTTCCCCTTTTTTTGGTGTTTGGAGTTGAATATTTTTAAACGCAAATGTTTACAATGTTTTTTATAATACAATTATCACTCGATCGTTTTTAAAACTGCAAAAAGTTAACTTTGAACTGAGATACGAAAAAGGTACCCTAAGGGCATTTTCTGGGCCCTCAGGGGCGAACTTTCAAAAAGGGGTGGCTTTTTCGGTTGTTTGCGTCCTAACTAACATTTATTTACCGTTTCAGCCAAATCTATTTTCACCAGGTCCGCACCCCTGTTTGCCCTTAGAGAAATCGTGTCTTAACCTTTTGGAAAAACTTTATTAAAGATGCGAAGGCCTCAGAATTGAAAACTTTCTAATTCTATGATGTTCCCAAATTATTCGAAAACTGAAAGCGTGGTATGTTTATCTAATTCTTATATAAACGTAGGTGTTTTTTTTTTACAGCCGTTTGCGTTTCTTTCATTTTTTGAGAAAGCGTAGACTTATGTGTTTGGTTAACATATTCAATGCCATTCATAGTCAAATTTCATCGAGGGAAAAAACAGTCTTCGGAAGTTGTGCTCTGTTAAAAAAAAAAAAAAAAAAAAAAAAAACTAAACATGAGAGAGCTCTATTCATCCCAACAAGGAAGTTTCAGAAAAGTTTTGGACAAAACTTGCAAATAGTTTGCTAGGACGCCATGTAAAGAAGAACCATTGTTTTTTGTTGGAAGGTTTCGATAAAAATCTCGCGGAAAAAGCACACTTAGAATTGAAAACTTCACCTACTTTTTTTTAGCACACAAGATGATATAAATAAAGTTCTTTTTTCCCTTCCTTAGCAAAAATATTCACTATTAATTTAATCCACATTGAGCGCAAAAACATGAATAACAACGGAAAGAATGATGACAACGATTTTAGAAACTTTTTGTAATTACGGTCATGAACAAAAAACTTGTGTTGTTACAAATTGAAATTCGTAATTCGATGAAAAAACCTCTAAAGTTTTTTTTATATTAAGACAAGGTTTGCAAGGTGCAAGATGCTTCATGGTTTTGTTTCTGAATGTCTTTGTAGTTTTGTATCAGTAGGTACTTTGCAAAATTACACGACCTACCCATCACTTCACTCCGGCTCGGAAATGTTTCAAATTCCGAGAAAAATAGAAAAATTAAATAGCGTAAAACATATTTTATTCTTTGCGCTTATTTTATTAATGTTTTACACATCGTATGAATCGAGGGCAATATTATGACGTTATTTCAAAAATGCCCGGTTCAAATGCCCGTTCCGGCGGGAAAACTAGTGACTCAGCGAATCGGCTGGCCTTGTCTCGCGCCGAACGGAGAAACACACAGCCGTCCGCCAAAAACAACCCCACATCGAGCTCTCATTTTTACCACTTTCATGTTTTATTGGTCCGAAACCAAACCTTTGATTTCAGTTGACTTATATTCAACTTTATTTATTATTCTAAACTACGTTGGAACTTTTACGTCGCTTTTTGACCATTGGAATATATATTTATCTAACGGCTCTATCTCACCTTGGGCATTCTTCTTTCCGGAATGTGAGTTATAATCATGGTATGGGGTTTTACGACTGTTTATGAAATTACTAACTTTTAAGTTTCAGGTTCCTAGCAACCGTTGAATATAGAGATGTTGGTTTGGTAAACCAGACAAACTGCATGCTATTGAAAAGCAAGGAGACGTTCCCGACTCGCTCATCTTCCACGGTTGATCCGATGAAGGATTGTTAATAAAAAGAAAAAAACAGTCTGTTTTATTTAACTGACAACAGGAACATGGACATCGATGAAAGGGGCGCGCGCGAAAGCGGCGGCGGTGAGATCAGAGGGTTGGCGCCAGGAGCTGCGGAAAGAGTGCCAAAGGGAGATGCGGGTGTCGAAGTACTCCGATGTTTTGAGCGTGAAAAAATGAGCGGAAAACAGAGGCAAGTAGACTGTATCATTATCAAAATAGATATCAATCCAGACATAAGAAACTCGATAGTTTCGTTTTTTCTAGTCTCCCGGTCTGACCCGCGCTGCATTTTTTCACGACATGGTCTGGCCCAGCCTGACTCAAAAATTACTTATGCCCAAATTCAATGTAAAAATCAAAAAGTGCCAACAAAATGCTGCCTGATTTGACATGAAATCGAAGTAAAATGCCATTTCACGGCTGTAGGGCCATTTTTGTATCCTTTTGTAGGTTGTCATTTGCGTTAGCAAAACTTAAAATTATTGCAAATCTTGCAAATCCTTCATCGGCTCGGCCGAAACAGGCGTCGATTTGAAGTTGTCGCGTTCAAACGCATTTTCTTCTGATCTCTTAGTGCTAGCGCGGCGACAACACGGCTAAAGGGCACCACTCACTGTACACCGCGCCGTCGGAAACATAAAGCTCACTTTGATTTTTGCCATGCCTCTTTTTACGTTCTCGTTTTTTTTTTCCTTTTTACCCTTGGCAAACCGTTGTTTCAGCAATGTGTACATTAACGCTCTATTTATGATCAAGTAACTTCATTAAATGGTGTATGAAGAGACAAACCCCTTGTTAAATTCTTTATCCACTACTCTGCTAGTTACCATTTACATTTGCGCATAATGCTTTATAATAAATCATCTGCAGTTACAGCAAGTCCTTGAAATGGAGTGTATCGACCCAAACATTCACGATCAACAAACTTTTCACCGCCCTTGTAGAAGTTCGTCTTCCTGAACCAGACGACTGCTGACGCAACGAGCCCGACCCGCCGTAGTAGTAGGGAGTGCAATAGGCCCCCATTCATTAGAGGCCCCTTTGGTTTGAACAACAAGTGCATCTCCTAAAAGAAATCTCTGGTGTGGGCAACCAATACATTCATTTCCGTAAATACGGCAAAAAAGACCGTCAACTCATAAGCGATGTTTATTTCCAAAGGCATTCCTTTAGGTTCAACTTGTAAAATTCCTTACCTGTCATTCGTTCATAACTATGTACAACCACTTATCTTTTCCACCAATTCCCCGCGATCATTATTCCTTGAAATTGATATATGTAATTTTATCTACTTTTTTACTCTTCTCTTATAAGCGGGGTAATTTACGCCCCCGCTTCAATGAGGAGACTGTATTGCCATTTTATTGAAACATTACAATAAACATTCAACACGGCTAAAGGGCACCACTCACTGTACACCGTGCCGTCGGAAACAGAAAGCTCATTTTTATTTCTGCTATGCCTCTTTTTACGTTCTCGTTTTTGACTTTTTACCCTTAACAAATCCGTTTTTTCAGCTATATATACATTAACGCTCTATTTATGATCAAGTAACTTCATTAAATGGTATGCAGAGACCAATCTCTACTTTTTATCCACTACTTAGTTAGTTACCATTTACATTTGCGCATAATGCTTTAAATAATAATAATAATAATAAATCATTTGTAATTACAGCAAGTCCTTGAAATGGAGAGTATCGACCCAAACATGCACGATCAAATAACTTTTCATGCAATCGAACTCAATATGCTAATGGAATAGAGATTGGGATCTTCAAGCAATGGAAACAACAACGTAAGTAACGCATTGGTGGGCGTAACGTTTAATAGTAGGTGCAAAATTTTGGAGGTAAAGAACATTTTAGAAATGAAAATATTAATACTCTTAGGAGGTGGAAACTTTGAGAAATTTGATAGTGTAAACTTTAATCTTATTGGACGACAAATTGGGATTGGACTGAAAATTTAGGTAGCATGTCATTATTTCTTCCCATCATGCCACCCGTTCCGTCCAAGCAGCCAAAAAATACAACTACGGAAACAACCAGGTTATTTCATACAACTTAGTGTGAATAAACAACAAGTTTTAGAATAACAAGCTTAATAAAAAAACTGCCTTGGATGCGACGACAACATTTTCTTGAGTGACGTCTCAAATGTTGTCTAGGGATGAAATCCATCGAAATACCGGTTAAGCGATGGAGCTGTCATTTCTGCCTGAACCACACGCTACGTGGAGCATGCGATGGGATCTGCTACTACATATTGTTTTCTGATTGGGCGTCGTAATAAGGTAACAGTACGATTTTCGTAACGACCTTTTCGCTCTAATGCCCCCAAATCGCTTAGATATTCCTTCAACAAGTTATGTCATTCTTTTGTTTTTTTACAACACCAAAATATAAATTTATAAGATCCCCAAATGTTCTTTGCACCTTACAACTTTTCCAACTGAATTATCATGTTGATGCGTCTCTATATAGTGTTATCGAATAAAGTTTTGTATAATTATTTATTTTCTGTATTTAAACAACTTACATAAACAAAAACAACGACGTGAAACTAGTTTTGTACATCAGTCCAATGAAATTGGAGGCAGAGGCAGAAACGTATTTTCTCAAACTCCTATGTGATGTGGAAAAAATTGAAAGCAGAGAGACTAGCGCAGATTCATTTTTTTGGTTCAATTCACATTATTTAATAAACAGAAAAAATCACAATAAATACTTTATTAGGGACCTGCCAATTCAAAGTTAAAACGAGATCACTTTTGTCATGCGGCGGTTCGCTCTTCTCCAAAACATGAAAATCACAGCCATCACTTCAACAACGGCTAG
Organism: Oscheius myriophilus; assembly: GCA_964057215.1. NCBI lineage: Eukaryota > Metazoa > Nematoda > Chromadorea > Rhabditida > Rhabditidae > Oscheius > Oscheius myriophilus. The sequence continues at coordinate 9,649,537 of OZ059907.1, read as the reverse complement.
AACACTCCAGATTACGGTAACCAAAGCGAAGTACATCTTATTGAAGCAGAAGTTATCTGAACACTTGACTATCAAAACCGTAAAATTCGAAAGATAACCATTATCAGTTTGGGTAACATCTTTAACAAGAAGTTCGGCGTGCACTTGTTCTGATTCCTGATCGTCAACTTTCAGATTTCTTCGGGATCTTTGGTTGCAGGTGGTCTGAAGAAAAGAAGAAAGTCTTTATGAGGAAAAAACGAACCACAGTACAGTCGGTACATTTCGTCAATGTGCAAGAGATTCGGACGATGTCTCCACTTCTGAATTTGAATGCCCTCAGGGGTAGAACGAATCCCTTCTCGATCTTTTTCAAACCACCACGGACGATGTAGTTCTTCGCCGTTTTCGTAGGACAGCTGAACGGGTGGTTAGCATGAAATGGAATTTTCCAACCCGTCGTGAATGAGAGTCAAGTTCTCTCGACCATCCTTGTTTTCCGCAGTGCAGGTGGAGACCATGTATCCTTCGGCATCCTGTTGGAAGGAAAGTTCGACGGGTTGGCCGATAGTCACAGGTTCTCCCTACAAGAAATGTTTACTTTTGATTGAAAACCTTGGATTTGTTTGTTGAAAAGAGGAAAATTAGGTTTATATTAAGTGAAAAAGTTTATTATTTTGTTTTCGAAACAGCAAGTGAAACCCCAAAATTACCAGAAACCCCAAAGTCAATTTCATATGTCGTTTCCAATTTCGAATTCAAAAATTTTGAATGTGGTTTGTTATTTTGTTTGCCCATTATTTTAACACGGGGCGGCAGGGAGGCGCTCTGGGGAAAAACGGCCAAACGCACGCGTGTGTGGCGACGTTGGGCAGGTAAGCGGCACAAGCTGGCCAAAAGCCGCTAGACCCACATGAAGCGGTCAAACGCTGACGAACCCAGAAGGCAGCGGCTTTAAATTCTGATTTCGATACATTTTTGACAATCTCGAGGTATCGAACAACATGCCCTTTACGAGAAGCCATTGAACACGTCACACGCAATTACAACTAAGGAATTTTCACATGCGTTAGCCAACCAAGATTTAAAAAGAAAATCCTCGTATTTTACAAAAAGTTGTGAGCAACGTTTCCTTGAGTTATGTTTGAGTGAGTTGTGTGACTTACATGTTCGGCCCTCTTGGATCTCAGGTCCATTTGCACTGCTTTCATGTCAAGCGGCTTTCCACCAATCTTCATGTCAGTGTAGCTCGGATCCCTTAAGACTTTCGTTAAGTTGTTGCCTTTCTTTGAGTTTACCTGATCTGCAACTGCCTGGAAGCATTTACTCTTGCAGTATGGTTACTGTAGTCACATGTAACCGTGTACATCTTGTCTCTTTCCGTGATAATCGGCACATCGTCGCTGTTGTTTTTCTTTACTACCACTACGGCTTGGTAAACCGCTCCATTTTTCTCAGCACGGCAAGAGGAGGAATCGTTAAGGTACAAAGTGAGAACAGCCTTGTCTTTTTTGAAAGATGCGGCACAGTTGTCAAATGCGTTTCGGAGAAACACTTCACCGTTGAAGTTAGCATTGCTTTTTACCTTAGGAAAAATCTTAGTTTAAAGACGCAACGAGAGGTTCTCACCGTAATATCCATCGAGGAAAACCCGCATTTGGTCTGCACATCAAGGAGAACTTCTTTGTCTTGTTTTTCAAGGCTGACTTTCATCTGAAACAAGGGATTTGAGGTCAGACACGGAATGTTTTCAGGGTTTTTTCAAACTAACCCCGTCCGCTTTTTTGGCTGCGAGTGCCCTTGCTCTGGTATCATCTTCATGACGAATCTCCTTTCTCTTGAAATCGCTGGTGTATCCGGCATGTTTACCTAAACATAATAGGTTTAAGACCCAAACATTCTTCACTTTTAGGTTCCGTTTCGTCTTGCTTGATTATTCCTAGAGCAAAGTGCTGGCAGTTTTCAAAGTGTTTGGATGCGAACAGAACAGCTGATGAGTCAAGAAGTTCACAGACTTCGTCTTCCTGGTGGTAGGAGATAGAATCACAGCTGAAATCGTAATTAGAGAAGCAACGAAATACAAATATACCTGCTAGTGGGATGAGAAAGACAAAGTGCCATGCACTGGTAGAGGTTCAAGCCGGAGACTTTGAGTCCAGTTCCGGAAGGACACTTGTTGCGTTCTTCGAAAAGAACTCCTAAGCAAAGTTAGTGTTTTAAGAAGAAATTAGAAAACATACCAGATTCCAGAGGTCCCAAACCGGGGCAAACACGCTCGATTACAGGCCTCTGTCCCTTTTCCAGATGAGACGATGTGGTACAACCATTTTTAGAGAGAAAGGCGAATCGACAGTCCTTGGCGGCGAGGCAACTGAAAAAAAGTAGGTAATATTGAACAGAATCGGAATCCGATTTTATGTGTTTTTATGGGCACACGGTTTTGATAATGCAAGTTTCAGTAAACATGGATTGAAAACTGTTTTAAAAAGCCATTTTTGCCATTTGATTGTGGGTAAACATGGGTATTCGCGAAAAACGCGCGCGTGCGTCATCGAGTGACTCAAGGCAAATCTGAATCCAATGAATCAGTCATCCTTTACATTTCAATGTCGCATTTGGAACAGTCACCATGTGACAAACCAATACGGAAATCCTCATTGTCAGATCAACGTGCTCCCATTCAGTCGGCTGTTGGCGACTTTTATATATTTTTTTCCACATTTTCTACTTTCACAAGTTTTGAGTAATAGTTTACGTATCTACTAACCAGATTTGGCTTTATCCCTGTATTACCCTCGAAGGACAACAAAACATTGGTACGTTGCCGCGAAGTATTTTTGCCATCAATTATCTAAAATCGTTTACACCCGTTTGGAACTAATTGCTTTTTTTTTGAAATTGTTTGGATGTTTGGAACTAATTGCTTTTTTTTGAAATTCCAAATGGAAACCAAACTGCTTGTAGAACCTCATGTGTTTTTGCTTGGTTAGCCTTTTTAAAATTGGGGTGCCAAAGTATTGCTCCTGGATATGGACAGGATGTTCTATGCATTACAACTTAAGATTAAAAACGACAACAAAAAAGTAGAATTTCCGCATGGAAGCTTTAGCAGATTGCGTTGGTTACGCAGTTGCTGGGCTTGTGTTGTGGGAACCGTGCCCAGTTTGGTTTCTAGAAGAAATGCCCATTTTTAGAGCAACGTGTAAAAGTTTTGCATAAAATAAGTACACCTTGGAGATACTCTTGCTGACTATTGCAAATTTTTTTTTCTGAATTTTTTAGTTTATTTTTTCAAGAACTCCTACTGTTTCAGGATGTAAAGCTGTCTTGATTGATAATGAGTCTCGTCGACAAAGATATCACGATAGCCTTCTTCTAAGGCGTATCTTCACTTTTGCATACCTTTTGAGACATTCTCTGTTTTCTTCCTGGGAAAATGCTCCTCTTGCGACGTACAGAGACTCTTCTTTCGAACAGGTTGGTGACTCAACGTCACGGCAGATGTTGTCAATAACCTAAAGTAAAAAAGTTTCAGAAAAAGTTGTGATCCTACCAGATGATGCTTGGTATCAAAAATCTTTCCATTAGCCGACTCCTTCAGAAGAAGGCATTCTCCACCTCCAAAAACAGCCTTGTCGCAACCTTCGCAGGAAAGGGCGCACTAAAAGTGAGTTTTGATCACCCATTTTTTTTTTAAACAAACATCGATCCAAGATTGAGGATTTCCACGACGGAAGTCTCCACGAACACGGGTTTCTCTTTTCATCAGAGAGAAGGAAGAAATGCAAGGGGCGTCACCTAAAAATGCCAAGTTTGAATTTTACATCATCGCCCTTTATCGTCAGATTACCCTGAATGTTTGTTTCACTCCTAGTTAGCACATTTGTGAATTTCTCGAATGGGACCGCGATGTTGCGGATGAATAACGATCTAGGGTATGCACCCCGGTTTAAGTCAACAAGTGAAACCGGCACGCGCGGCAAGTTTGTTTACCGTGCACGAGTCATTGCCCTACGACCTAGATGCTCGCGACTTATGCTAATCAAGGCGCGAATTACAGATCCTTGTGAAATCGAAAGAGATTCGCTTTTTCTAAACTATTCAATTCGCAACTGCTGACCAAATATCATGACTTCCGGGGCGTACGCATTTTGATACCTGATGGACAAAGAAAGACATTTTGAGTGCACTGGCGACAAAACCAAATGTTGCAAGAAAACCACAAAGTCCGGCTATTATACAAAGTTATTGGGGTCTTATTTCAGAATCGGTTTTTATTATTTGCCGAGACTTCTTGTTTTTAGAGGACGTATACGTTTAGAAACGGTTTGAAACTTAGACTTGGGAAGCCGACGTTTTCAGCCTTTGAAGCCAGACTTTTAAAGAAACAATGGAGTGACGTTTTACACATTCATTTAGTCTTCAAATTGTCGATTTAAGGCTACGGAGAAAAGTATTTGTGCCAAGTTTGCTGCAATCGCTTTAAGTTTAAGGTAACAATGAAAAAGCAGTCAATCGTTTACAAGTTTGTCACAGCATCTCGTTTTTGGACAACAATTTTGGATCCTATTGCATTTGGATATTGAAACACTCTAATTTTCTCAAATTTTTCTTGCCACGTTTGCTACGAAATGAATGCAAAAAGTGGTCTAGAAAAATTGCAGCCGTAGAACTTTACCAAGGTGTTTTGTTTTGTTTTTCTATTGATTTGGATTGTCATGAAATTCAGGTTGTAAAAGGTAAACGGTTGTATGTTTTAGTTCGCTACAAATTTTTACGTGGTAAAAACAATGCTGAACAGAAATTTAAACTTGTAGAGCATCATTACCTGGTAACCGTCTCTCAAAATAGACAACTTTGAATCCTTCCGTGTCGGTGTCAATGGTGGCAGTATCCGAGTTAGCCGAGTTCAAAAGACAGTCACCACTTTCAGGGTAGAACATGAGTGAACGGCAGGAGAACTTCTGAATTCAAACTGCTGAATTTACATATCGAAATGCCAGTTTCACCTTTTGCATCGCGCACAAAGACAGGCAGTGGAACTCATCAACGGCTGGTTGAATCTTTTCCGTATGATCCAGTAGAACTCGATTCTCTTCTCTGAGAACGATTTGTACAGAGTTCGCATCTAAAAAATATAAACAAATCATGTTTAGAAGGGTTACTAACTCTGAACACAGTGTTTCGCGACGATCTGTTGCCCTTTTCCAGGAGGAAGGGTTTCATTCCCCAGAGCCAAACATCCTCCGTTGAAAAGAAGAACGCCTGAAAGAATTAATTTCATGATAATCGGGGCAAACTGAATGACAATCAAATGGCCTTTCACGTGCGGGCTTTTTGCCTCCCGTCGTCAATTAGTTTTTGCCATAACGGGTCAGGAAAGCAAAGGCGATGGGATTCGCGCGGTTTATTACAATCGGGGTTAACAGGATCATGTTGACACTTTTATGACGACAGTATGACGAATCAAACGTAAAATTCGATTAAAGAAAAATCGGATTTCACATTTGTATGGTATTGATTTTTTGGTATTGCTTTACATGCTAATGACGCCTTTTTAAAACAGTAATTTTGAAAAAAGTAAGTAAATTCTAGGTCTTTTTTCAGTTGAATTTAAACCCATAAACCAACTATACCCACAAAATGCAGTTGTTATCACATTCCGAAAACTGAAAAGCGGAAAAGATAATTTCCAGTTTAAAACTTTTCTTTGATTTGAAATGATCCTTTTTGATCTGCCTGGTTTGAAATTTCTTGAACCTCGAGGTCGAACATTTTAGGTTTTGGGTAATTTTGTCAAAAATGGTTTTACGTTTTTCTAGTTTTCATTTTTTGCTTTGGTTATTTTACCTCTGACTCCAAGTTTACAGCAAACAGATTTCATTTGTATTTCTCACATTATTGTTTGATTTGGCTGCGCGTTGACTAAGTATTCATAAAACATCGCAAAATAGCGCTATGCCGGTTTCTAAACACGTTACTGAGCAAATATCATCGTTTAAGGATGTGATTCAGTACGAAATGACTTAGTCCAAAATATGTTTTTGCTTCACGGGCCTCGGGTTTTTGAACACTGGATTGGAAATTGTTGCAGTTTGAAGGCCGCCAAATTTTGAAAGTAGACCTAGACCCGCAATAATTTGTAAGTAACCCTATCACTTTGCCACCTTTGGTTTTAAACTTTTGCTTGGAAAAGATAGATATGAGAAAGAGGCTGAGAAATTATCTGTGTTTAGTTCTACCTGAACACTCGATATTGCTGCAGAAGTCAAAGCAGTGGTTGTTCCGATCCGAATGTTCTTCACTGACGATGAACACTGGTCCCGTGTCCTGTGGGCATGTGATAGCACCAACGATGGGAAGGCAGGTCACCAGAAGGAGGGACCACATGGTGGAATGAAGCACCGGATGGGCGGCGCCGACCCGCATATCCCGGAGGAAAGGGAGAGCCTGAGGAGGCGGCCTCGGCCAATCAGCCCGGTCCGGAAGAGAGAAATGACAAACACGCACGAAACATAGGACACATAAATCGGTGAACGATTTGGCAAAAAGTGGATATCAGGAATGCAGAACTTTCAGAAATTGAGTTTCCTTTGACATATTGATCTACAAGGCAGTTCTCACTTTGTGCTATGCCCTAAGAGGGCAAAAGGATACATCAACGTGATGTTCACCACACGCACCTTCACGTTTTTCATGTCATTGATACCCATTTTTTCCAATGCACAACCTTATAAAGTATTACTTTATAATAAATACAAGGAATATGGGTTTTTCCTGAAGAAATAGTACATGCGATTTGTAGGGACGACAGCCGTCAGGTTTTTGTACTCACAAGGAGTAGATCACATTTCTCTCCAGCATACTGGTTTTCTCTAGCCGCAGCAGAACTTGGATGCCTTTATTGGATAAAACCAATTTCAATCAGCTACTTTTGAAAGCAAGATATGAAACTTCTACATATTTGCTGCTTGTTTTTAACAACGCAAAAGTGTTAGTTCTTTTGGGAGAAATGGAGGAAGGTTGAAAGAAGTTCAAGTTTGGTTTTGAAAGACGATTTTCGTACACTAACAAACTGTTTGAAAACAACCTACGTAACGGATCGCAGTTATTGTATGCCGTCTTAGTGTCTTGCTTCCACTGTCGAGTAGTTCTACAATTCCGGATTGTCCATCGTCCCAGTAGACTTCTTACCAAATGAACTGTGAAAGAAAGCCATTTTCATAATTGGAGTCAAACAAATTCGGCTTCTCAACTGCCTCGACAAATCGCGTTTACAGTTCTGTTCAGCGTAATTGCTTTTTGACACAGACTAATGAGACAGTTGCCACACCGCTTGTTAATTATTTGTGAACTCTTGATCGTGGAACCATCCTACATCCTATTATGTAACTATCGACGGAACAGTTTTTCCTTGTTCCCAGATCCAGTTGTGGCGTATATATAAGTTGCTGCCAATAGATTGTAGCAAGCAGCACCACTTTTTTCAATCTATCCGTGTTATTATGTGTTTCCAGGGACGAAACTTAATATTTTCCTCGTAAACGCGTTCCTGTTAGACATAATAGACCCCGACCCGTGCAGGTGTTATTTCTGGGTATTATTGCAGACTGAAGCCAAATTTTCCGATTTTTCAATGAAACCATTTCATTTTTTTCCCAGTTACACGACAATCAATGTGATTGCCACCTACCGCCAGCTGTCATTCTCGCGCATCCACCAACGCCTGGCTATTAGGTGGTCCTTTTTGTGCGACAAGCGCTCGTTGCTGTCATTCATCCTCGAATGCGAACGCCCTTGTTGACCGTTGACATGCTCCGATGGTTACCTCGGCCGGATATCGTAAACCGCGCGGCAGGCGCTATAATTTCATTCGTCTTTGGGGTAAAAGGTAGAAGAAGCAACGCGTAGCAAGTGAAATTGGAGGGAACAACTGCGTGGAAAACGAAAGACCCAAAAAAACGAGAGGAACAGGTTTACCTATTCCGACAGTGCCACATAACAAAAAATCGTATTGGTTTCTTCCCTGTAAATTCCGCATTCCTATTTTGTATTTACATGTTTTACTGATTTTCGGCAGTTTATAGAAAAATGTAAAGCAATTGGGTTCTAAAATTCACCTCGGCTCGTGAAATGACGGACTTTTGCACTTGTCGGTAGCGAACAGGTTATCTTGAATGGACTTCAGTTGTCATTCCATGTACCAATTGGACCATTACTACAGTCCATTTTGTAGTGGTCTGCGCCTTCTTTGTCTTACCTTTGAGTATATTTGCATAGACCGACACACCTACGGCGCCAAGTATGCAATATATCCATTATTGTCTATGTCTCCGCCGCTAACTTGCATATTTCATATTAAAAGTTTTATAATATTCTTCACATGACATCATAATGCCAAATTCTCAATACGAACATCGCAATCGTGTCCTCTTCTTGAAATCTCATCTAGCACCTGTTATCAACACTTTGTTCCAAACAAAATTTTGCAGTTTTATCAATTTCAAATAATGTCAAACTCTTGAATATATTTATGTTATGTTTATTAGTGTTATGTTTCATTCTCCTTTCTTATCGCAATTTAAAAAACATTAATTGCTAAAACCACGCGAATATTGTGGCAAACATTTTGCCACCATAGATAAATACTAAGCTGTTTGGTCTGTACATTTTTCAAAAACAATTCTTTACAAAGCAAAAAGCCTAAGCTCGAAACGAATAAATATGCTTAACTCAACGTCTTCCTGTTAGAACACTAAGGGTAAAACATTTTGACGAATTTTTAAATCTTGAAATTGTCGTCTTAAAGGCGAAAAACCACATTTACTTTCGAAGAATGTCAGGATTCCTTGGAAATGTTCTAACATCCCAAAATTTGGGAACTACACTGTACAGTGTTTTGGGACGCAGTAGTAAATGTTTCTTTTATAGCGTCTGAAAAGAGTACCCCTTAAAACGAATTATCGAAAAGGGCTGTGGGACATACAGTTTCAGCAAGCATATGTTCCAAACAAACACATTTTGTTGAAAATAGTAAAGTTTTCTCAGTTACGATTTATATTCCTGTCAAACTTAAAAAGAGCCTAAGTTCACTCAGCAGTCTTTTCGTCTTCTGGGCTTTGCCCTGTCCCCGACATATTTTCACTGCCTGCTCCGGTTGTCCTCCCCGACCCGTTACGTCAGTCCTTTTACCGGTTTTTCTTCCGTCGGTATCTCAAGTTCATCTTTCCACGGGAACAAAAACACATTTCTGTTTTTGCGCCAAGTGCAGTCGGAAGCTTATCTCCGCGAGGGTGGCGCGGATCCATCTCAAAAATGATCCCCGTCTGTCGTAAAATCACGTCTTTTTCCGCAATCATTCAATTGTGGCCGGTGAACCGGCCTCTCCTTTCTCGGCGAATCCCGTTGTGTTGCCAGTGGCGTGTTGCGCAGTACACTTCTCCTCCCTCTTGCGGACAGGTTTCCCTGTGCCATCAGCGCATAAACAGTGCCGACCGATTGTCGCCCTCCGCACCCTCAAATGGCGTCCTTCCCTCAACCGCCGACTCACTGACGAATGTTTTCCTTGTCTCCAAACGTGGAAACACACGGTGGAAGGCGCGGGGGCTAATTTGGGCAAATTTTGGGCCAATAGAGCCAGGCGGTCACTTAGGATTCAGTGGACTGTCCGGTTTCCTGAGGGGTGGTTTTCTTGTGCGCCCGAGGCACGTTAATGTGAATCGCCTGTCCACGCAGCACACAGAATTACATGCAACAAGGCAAGATGCATTCTTGCAAGGTTCTCTCTCCCTTTTTACCATACTCCTCACCAAATAGGCCTTCTGAGCTGAATATATGTGTCTCGCGGCGTCACGCTTAACCGTAACTGTTTGTCGGCCGTCAATATCTCCTAGCTCCTCTATTTGTTGGCCTCTCCTTTCCTTCTCTCTCTTTCTCTCTCTCTCTCTCTCTCTCTCTCTCTCTCTCTCTCGCTTATACTACATATTTCGCCTTTTTCTATATCAGTCAACGTCCCACGATCTCCCTCTATCTGTCCTTCTGTTTTGTCTTTCTATCTCTTTGTTCATCTGTCCCTCTCCCTCTTTATCTATTTTCCATGTTTCTTTCTTTTTTCGTATCTTCTGATCTATCTCGCAGTCTCTTTTGATCTATCCTTTTTGCCTACATTTCTCAAAATCTGTGTCTGTTAGTTCAGCAGGTATCTCAGCCTCCGTGTCCCTCAATTTCTGAACGTTTCTTCCATTTTTCACCTGAGCATTGCCGTATTTTCCGAAAAATTCCATTTCCACAGATCTCTTAAGAAGCCTACCTTTGTTTCGGTTCCTTCGCCATCTGTGAAAGATGTTGGTTTCTATCCTGAAAGCCTTTTTAATGTTTAAAACTCCGGCCTTCTCTTTAGTATGATTTGTAATCACTACATTCCGTGAAATACCTGTTGTCTCGTTTGTCGGTGTTTGTTGATGTTTGTTGTTTTGCAATCAAGATTAAAACACAGTTGGCCAAACAAAAGAGAAGGTTGTTCAAGGCCGACTAATGAAACTGATAATTGGTTTAAAAGCAAAAACTTTCCCTTGTGTCAAGGTTAGAAGGATCTGCAAAAAAAAAACTGGCCAAGTTCTGTAGCGGGGTTGAAGCCATCATCCTTGTGTCTTAACATTTCTCCAGGCGAATCACCTTCGTAGATTTGTCTTCTACCTATTGAATCAACACCGGGGGACTTCATAGTAGGTTGGGGTGAACCGAGACGGAATTGAACCTGTAACCTTTCAAGTAGTAGTAGGCGTCTTAAAACGTTAAACCCCTAGACCACTTTGTTGGGGTCATAGTCATTATTGTCCATTTCCACCTGCCTTCCTTTCAAGGCTGCAATCTGTCAAGAACACGAACGCTCTTTCCAAAATGACCTCGCATGCTCCAAACTTTTATCATTGTCTGATCGTCACGGACGATACCTTCTTGTTGCCATTTCTTTGCCCGTTTGCCGACGTTTGTTCTGTATTTCCTCATATCACCCCACCCATCTCTGATGCCATCAACATAAAGTCCTGGTCACTTTCACTCTTTCCTGCCTGATTTCTGCTTAACACTTTTTCAGGTTCCGCCATGTTGGACACTATGATCGCTCCGGAGCCGTTCGATGAAGACTTCCTCAAGAAGGCAAAGAAACTCAGGTACTTGGTTGGTTTACTTTTTATTTTCTACTTTCAGAGATGAGTTGGAAGTACCTGACGAGCTGGACACACCATATTTTGTAGCTCGTTTTCTTAGGGCTAATAACGGAGATGTGGAAACGAGTTAGTTGCCTTAAAAACTGATGTTAACCGGCAATTTCAGCACGGAACCGAATAAACGAGTTTCTAACTCACCGAAAGTGCCTTGGCTACGGAGAATTGGACCAATTGGCCATGTTCACGAAGAGTCACGTTGGAAGAGACACGTTCGAGGTAACTAACTGGCAAACTAGGTGCAAACTAGGTGAAATTATCCATTTTGGTTGAGTGGAAAGCGAGATAACTACCCCTACTATCACAAAAAAAAACAGAAAAAGTATGAGATACTTGTTCATTTCCATTTACGATGGAACCCAACGGTCTTGTGCGATGGTCTTTTCCTCGTTTTCAACAAGTTTTCTGAGGGTACATTTTACATTTTCTTGTTTTTGTTAGGAAACACTTTCCAATATTTATCACCTTGAGCGATTTTCGCAGAACGAATTTGTGGCCTTCCGAATTGTTTCCTAGAAATGCAAGTTTTAATATCAAAATTTTAGTAAATAGCAGTTCTTGTTTCTATTAAAGTACGTTCAAGTAGTTGAGTTCAGCAAAAATTTTCGTGCCAAAAATGTAATGTTCTAACTTCAAAAAAAGAGAACTGGAATTTGTTCAAGACGACCCTTTTCCTGCATTTGTGTCGCCACGAAAAGCGCTAATGACTCGCCAAAACCGCGTATCCAACACAAGTTTTGGTACTTTGCCAATACTATTCGTGGCGGGACCACATGCAACCAATTGCACTGGTTGGCAAAGTTACCAAGTCGTTTTTACGTTAAGGAGGGTGAGGCTATGAAACAATGTTGAAATCTATTAAGAAAACTGTTACAGAGATTTGGCATCTCCCTTCTTCAACCTGAAGCCACATCCAAAAACGTACACGTCTGGGTGCACAAGATGGTCGACACCGATCTAAAAGAGGTGTAAATAGCACACCAACCTATAAAAATCTAACAACATTTTAGATTATCAAAGTGATTCCTCTTTCCCACATACTCCACTCTTACTTCATGTTGCAGGACCTTTTCGGTCGCTGTGTCGCCGCAACTGAAAAGAAAACTGGTACATCACCACAAATTTCACTGAAAACTTTATAACTTTTTAGGAAAACCAGCATCAGTGGTTTGTGTTTTGGACCTTGAAGGATTCAACATCTCCGATTTTTTGAATCCCTTGTCAGCGCAAGTTAAGATAGCCAGATTGGTTGTGCAAATCTGGGCGGACTACTTCTCGGAGAACGTAAGTTCAAACATTCAATTTCACTCCGGGCTAGAAAACAGAAGGCAATATTTTATCTGGGCTAGGAATCTCATCCCGCGCTGTAGTGTTCTGTCCAAAGGCAGACACAAATCAGAGGTAGGATCAAAGATCCGCGCGGCGGCTTCACCGAGGCGTGAAACATCTATTGGGTTAGATAAACATTTTCAAAAGAACGTTTGATTCAATCGAGTAGAGATCAGAAGATGTGTATAGATGACTTCAGAAAACGCTATGTAGACTGAATTTCGAAACTCAAATTTCATTCGATTTGAAAAATTTTCAACATCCAAGTTTTAAAATCAAATCCATTTTCCCAGTATCGCCGCCTTTTTGGACCAAACACAAAGTTTATCTTAAATATCGAAGGACAGAAAAATATTCCTACAAATAAGAGCCATTATCCATATTCTTCGAGCCATTCGGGATTGGGTTGCTCCTGCGGAAAATGGATTTGGCTGGAAATGTGACTTGGTGCGAACCCAAATAATGGCAGACCACTCCTCTTTTTTAATGCATTTACCTTAAGGCCTTCAAGGACTGCCTAAGTCCTTTTTTCATCAAACCGTTTATATCGTTAGCATTGAGATATGTTTGGGTTTCCGGGTGATAGACCTGTAACCCATTACAAAAAAATTACAAAGATAAAACGAAGATATAAATAAGTACCAGGATTGCTACATGGTTGAAAACAAATTCCATTAATGATCTATGAATACGGTCTTCAATGCTAAAATCAGCGCTCCTGTCTGATAGTTGCTGTCTAGCTTATAGTTTACGGCCAAAACAAGCCGTTTGTAGGCCGAAGTTGCTACTTTTAGAAGTTTGAATTATAAAAATTAGATAGATGTGCTATCATGAATCCTGTTGCTTCTTGACCTTTGGCTTTGGCGCCCATTGCGATTGCTAGTGATCAAAAAACATAAACTAGAGGTTGTTACGTCACAGTTTATGTTTGTGAAAACTGGTTGTTAACGTAAGAGTGTGAAATGCACTAAGGCACGTTGTAAAGATCACTATCCTTCAAATATGTGTTGGTACTAGGTTGTCCATTCGCCAAACATGTAGTGTCTGGGTAGCAAGAAATATTTGCCCGAAACGAGCAAAGTTTGAAATTCGTAAACTGTTCATTGAATTTATTAGAGCAATAATTTTTCCGAGTATAATTTTTGCAGAAGTATTTATATGTTTATCACAGCGCATAAAATCGGGTTTCAATGTTGTGTGATCGCTTTGACGCAACATGCACATACTTCCACAAAAACACCAAAGTCGGCCAAGGCATTGTGAAAAATGGTGTTAAGAACAGTTTACAAAACGTTTTTAAATGCATATGTTTTCTTGATCAAAAAATTAGATTTCCCAGTTTAATGTAACCGCAAAATGTGAGAAAGAATTACAATAAGATATTCAAAGTGGGGGAGGGAGTTGGTGAAATCATGGGGTTTCTCCAAGTCACCAGGGTTTGTCAAAGATTCTGGAATTCCAGAATCTTTAAAGTCATTAAAATACAATCTTTCAGATGTGCAAGCTGATCGTCATCAATCCTCCCGCCTTGGTGAACATCATGTGGCAGGTATGATTCCTTGACAACTGCTAACATTCTGTTTTCTTAGATTGCCAAATGGATCCTAGACAGCAGGACCCAAAATCGTCTTATGTTCCTCCGCTCTGGAGAAGATCTCCTTCAATATCTCGACGAAGCCGCCATTCCCGAGGACTTCGGTGGCACCCGTAGAGACGACTCAGGTTTTGCTCAGCCGGCTTCTTCCTGCTGCCGTCAGCCAAAGCTCGTTTCCTCTTCTGAGTACAGAGAGGTTACCAATTTAACTTTTTGAAAAACAAGTGAATTTTCAGCACGACGCAGTTTGGAATGAGCACGGTCTTTCCAAACCATCTTCCAAGTCCTATCACATAAAGGGAAAGCACCACGTGGACATTGAGCGCCATGCCAGTCAGACCGGTCGTCTCGTTTGGCAATTCACCACCGGAAGTGATCTTCAGTTCGAAGTTCTGAAGAAGACGTCTAATGGAGAGTTTGAAAACGTTTGGCCAAAGTTCACAGTAACTTCTTTGAAGGTATAAAATCATTGAAGTCTTCATACAACGTTTAATTTCAGGTTCCGGAGTATGGATCGGTTAATGTTGACAAGGGAGACTATGTCCTTCGTTTCGCAAACCCGGCTGGGAGCTGGCTGCCTGTAAAGCTTCACTGTGCAGCTGAAATCACCAATCAATAATGGATGATGTAATAACGAATAAATCTATTATCCTATGTATTCACTTTGTTCCATGAATAAACCAAGAAACATTTTATTATTGTTTTGTTAAGGCTTCACAGTTACAGAATTTTACTAATTTAGTTTGTATCTATAACCAGGAAAATTCGACACACTTGTGGTTTATGTATTCCCTTCTGAGTAAAAGCGTGAAGTATGAAGTTAATAGCCATAAAACACTAGTGCACACAAACCCATAAGGCAAATGATACGTACCAATTTTAACGCTTACGAATTTTGTTAGACCTTACACCTTTAAATGCAAAAGTGCATTTTCCGGATTGTAAATTGAAAACATCACATTAACTATCAACGAAATTCAGAAAATCCAAACACACGAGTATAATAAAAAATGAGCGATGGAGAATGTGTGTATTGAGGATGAATTTTTATATCACTTGGGAGCAAACACATAAAAGTGGTTGCCCATGTTTTCATTGGTAATTGTTTTTTAGCATTCATACACAAATTACCATTTGCTTTCCCCCGGAAGAGACACCGTTGATTTTGGTTTGAACGATATTTGAAGTTAATCAAAAAAAACCTAGTCTATGCTACCCATGGGTGTCACTGAAATCTTCATAAATAGCCAGCCGAAACAAATTCATCTCTCACACACATAAATACATTTTGATTTGGAATTGGCAGTGTGAAGCCAAGCAACACTTTATGGATGTAACAAGCAAACATGAAACATTAGAAATGTTACATATATAAAGTTTATTTAAGCATATTTGTATATTCTTTATGCGTTTCAATCGTTTCCTCATGCACAATGTTGAAAATTCTCTGAAACACAAGCAATGCACTAAATCTGCCGGCTGAATGTTTGCAAAAGCTGGATAGGATATTTATAACAAAAGATTTTCTAAGCTTAACAGATGTGCCAACGTTTGTGATTGTGTATAAACTTTTATAAATACATACATTTTACAAATGTAACAATTCCGCTCCCTAGCTTTTGTTTACTTACGTACTGTGTGCATTGTGTGCAAGCGCTTCATATCTTATCACCAGCTTTTATGTTTGTTTTTTTTTCATTCCTCGTTTTTATTGTTCTGCGTCGGTCCCCAAAAAGAAACAATGACACGCGACCAAATGCGCGCCATTAAGAAAACAGGACCTCGGTAGACATAATGTCCCGTCGTTGTACAAGGTCAAACAAACACATCGGGTGTGGTCTCAACGCCAGTGAAAGTGAAACAAATTTCCACTTGTGTTAACGTCTTTAAAAAAAAGATGTGCATCCGTTTCAATATGGTTATGCCGAAACAGTACACGTATCTGAAAAAAAATCAAGGTTCGAAAAAGTTGGAGAAATTCTGAATCCCCTGAGCTACGACTTCCTTGAAATTCGCTGGTCAAAGACGCAAAAATCTTTGTCAGCTGATTTCCCGGAACTAAACAGCTGTTCTTTCTTTATCACATGTCCCGTCGGTCAAAGTGCGGTTGCAAGAAGTCCTGGACAACAATAGTTAAAACATTGCAATTTCTTTCTTTATCCAGTTTTATTTTCAGAAGAAAAACATTTTTCATTGCCGCATTCGCTGATTTCCCAAGAAATTTTTTAAAACAGTGTTTTAAATGGTTTTGGGGTTTTGTTATACCTTTAAATGTTCTTTTTATGCAAAAAGCAAGGAACTTTCGAAGTCATGCACAATTTATTGATCACAAAACACATTTACCTGGGCAGAGTCAAAAAGATCACACATACTAGAACAGCAGCAGGATGAAATCACGTTATACAGAAGAATGAAAAATCACATTAAGTCCTAAAACGAGGTTGAACGCCCAAAATATGACAACGAGGGAGCCAGCATAACCGTATATACATAAAGACGCGAGAAGGAACAATGTACAACAGGAGAAAAAAGAAATTCCCTAAAAGCTAAGCGAAATCTAAACAACAAACGATGAGTCGGGACGTTCGTCGTCATCGTCGTTTCCCTGGTATTCGTCCATTTCGTCGAAGGTGGTTGGAGGTGCCTGGTAGACCATACGACTGGGACCCGTGGTGTTGAGCATGGATTCTAAAAAATACAAAGTTGTAAACAAATCAAATTGATTAAATTACCTTCTGTTCCCACATCCAACATTTGTGGTACTGCAAAGAGGCTCTCTGAGTTGTGTGGGGCTATACTTGTTCCATACCCTGAGGGGGCCATGCTCTGCAAAAATTACCTTGAGAAAATGCCTCATACGGACCATTAGAGGTTTTAACCATTAGAGGTAATTTAAATTTCGGCTTTGTTTTTTTTGTAAAAGTTATTTTTAAGATAGGTTTTCTAACTGAGGCAAGAAACTACACTTACAAAATGTCTAAACAACAGCTAAATTTTGGAATGTTGCCGAGCCTATTCAGAGTGATTTTCAATTGAAACATCCGTTTGATCCAAAATTCAAAAACCATAGCTGCAGCGACAACTTTTACAAATCTTCATCAATGTGTCCGAGCTGGTTTTATCACCAGCAAAAAAGTTTAATTCTTTCTGGACAACAGCGAAAGTTTGGCACATTACGGAATGAAATCACATGCAATCTCCTGCTTCACAACGGAGTTTTGCATTTTTATAACTTTGGTTTGCAATGGTATACGGTAAATGTAATTGGATTTCTTTTATTTAGGAAAAAAATCAACGTGAATTCCATTGTTCCAAATTTTTTCCTTAATATTAAAGAACTCATGTACATTCATTTTTTACATTTTTTCTCTACATACAGTTTTTTTTCTGTTTTGTGTCAAACTCTGTAAAACATCTGTTTTGTTGCGATCTTTGTGCGTGAAAGTGGAAAAAACATAAAAATGGAACCGATTTTTGAAAAAACCAAGATTTTGCCTAAAAATTCGCTATTTTAGAAACTTAAAGAAATTTGTATTAACGGAATTCTATTTAGTAATTTTAGCTTTCAAACACCATTACAATTTTTGGTGTTTTGATTTTACAAATATTTTAAAATTTAAATTTCAAAATGAATTACCTGTCGTAGTTCGTCATGTATTCCCCTCAGGTACAATGTTTGTAGCCTCATGCTGGCCCCTGCCGCATCGATATCGAGACCTGAACCAACATGTCATTATGCAAACGCCGTTGTCTTGTGTCCCTATTGAAAAATCGATAACTCACCACTCTGTCGCAGGCTGTCCACAAGCGACGACTGCTTCGGAAGCATTGACAGCGGATCCACAGCATCTACTGGTCCTTCCACGTGGAGAAGACCATCTCCTGAAAGTGGAAATGAAACATCCAAATAAAATTTCACTAACCTAGTAGAGGATCCCTTCCTGTTGCTGGTTTGTTAACCAAGGAGTGGACCGATTCCAGGAGGAGATTCTTTGTTGTAGCGTGAGGTCCTCGTGTCATTCCCACAGCGTCATTTTCCATCTACAATTTATCAAAACTTCAAAACAAAAAATAAACGGAACTCACCCTAGCCTTGAATTTCTTGATGAAGTCTTCAGTTGCAACAGGAGGCTTCCAGTCAGGGTTCAAAGCGGCAAAGTGAAGAACAGAGAGTTCGGTCTTTCCATCCATTGCTCGGGATTGAGCTAAAACTGGCTGTATAAAGGAAATTAACTTGATTTTACCCATTGCTTGAGTTTGAGGAGGTGCGATTCCATTCCACCTGGGGTCTCCATGACGGGCAATGTCGAGGAGAGCGAATGAACAGATGTCTCCCGTACCGCGGACGGGATCAGACTGGTCATGGAAGAAACGGACAATGTCTCGGCATCGGGGTCGCATCCTGAAAGGACATATTTGTAAAGCTCGGCCAACCTTTCATCGTAAACCTTTCTAATATCGGGTTTCTGAGCTTCGGACAATCTCAGCACTGGGTAATTTGGACGTATCACTTTTATTGACGTTCCTGAGCGACACACTGAGCAAACTACGCTGGTTGAGCAAAACCACGACCAATCCCAACTAATACCATCCCTCTTTTCGCATCGAACTTGAGTGCACAAATTTTATTTTATTCCATACATTTAAGTTCCTTGTAAATTCGAAAAAAAAAGAATTTAAATGATTTGTTTGTAACCGATATGAATGGTTTTGAGTCTTTTCATAAATGAGGGGCCTAGGTAAACCCAAAACCCCATTGCCACATAATGGGACTCATTATGTCGCAAAAACTTTTGCGTGTTTATACGTCAAACAGGGCTTCAATACCTCCTTAACCATTAAATGCGTAAGGAGAACCTTATGCACGCAAACAAAAAGAAACCAAAAGATTTGAAACTGAACTCACCAGAAGTACAAAATGAAGGGAGTGAAGATGGGACTTGTGATCTCATGAACAAGGAACATCCACCTCAGCTGGAAGATTTCCTCAAATTCTCGACGAACAGCTTCGCAATGGGCCTAAACGTTCTTATGAAAGCGAATTTTCTGAACGGAACATACTTTTCCTTTCCAGTCAGATGGGAGATACTGAAGTTCACTGGTCACATGAGTCAGGAGAACTTCTGGTTGGTAGACCAAAGTTTCTTCTGGAATCAGGCTGCTGCAAACGACAACAAGTCCTCCGCAAGCTCCGATGATGGTGATGACGTGTTCGATCTACGAATTCACAATGAAAATTTAATTTTGAAAATCGAAATTACCTGCAGAACATCTTCATCCCACATTGAGAGACCAACCAGCACTACAGCGGTAGCTCCGGCCATCAAACGGATGTGTTGGGCGATAACCTAATATTTGATTAAAACAAAGCTTGAAAAGGAAATGTCACCTTCAGAATTTGAGAGTAGAACTGGCTCATATACGCATTTGCGTAAACGTGAGACCGGTTCAGACGTGCTTGAAGTTCGTGGTTCAGCTCGTTGAAGTGACGCACTTGGTACCTGATTTTTTAAAGTTCCAACCAAGTTTCAAAATGAAATTACCTTCCGTAGTTTGAATACCGCCTCATTCCAAGGGCATCAGGGCTTTTCTTCACCAACTCAGCAATGTGGAAGAAAGTGTACAGAATTTGGTAGAGGAAGATGAAAGGCATCAGCGCAAGGTTGACACAAGCAAACCAGGAGACCTTAAAACCAAGTTTATAAAACATATTTACAAAAGCAAATTGACCGCGTCAAATTGATTTAGAATACATATTTTAGCCCTGTAATTTAACATATCCGTAAGTTATATCGAACTAAAAAAGAAACCCCACCATGTGTATCCAAGCCCCCCTGCTTTGTTTCCGTCTTACACGTCATCGTATTCTAGATTCACCAACTATTCGGTTTAGCTCATTCCTACTTAACGGTATGATTTTATTGAATAAATTTGCGGGTTTGAAGGAAAATTTCTACAAACGGAGTGAGTTTGGCAAAAACGGCATTTCCATTGCGAAAAAAAGTTGGCACTGAAGGCTATCAACATTTTTCCTGGCTATTAGTGGTACTACAGCAAATAAATTTCAATCAAACCTTTCAGAATCAATGGAACTTGGTTCAATGTGGTGGGCTTCTACTTTTAGTGGATCGTTTTCAAATCTCGTTTAGACGAACGGATCTTATGGTGAAACAGAATGAGCGATAACACCACTTTTTTCATTTTAATTTGCTTGGTGTGAAGCCCAATCTATCCATCTGGAACATATGGACGAATCATATGGAACCAATTGCTCTCACAAACAAAAATTGAATCCTGGTCAAGAAAAGATGTTTTTTTTAAAAATCATAAATAACACACCTGTTTTTCCATTTCCCTCGCCAGCCGTGTCAAATTCTCAGAATCCCTGTACTCGTCCTTTAAACACGGTCCTTGCCAGGGTGAGGCAGAACTAAAAACAAAGAAAAGTATGTACAAATTAATCATATTCGACTCACCCTCTAAACAGAACCCTCTTTATGTTGTACTTCAACCCGTTGGGTAGGTAGGCCACTTTTCCCATGAATGGAACATCAAACACTGGAGGTAGAATTCGCTGAAAGTAAAGAAAGAGTATAATTTTAAAAAATAGTTGATTTTACCTGATTAACCATGGCTACGAAGTAGTTTTTGAACCTGAGAATTCGGTGATACACGTCGATTGGTTTTAGGTGTTCACAATTTATCGATAGGCGAAGGTGAGGATGAACCTGTGATTTGAATTTTGAAATTTTCACGCTTTCGGGTGGTCCTTACCTCACAGAGCTTGCGGAGGACAGAATTCCAAGTGTGACTAGGTAGTTCCGCATCTGTGAAGCCCAAGGCGGTTTTGAAAAATTGTTGAATCTAAAAATCGCGTTAGAAAAAGACATAAGTTGTACCGAACCTCGTGCATTTGAAGGAGGTAGTAGAAGGTTTTTACAACTTTGAACATCCAATAAACCGTAGCGAAAAGGATACAGATGACAACGAGGGGGCTGAGTTGGCTGGCACAGCTTGGAAAGATCACATCCTAAAATTCAAAGCCAAAGTTAAAATTTAAAAATCAGTTCCTTACATTAATGTGTCGTTTTCCCGTAATAAGTTCACCACTTGCAGAGGTATTTTTGTTAGCGAATACAACATCATAATCGATGCATTGGGAGAAGAACGTGGAGAAAACCTGAAATTTTGTAATAATTATATGGGAATCGATAAATTGACTTACCACTATAAAAATGAATAACACCAGTGCGAGAATTTTTTTTGTACATATGCACATGTAGCCACCCTCTTGGTGGTACTCGTAAATGTGGGAGAAGAACTAAAATAAATCGATAATTGAATAAAAATCTGATTTTCAAACCTGGTCTAAATCCACGATATGGTCCCATCGGTTAGCTTCTTCTCGGCTTGATGAAGACATGTGGGGTAGGGGTTGTTGGTCTTCCATTCTGTCGAGAGCTGCTGGAGCTGTGGTTGCTCGGTAAGCTTCTCGTGGTGTTTCGACTCTGAAAATACATAAAACTGTGTTTTAAAGAGCATTTAATGTGAAGTGCAAACTATATTTTGGTATTTAAAAAAAAATTTTATTTACAATCTGTTCAAAATTAGATCTTTCCTTAGAAATGTCGAGCACAAACTTTCGTTCATCCTGTAACAGTGAATCGAAAAGGTAAATTACACCAAAATTTAGGAAATTTGTTTTTAAAACGTATTAAAACTGGATTTAAATATGCATTTTTTGTGTTAGAAATAAGAATTTCCTGGCGTTTCAACCAAATAAAGATAAATGTAATTTTAAAACTATTAAACTGATTTTTAAACCAAATTTCAGTAGAGAAACTCTTTTCGCTTGTTCTAATCTCAACACGAAAACAACTCGCTTCAAGGTATCTAATCTGAATTTAACCATTACAGTTTCTAGGAAAATTGGCAAAGGAACGGTCGTTAAGCTCACAAAACGTTGAAAATGTGTTTTGTAATATTAAAACTGGTTTTAAACTTAAATTCTAATTAAGAAACTTACAATCGTTGATTTTCCGAGCCTCCAGCAAAAAGAGAATTCCTGCCGGCGTTTAAGGCGGCGGGTAGAAGACTGCCTAGCGTGTTCCTCACGTTACTTTCCTCGTAGTCGTCATCAATAACCTATTTTTAAAATTTAAAAATCTTTTTTAAAAAATAAAATTACCTGATATCCTCTGCGATCCTTCCACATGAAATATTCCAATTTCGTCCCCGAAATTGGATGAAAAGAATCAAACTGAAAATTCATTTTGTGTGATGTGCGTTACATCCGTTAAAAGCGAAAATATCAAAGCGACTAGTGAGATCAATACCCTTTTGTTTGTTCAAAAGCGCGTTTAAAAAAAAACAAAAGTAAAAGCAAAAAATTTAGGCAGTCGCGCGGCAGTGAAGATCAGCTGACTGCACTCAGAACAGCTGTTCGAATTGTGAATGGGGCGCGCTTTCGATCGCGTCCTTTATCGCCTCGGCAACGGCAGATATGGCGTGGAGATAATGAACGCTTCGGCAAATAGGGGTAATTATCGATATTTTAGGCAAAAAAGTTGATTTTTTCTGCCAAATTGCTAAGAAAAAACAAAAGGGTCAGTAATCAATTGGGTTTCAAACAAATATCCTTCGAATTTCACGGAATACAATAAACTTTTTTTTTCAAAAATAATGTTACGTCAAATTTATAGTTGGTATATAAATGACAAAAATAATAAAATCTTAAAAGAAATTTTGGTAAGCGATTTTTATTCTCAATGGCTATTTCAAACTTGACTTTTCGCCAAGACGGTGTGAAATCGAGTAAATATTTAACTATTTTTTTAAATAAACTGTGATAAATTTCACCACAAATGTGTTCTAAAAGCCAAAAACATTAACCATTTTGATGTTTCATGGCAAAACGCGAAAAAAAACTTAATTCAGCTTTTACTTAGAAAGCAACACTTGATATTTGAAGAATGTTTGTTCGAATCACTATTTCAAAAAACTCTTTTTTTTCAAAAAGAAATATTTAATTCTGAAAATAATAGTTTTATAAATTTAAATGCAACAAAATGACTCCAAACAAATTCGTTTTTTTTTGTTTAATTTTTTTTTTAAACTGTATACGAAATCTGCAAAAAGTGTGTAACACCAGTGGTTTCAAACATACAAAGAAAGGAAAAATATAAAAAAGGTTTTTTTCAGATAAAAATTTCTTTTCTTGAACTTGTGGGCGATGCTAGGTCGGAAAAATTGTCCAACAATCGGTTTTTTCAAAATTTCGTTTTTATAAACTATCACTGTAAAGGTGTTCATAACAAGAAACGAAAAAAAAATAGAATGGGTGCAAAAAGTGTGTAACACCGGTGGTTACACTGAGAAGACTGCCCTAATTGTGTACTTTTCGGGCAACCGATTGTCATCCCGGTTTTCGAAATTTCTGATAACACCATATATCGATTTCAGAACAACACTTTTGAAACGGAAATATGTGATGGGAAGGAGGTTTACACAGCAATTTCTTCCCGCCCGGTGGTGATAAGCAAACATAAACGCAGACTGTCCACGTGATCGATGGAAAAGTTCTTTTCTGCAAATTCTTCAAGACAACTTCCTGAAAAACATAACACTTTCCGAGACAAACATAAAATTTTCTTCTAGAGGAGATAGAGAAAACTTTTTCGGGGTAAGTTTAGCTCTCTACAACGAAACTATCGAAAGTTTGGTTTTTTCTTACTAACAAGGCAAAATCATTTTGATCAAATACCTTCACGGCATATGAAAAACAAAGAAACTTCCAGATTTTACGCTGAATAAAAATGTTGTTAAGATTTCAGCCGTGAACATCAATATGATGCCCCTTCGACACGTCGTGCCAGTATTTCACTGTTGTGCTTAGTGTGATCTTCCATTAAGTGATATTCATACTAAAGTAAAACTAGAAGGAATGTCGGGTGATAATGCATGGACAAATAGCTACATTCCTGTAAAGGTGACCTATTTTCTGCATATTGAAATTCAATGACTACAAAAAACACGGAGAAACGGGTCACCAATGTTTACGGTTTTTGTTTCGAAACATTTCGAAACAGTGCGAAATCGTGTTTATGTTATATCGGAAAACAAGCAGAATATTTGTACTTATGTTTACCTTTTATGGTTCGAAGAAACGGCTACAATTAAAAAACAGAGTTTGCAGTGAAGTTCTGTTTCAGTAAACGAAAGTGGCCAGCAATTTGTTATCAATTCCGCAAGTCCTCAAGAAATATTTGAATGTATGAATCACGTTCGTGTGGTACGATTGCTCATGATCCGATAAATACATCAAAACACCCATGAAAGACTACAAAAGTTTTCGTTGTTCTGGTTTATAAGCCTCGCAAACAAATTTAAGCAAAATAATACCTTTGCAGCTAATGAATAATTAACAAACCTTGAAGCCAGCTACTTTCACAATTGGCATACTATTATTATCCTGAACAGGTCAAATATGATATGTTTAACGCGAACTAATAGTTCTTAGAAATATTGTTTTTTTTCAGCTATGAAACTCAACATGATGATTTTTTGATACAACATACAATTGACTCGCCGTTTTACGTAAAGTAAAAATTTACAGTTCTAATCAAACTGAAGCGAAATTGAAAGGCATATCGGGTGATGAAGCTTGGGCGAAAAAGTACCTTCCTCTAATTCTAACTTGGCCCTGCACAGTAAATTTCTAACCCGACAAAAACAAGGAAATATGGTCACCAATGCTTACGACGAAAAGTTTCGAAACAGTATGAAATTGAGTTTAAAATAATATCGAAAGAACGTTTGTTTGTGATAGTATCGTTTACGGTTAGAAGAAACGGATACATAAAGAAAAAATAGCTTTCACATTGAAATTCAGTAAAGGCGTTAATGAAAACTGGAATTTTAGGGTCGCTTGCGTGTGACACATATCTCCAGTCATGAAAAGGGGTTTGCTTGCCCGATAACACAAAAACGTCGTTTACTCCGTGAATCGAACCCTAACTTCACTTAAGACAACCCACATCAACTCCACAGCACCCTGACATCATCCGCTTGTTGATCTACCTCATGCCATAAATACAAAATGTTCGGGGTGAAAACATGGTCTCATTGTGAAATCATAATTTTTTGACGTAGTACAACGGATGCAGCGTACGATTAGTGGATGTATCAAAAGATGGGTCGATTGACCAGTGTTATTATCTTAAGAATGCCATGAGAAGCCTTTTAACGCTTAAAAGCGAGAAGATGTTTGTAAACTATAACTTCTAAAACATAAATAAGCATTGTTTTGAAAACTCCGGCAAACACCTACAAAAATTTGAATTTGACACTTGTTATCTATGTTGATCCTACTTCACTTAGTTAATCATAGTACTGAGCCTGCGTTGGAGACCTATGTTATCCGGAAGTCCAAAGATTAGGGATCCGCACGTCGCGTCTGCAATGTGTTGCCGTAGCAAAGGTGGTTCACCGGAATAAACACATTAAAGGTCAAGGTGGAGCCGTATAAATACCTCGACATGGCAGTTTCTTCATTTCGCTTCTACTAATGTTCTGGAAACAACCATACATTTCGTTCGCCTTTTCTGATTTGTTCCGTTGTCATTCAAACAATTGACTTGGACTTGCAAAACGCACAAGTTTATTTTAAGGATGCTAATGTGTAGTATGCAAAACATTGACTGGAAAATCTGGTAAAAAATCAATTATTCTGATTCTGAAGAAGGATCTAAATTTGTTAAAAAGAAACCGCACTCACACTTCGAAGGTAAGCATAAGGATTATTTGAAAACTGGACTCATGCTTGTTGTTTTTATAGCAGAGTCTTGCAATGAAAATACTCTAAGAAGGAATGTGTCGCATGTTGCTTTTTTGTAGTTGTTGCCTGTCATTTGCTATGAGTTATGAGCCATTCGAGCGGGTGAGGGCATCTGGGATGAATTCAGAACGTCAGAACGTCACATGCACAAGGAACAACCTATATGACCTTATGATGTATGGTTTAGTCATGTTGCGAAATACGAATTGCTTAGCTTCGAGCTATACTTGCAAATTATAAATCGGGTGTTTACATAAACACAAAAAATCTGCTTAAAGGCTTTTTCCAAAGGCAGCTTCATTGCATGATATAGATTTCTTGATTTCTGCTCAACGTGGAGCTGATTTTTCACCTCCGTCTTCCATTACAAAGAGCTAATCAGTCATTTTCCTCCATGTGTTCTAACTTTTTGACCAACTTGCACTAGATCATCGGAATGCAGAACATTCACGTGACACAAACAGAAACATCTCAACTCTGACGCATTTTATCGCATTTGTTTTAATTGTACCTATTTTGTCTACAAAAACTCGTGATATGAATTAGTCAAGTGAGCCCATGTCCGACTGTTTATTATATTTTTAAAAGAACAGGCCAAATTTTCCCTCACCAATTCAGTTTTTTCCAAAGGTTTGTATCTCTCTAAAAATATAGATAAAGGAACCTGCATATGTATTTTCTAATTATGTATGACACTGGTTACAGGAATGATTACGGCAAATTCTATTTTCATGGAAAATCAGATGTAAGCGGAGAACATTAATCTGCTTTTCTCTCAGAACTCTCTTTCATTTTTGAAATAATGGTGCAAAACGTTTTTCGTTTCAACTTTTGAACCGACTAACAAGAGGCAAAAGACTATTTTAACCCCCTATTGTTCAGTTGTATGTTTTTCATGTGTATATGCTCAAAAGAAAAACAGCTTGATCTTTTGAACACGTTGGTATTTTTTTAGTTTTTCTAAGAACACTGTGTGGTGTGAGGGCAATGTCTTTTAAGGAAAGACAATAACACACGCGCCATATAATAGCTATAGACTGGAAGCGATAATTTGACACTTACACCATTCAGAAATGGAATTGCGCTTGAGGAAGTCTGCACTAGACTGAAATAACCCCGACCGATGAGAACATGGGTGGTTCTGAGAAAATAGAGCACGTAGGCTGAACCTTGAAAATAAAGTTGAACTTAGGCACCCAACCATTTCCTTCTTCTGCTAAAAGAATGATTTGTAACTAAAAATCAAAATTTTATCCCAGGAAAGGCGTTGTTCTTGTGCCACAAGTCGAATTTTGGTGTTTACGAGCCTTGCAAATTTTGGAGAATCCAACCAAGTGGAACCATGAAGCTTAAACATCAAAATGTAAGGTTCA
This sequence comes from Oscheius myriophilus, assembly GCA_964057215.1. Classification (NCBI taxonomy): domain Eukaryota; kingdom Metazoa; phylum Nematoda; class Chromadorea; order Rhabditida; family Rhabditidae; genus Oscheius; species Oscheius myriophilus. The sequence continues at coordinate 9,622,201 of OZ059907.1, read as the reverse complement.
AACTCAACTCTTTGCTAAGGGATTTTACTGAAAAATGTGTTCTTAAGATTTCGCTTTGCAGGATTTCCTCCTTGTTCAACTTTTGAACTCATGGGTAATGATGGCGGATGAGTCCAGTATGGCAAACAATGTGAACGCAAGAGTTGCACGTTTCAGCACTTGTGATTTGGTTCCCTCATTTTTTTACTTCAAACTCCTGGTTAAACCAATTGAGGGCATTATTGTAATGGAACCGCGTGGTAAATCACATTGTTCGGGTAAATCTTTTCCTTGACCATTTATTCAGTCGTATTATTTTTGTAGACTAGTTCTTTACTCACTGAATCAAAACCGAAACGTAGTAAGTTTGCTAGATTCGGAGAGGTGTGGAACCTATGATCCTCTGATTGAAATGGTGTGCCTACATCGCTAGATAAATCCATTTTTTTGCATGTTCTAGAAACAAGTGTAGCAGTGACATGTCGAACAATTAGTGCATTGGTATCTTTACATGGACCTTGATGTACTCCTTTCGAGGGCCAGTTTGTCACTGACGATAAATTAAGCTGTTTTCTTGTCTGAGTAGGCTATGTATAATACAAAACTATAGAATTATATGCACCAACCATGATTATGGGCCGCTCCCCAAACTTTCTCGGTTCGACCTTAGATTTTGTCAAGATCTAATGCACAACTGAAATGTTGGAAGAAAGAAAGTAAAGTCCAGCAGATTTAGCAAAATGCTTGTTATCATAACATCTAACACAGTTTCTAAACTAAATCTACTTGAAATTCTAGGAACAACTGTAGCACCTACGAAAAAGACAGAAAAGTGTACCTCATAAACTTTTTTGTAAGGCGTTATAGGTTTGTTAGCAAACTTGGATGACATATGAACATTGTAATTTAAACTCCACAGCGTGTTAGAAATTGAAAAGTAGGTACAAAAAGAACCCAGACTTCTTCAACAAATTTTGACATAAACGCTTTTGCAGTAACACTGCAGTTCCCTGTCTCTTACGTCATGAAGCTGGAAAAGTCGAGAGCAACAAACTGGGCTGTTTTCTGTCGCTATCCGGCCCACATGTGTTCATTGTGGGTCCCTGCTTGTGTGTCTGCTTCGTGCCAAATGTATTCATAGCCGACATACTGCGCCTTACAGCCCTTTTAGCAAAGCCTTGTCTAGGCGAACTTCAAACCGGGGCTGTACTCATTTCGGTCAGCCTCCACTTTTCCGCTTGGCTGCACTTCCTTCAGAGGAGGAAAATGACCCACCCCCATTTTTGGACTCGAGTCGTGATTGTGCCTTTGTCTGGAGGGAGACACCAATTTCGGATATTGCTCTCTCATTTTACAACGCCCTTTGTTCGTTGCAAAGACTGCCCACTCGGGGTCTTAATCCCGTAACGAGGTTGGCTTTCTGAAAGCAAAGATATTTGATTTTACGGAGGTTTCTGATTCTAACACCACACCTGGCGGAAGTGAACAACCATTGCTTTGCTGAGCTGGCCGTACATTCTATTTTTTTCAATAAGAAACTTGGGAGGGTCAAAAGATAGTGCGTGTGTTTACAAGTCTGTGTGTGTGCGTGTGGGTGTGTGTATGTGTGTGTGTGTGCGTGTGTATGCGTGTGTGTACGTGTGTGTGCGTGTGGGTGCGTGTGTGTGCGTGTGTGTGCGTGTGTGTGCGTGTGTGTGCGTGTGTGTGTGCGTGTATGTGTGTGTGTGTGTGTGTGCGCGTGTGTGCGTGTGTGTGTGTGTGCGTGTGTGTGCTTGTGTGTGTGTGTGTGCGCGTATGTGTACGTGTGTGTACGTGTGTGTGAGTGTGTGCGTGTATGTGCGTGTGTGTGCGCGTGTGCGTGCGTGCGTGTGTGTGTGTGCAACCCAACCAGCTACAGTACCTTATCTTTCTGCGACATATTGGCACTTTTCTTTGTTACAGTAACAACGGCAAAAGCTATAGTGCTCCCTTTTACCAGAAAAACTAGCATTACATCTTCTATTTCCTCATTATGTTTTGATCACATGTTTCCAAGCTGACCTCATTAATCGCTCTAAAAACCATGCAATTATGCTTCCTGCCATTTGTCAAATTATCTGTCAGAATTTGTAGCAATGTGAAAAACAGGTGGACATTTTGACCTTTCTGCACACGGACCATTGCGCTTGTTATTATATGTGTTTTGGTGACACGTATTCCAATTGCTCTCCTACTGGCAGCTGTTTGGATATTTGGTCCTTGCAAAACCCTTTTCTGTCTATTTATCTCTCTCTCTCGCTCTCTCTCTCTCTCTCTCCCTCTCTCTTTCACACATTCTCTCTATATCTTTGCTTCTAGTGTTCTAATTTATTCTAGTTGTATGAAATTTGTTCTTCAACGTTAACAAAGTCCCCCAGACAATGACGTCCCCTTTGCGTTTTCACGTTTATCGCGTGTTTGAAACAGGACCTCAGTGTTTATTATTTAAACAATGTTGTCTGATCAGCATTTGAACAAACACCACATTCTGTAGGTCTTGCCACAAGATATATTTAGTGTCGTATTTGTCACTCCCGGAAACGGCATATGTTATTGAAACCCTAAAAAGGTTGAACAAGGAAATGTACTTAGGCTGGTCACCTTACCATTCACAAAACATTTTGCCTCATGATGTCAAAATGAACAATGCGAGATAGAGATAGGCGAGTGTGCGTGAGACATAGAGATAGAGAGATAGATAGAGAGAACCCCACCTCATAAGGCCACCTCACCCTGGAGGCCAAAAATCGTGCCTTACTGCTTCATGAACAACAATGGTCTCTGCTCACAGAGCGATGGCCACCACATTGCACGCGTTCTCTTCTTGAATAAGATAGGAGAAACAGAGTTATTCATGAATTAATCCGGGTTTGCGATTGAAACAGTCAATATTGTTGCCAGATGATATGCCACTTGAGCTGTAATGAGGTGCTTCAACTCGGTATTTACAGAGTTCTCACGCTCTGGGTCATTTCAGGCGGACATGTAACAACAAAGCAGTTTTAGCACGTTTACTTCACGACTCAGTTACAAGACTAGGGTTGAATCAAGCAAGAAAGGAGAGAATTATCTCAGAAATTCAAAGCTATTAAAGAAAGACACCACCTACCTGAGCAGAATCGGCATTGCTGGACTGAGGAACATCTTTCATTGTCACGTTGCGCTGCAAACCAACAAAAGAAAATAACCAAGTACATTAAAAGCTGCCTGGAAACTTTCGATAAATGCGATAAAAGCGTCCGATAAAAGCGAACCCGCGCTAATTAGATAATAGCAGAATGATACCAAATCTTAATGTTGAATTATTATCGAAATTTCCCATTGTCAATTTTCTTTTTTTTGTAATTGTGCCCATTTCACTATATGATAGTCAGTGTGTGTCATACGTATGTGTTGTAATAGAAAACACCATCTTAACAAAAATACTGTCACGAAGTAGGAGTTTCCAGTTGTGAACTTTGTTAACCATTTTTCAAACAGTGACTTTTTACAAGAAAATTTCAAAAATGCCAATTAAAAAAAAAACAATACAGTTAAAGTTTGTTGTTATTAAAAGTAGTAAAACCAACCACATCAATTTGCTTGATAGTAAAGCTTTTGTACGCGCGAAAATAGGACAAAAAACCCATTTTTCTTTGGCTATCGTTTTGCGTTTTTTTCTGAGTGGACGGAAACAGAAATAAGTTTCTTGTTTTCCGAATCGAAAAAGCGTAAACCCATAAACTAACCTTTTCGCGGAAAAGAAAGATTCAATTAGCTTTAAATGTTGTTTTGATGAAAAGTGCGCTTTTACTCCGGAAATGTTTACCATAAAGTTTTTGCCACCCGATTTCCGAATCCTTTATAGTCTGTTTCTACAGGAAAGTCTTGGACTTTTGGACAATCTTGAGAAATTCTCATATTTAACCAAAAAGAATTTGAAACATTGAAGTAAACGGAGATGTAATAAACGAAAGAGCACTGTAAAAGAGGAGTGCGCAGACAGTTAACAAAGATCGTTGCAGGACCAAAGGTACCCAGTCCTTTAACATATGTGAACATCCTTGTCCATTCGTAGGAAAAGGAGTGTACCTGTCTGCCTATATCATGTTCAAAGGTAAGTTGAAGTAAACCCCCTCCCACGCGTATTTCCCAATTTTTCAACCGATTGTCTCTTTCAAAAGCCCTTCAGGTACCTCGTTGCCATAGGTTCCTGCGGATGTTGCCGGGTCCATTTCGCCTATTCTTCCGAAAATCGCGCGTTCGCGCCCACCAACTTATCGCTTTGAAATTCGAGCCGAAATGCACTCACGCGACGATCGGCCGTTTCGCTCGAATTCCCACACGTTTTTCGGCTTTTTTCCCATTTATTGTCGTAAGATCGTAGCCACATCATCCCCTGGTGTTTGCTTTTATCAAAACCTTATCAAATCCATGTTTTGAAACCATTTTTCGCTAATTTCGACTAGTTTTCGAACGATGGCTGTTCGTTTTCTGCCACTCTGCAAGACCTGCACACTTTGGTGTCATCGGAGGCGCGAGTGCGTGTGAGGGTGTGAGCCCGTGTAGGTAGATTAATATATGTGCGATGTACGAGTAGAATAAGACTCAATGACAATTTAAGCAAACGTTTAAGTGTACTTGTAGTGCAGAGGTGTGGGAGACCATTTGCAAGACCCTTTTTCACTTTCGATTCTTTTCTTCGGGGCAAAAGAACCTTTTTTGCGTAATTGAGCGATGTTTTCACTTTTTCAAAAATTAAGCTCTTAATCTAACATAAGTTGCTATTTTAGCAACCCTTGTAGGGTTTTATCAACATTTTAGTGAAACCTGTTCTCGACTTTTTTGACAAGTGCGAACATTACCCATGCCCGTTTCTAACATTCATCGTGTTTTGCATAGATTACTAAGTCAAGTCATTGTTCGCAGAAAAACCGAAAATCCTTCTTTGTCACAAACACTTCTTGTAATTGTTAGTGTAATTTTACAATAGCCTAAGAATACGGTAACGAAAACTTGATTGGAACGTAGACGAGCCCATCCAATTATCCTTAACCATGGAGGATGTCAGATTAATGTTTTATATAAATGTGGCACGCCCCTAGCCCCATCCTTGAAGGCTTACTGCGTTCGTATATCTTACCATAACTCCTCTGTCTCCCAACCCTTCAAGCTAAAGTGAGTTCAGCACACAAAACACATACATACACACATTCACTCACACACACACTAACACACACTCACATCGCCTACATACACACACTTTCCATTCAGAATTCCTGTTATCCTGTAGAAATAGTTTTTGCAGAAAGAAGTAAACCTTTAACAGTTCCGCGAAAACAACCCATTTACGTTTATTGAACTTGCTTGATCTCTGAGACAAGTTTGGCTTCCAGCCCGCTGAAATGATGAAATCGACTTTAAAGCCATTTTTAGTTTGATAATACAGCATGTGTGCTATCGTTTCAATTACCCCCAATTTTCGTGCACAAATCTCATAACCGTGTGGGTTTCATAGGTGGAATAATGGGTTTATGGGCACGCTACCCTATGGCACGCGCGCAAGTTTCCAAAAAGTTAGAAAGCTGTCATATCTCGCAGTACACCAGGTTCTCCTGCGACAACCGGAAGAATGATGTGTGAGTTGATTTCTATTTTGAAGCGGTTAGGTAACCATTGAGAAGCGTGGCGGAATGTGACACAAGTGACAACAGCTCATTTCTCTGAACGCTTTGAAAAAACTGCGCTTGAGCTGAAGCCGAGTCTTTCAGGAAAAATACACACGGAAGTAAACAGCAATAGTCACTTTGCACCATTAAACAATAGGCATAGAACGTCAGCGAAAAGAACTGAGAGAAGACTAAAAACAAAAAAAAATTATTAAAAAATTTATTAAAAAAAAATAGGTAGCCTGGCAAAAAAGCTAGAGAATCGAAAGAAACAGAATGAAGTATAATACAGAACTAAGAAAAACAGAAACGATGGGACAGATATAGAGACAGAGAGAGAAAGAGAGAGCCAGAGACAAAGAGACAGAGAGACAGAAACTGAAAGAGAGAGACAGAGACACAGTCGGAATGACAGGAATGAAGAGGCAGAGACAGAGACGGCGAGACAGAAACAGTGTCGGAGAGACAGAGATAAAGAGGAGAGACACATACGGAGAGGCAGCGACAGAATCAGAGAGAGAATGAGAGAGAGAGAGAGAGAGAGAGAGAGAGAGAGAGAGAGGAGAGGAGACACAGAGACGGAGATACAGAGATACAGAGTGGCAGAAAAACGAAAATAAATAGACTGAGAGGCAGAGACAGAGACGGCAAGACGGAGACCAAGACGGAGGGACAGAGACGGAGAGGCAGCGACAGAATCATAGATAGGGAGAGAGAGAAACAGAGAGAAAGACGTAGAGACAGAAACAGAGAGAGATGGAAATAGGGAGAATATTGAGAACCCTAATGACTTTTTTCCTTCGTCTCTTTGACTTTTAGCCTATTACAAAAACTAATGACTCTTTTAATTGCTCATGGCGTAGACGTGTCGATCACCGCGTAATTGCCAACCGTGCAAAAATTAGGAACAAATAGGATAATTTGTCAAACGGGGTGCAGCCCTTTTGAAGGGCCCGCTAGACGCACCCGATGACCCTAGGGTGCAACACAATATAGATAATTCCTCTTCGTCCTTTTGGCTAATCGTACTTAGAGTAGGCGATGAAACTTGATGCTAAACGAACACATTTTGAACCTTGATGCAGTGGCGAACACTCTTTTCATTGTTCCTCTTGCGATCTTCTGCATAGTCTCTTAGACTTTCGGACTTCGACTTCTAGATTTTTAAAATAGCTGAATGCCTCCAATATGTAGCCTGACGTCAGAATGTCTTTTCATCATGTAGTTTTTCATAAATTGTGTTAGAGTTTCGAAGTTGTGGTCCTTCTCAAGACGGCGCCTTAGTTGACTATAGTGACTATAGTAGTATAGATTGTACATTCCACGATGGAGAAGCAGGCAAGGTTTTCGTAGTTTTCTTTTACTTTGCCTTCTCTAAGAAGCAATTTCCAAAAACATCAGATGAGGTATTTCAGCCGAAAAACCAAATTTTCCAGCAGTGCCTCGGGGTTTTTAATCACGCTACAATGGAAAAACAGCAGCATTTATGAACTTTAGGCGCTGTTAAGGTTACTTGAGATTACAATTCGTTGGATTCTGTGCTGAGGTAGACCGGCATGCATAGTAAAAGCATATACACGGATTATGCTATTGAGCTGTTCTCCTGAAACGCCAGAATGAATCACAGTTGTTGAATGACTTTGTTGAATTTCTTATTTTTCATTTGAGTCAAATCCATGAAATGTATGATAAGTCGCTGGCACAACTCTTCTTGTCGGATGCGTTAGAATAAAGCACAGTGATTGAATGACCCAGATTCGTTGTCGGAAACTCTTCGTTTCCGTTGTATCGAAGTAGCATCGCTAATTGAAGTTAACGTAACAGAAAAATTGATTAAACAACGCTACAGTCCTGAAACTTTGGGTAGCCGTTAGCACTAAAACGCATTATAACGCTGCTTATCCAAAAGATGAATTTGCGGCTCTGAGTATCATCGACGCGCGTTCGATGGGTTACTGTAATTGTAGGATTGTCCAGGATGCTAGTAATCAAGTCATCATATGCGGCGGTGAAGAACACAGCCTGTATTTTATTTATGTTGTGCGCTTCGATTTTTCTTGGAATCCCGGAACAGAACTTTGACATATTTCTTGCAGTGGTGTAAAAGTGACTGATTTTGTGGTCAGAAAGTGTATGATTTTGTGGTCAGAAAGTCTCCAATTTGAAAGAGCATAACCACTCCGCTACCGGCAAGTCTCTAAGGCTGTGGCGGTAGTTCGATTGTTAGTGAAACTGATGATGATGTACGGAAAAATTGGTTGTTCGCCCTTCACATCTGCAATTTTTTATGCGACGGATGGCTCATTGAACGAGAACTAATGATTTCTTTCCGATAGAATAGACGTGACGTTGCACTTTTTAGCTTTCCACAATTTTTCTTTCTGATCCACATCAAAACATTGTTTCAAAGTTAGATGCATAGTAAACTAGCTCAGTTTTAGAACCATGAAGCGAAAAATAATGATATCCTCTCAAAAGTGGCCATCTCATCGCAAAATTCTGGCGCATGCTGTTCGAGGATTTTCCCGTGCTAATATTAACACGCTGTGCATAATTATGCTCATCATCCTTTTGAATAATTGAGTCGGAGCTTTTTCAAAGACTCGACCTACCGCACGATGGCGTGTTCACCGTTTTCCAACACGTAGCTTTCGAATGTTCACACGGCGGGATCACATCATAACACATTCGACAGGCGTAAAAATTCGGATGCGATTTTCCTGCGCCGAACTCGGTATCGTTGACAACCCAATCAGCCGACTCTTTCAATCTTGATTCAGCTTTGAATAGCTCAATCCGACTTGGTCTTTTCTTTGCTTTACGTTCGCCGTTTCGATGATCTGCATTTGAAGAGGCGTTCATAAAACATTGATGCCTGCTTCCTATTTCTCAAAATTCTGCGTGTTTTTTCAATAAGAGCGGCAAAACATAATGATAAACCCACAAACAAACCAACGCTGTTGTGAGTTTTATGTTGAAGAATCTGTGATTTTTATATAGTTTTCAAACAATGCATCAGTAACTTCAGCAAATACAAAAGTTGACGAGCCTCTGCATTTCATTCGGAGCAACGTGGCTTCTAACTTTGAAATCTGTGTCAAACTCTTCTGAAAAAGCGCCAAAATGTTACTACCGAAAGTGTGCATAACACACTGTTAAACATTCAACTTGAATAATTACGAAGATGCTCTATCGTCATCGCATTCCAAAAGTACATGGTGCTGCAGACATGGTCTACTTTTGAATTCTACACTTTGGGTGTAATAGGCGAACAGGCCAAAGACTTGGAGATCACAAAGTGCCATTTATTGCCCCAACCCAACCGTTTCACACATGGTAACGAATAGCAGGCCTTTCATAGACAATGATCGGAACCCAAACGTACTTTTGACTAGCAGCTGCAAAATTCCAGAAACATGCCGGTAATGAATGATCTGTAGCCATAACCTACTTATGATTGAGCTTTTTTATCCATCAATATTTCCTTTTGTCAGCACCAAGGCCACCTAACATACAGTTTCACAAGCCACAAGCATCAGATTGTGCGCTGGAAGTTGCTCACATTTCTGGTGTTTATTGAAATTTCCATCGTGTATGCTTCGCCCCGCCATGAATACGTTATGGTGGCCTGCGCTGTCTGTCAGTCTCGGTATCTACCTTTCCGAAAATGTTCTTCAGGACTTCCGGTCCACGAGCGATAATAATTTGTTTGCCATAGATTTCCTGTTCCTAGAATTTGAAATGTGTTCTGTGTCACAAGATGTAGACATTAAAGTAGGAAAAGTCGGGCTGCTACAAGAACAGTAACTCAAAGATTGTGGCCTGAACTCATGCCCACAATTCCGTGACTTAGGCCCCAATTGTCTGGCTATGTTTGGAATGCAGAAGATGTGCCCATAAATCCGGATGTGATGGTCTTCATGCAACGGATTTATGGCTCCGGGCAGTATACAATTTCGCTCCCAGGTGTCTTCAAGGCTCCTCCCCTTATATACTAGCATTGTCTATACCTCATGTGGGCCCTTCAGACAAACAAACAAACACACACACACACACACACACACACACATACACACACACACACACACACACACACACACACACACACACACACACACTACTCTTTCTCTTTGTGAGTGTTTCTTGATGTGTTTTATTAAAGACGATACCTCTGTCAGAGGTGCAACCAGTACGTAAAACATTTCCTTTTGCGATTTAAACCTTTGTGTTTTTTTGTAAGTAACTTCTCTTTTTCAGCCAAGATGATGCGAATCAAGGAGGCCATCCAGCGCAAGAAGCTCATCCACGAGATGAACGAGGAGTGGAAGGACTATGAACTAGACATCAACGGTAGCACACTCTCACGTGCAGCTTATTCGCCTTTAGGCACCGGTTCCCCCATTCCCTCAATCAGTCCCAATCTTCGTAAAGAAGACGAAGTTATCGAAAAAGAGGTCGTTCAAAACGGACTTGAAAAGTTTGTGCAGTATCTTTCAGCCAAGCTGAACGAGTATCAGGTAGAAGGAAAACTTTAGAAACAAACAAAAGGAATTTCCAGAAGCGGGCACTGAAAGTGACTTGGAAGCGTCTTTCTGAGGCGCCTAAGACTTCTGGCAGGGGCACCATTCATATCATGGAAAAGGTATTAAAACAATTCAAACCTGGTTAAAATATAAGTCTAGGTGCTTAGCAAAATGTGCGAAAAGGAGCCGAAGATGAATTCGATCTTCTACAAGTCAGCTTTTCTTTCATGCATCGAAGATCGTCGTCAAGGACGGACCCGATGTGGATCGATCTCAACTATTAGGTAAAACATAAGTTGTGAAACAGATTAGGCCAAAGTTCTTGTTTTTCGATACATTATATGTTTTCATTAGTGATTCAGAAGCCAAATTAATGTTTGAAACATTCATAATCGATTAGGCACAAATATAGATGTCTGCATGTTATCACTTTTCAGCTTGTTTTTACGAAAAACATTGAAAATTAACCATTCTAATGACACAGGTTTTTCAAGAATACTAAATTTTGCACGTTTTGCAGTTTCAACTTACACTTTCTTTTTTGAATTTCGTAATTTTCCCGAATTGTATTGTCCTTTCTTCCCACGAAAAACGCTTTCGCCTACGCGCTGTAAAATGCAAGCTCGTGACAAAAGACATAAACTTGAAGAACAACCGACTAGGGAAGGAAAATTGTTTTGATCGATTTGATTCGACCAAAAACCTTTTTCTGCAAATAGATTATGCCACTTCCATTTAAGAGAATCTTTGACCAGTCTCTTTTTCTATTTGCTCCCTTGAATTGCAAGCTGTTTACGCACATTTCCTTAATGTTTGCACATCCGATGAGAGATTGTGTTGATCTACTATGAGGCAAATAGAAAAAATGGAAGCGGTGTGAGATTCACGCGGAAGCACTAGGAAGACTTGTGTTGCAAACCTGGTATCAAATAGCCAGGAACAATTTGAGCTTGCAGCGGCACATTTTTGGAGCCACTTGTGTTGAAGTGCAAAAAGTGAAAGATCCCTTTCACGGTCTTTGACTTCCCGAAAAGATAGTTGCTTTGCCATACCAGTTAGCGCCAGTGTCACGTGTGTCCTAATGAAAAAATCAAACAATAAGAGATTTTCCATATACTTTACGTATAAAATCTCAATCGCAATCAGATCATGTACATGTCAAATTTAATGCATCGCAGCCTCCGATTTACACAAAATGTGCTAACACAATCGCCTTTAACAACTCTGCTAAATACAGTAAGACAGTATACGAGGGCCAAAAATCACAGAAACTAACTTTTTGCCGCTTTGATAGAGAATTCTTTGAATTCTGGCAAAGCCGATTTTCTGTTTTTCCGTAGTTATAGAGACACCTTTATTTTAACAAAAACGTCATGCAAACTATCAAAGATAAAGTCTATTGTGCACTACCAGAACTGAAATCCCCGTTTCGGAGTTTGCCTTCTGGATTCAGCGGCCTTAGTTCGTTATGCGACCAGTGGCTAAGACCTCCTAGGGGTGGCTATGTGGCATTACGTGGTTCAGTAAGTGAACTCTTTGGGAGGGTGACAAGTGCAGTCGGGTGTTTTCCAAAATTGGACCTTCTTCGGTTTTTACACCACACCGATCTTTGGAAAACGGGTGATCTTCTCTACACAAAAACAGACAATGTGCGAACTGACCGAATGACAATTCTCAACTGTTATACATATACACATCCTCTGTAAAAATTGTTACTTCTAGTAGTGTTGAACAAGTTTGTTTGTGGCAGACTGTGAAGTGTAAAGGCAAAGTTAAACAAAAAACTAAACGGAACGAAAGTATTTTGAAAAGGCCATTTCGCAAAACTTTTTGTTCTTCGACGTCGTTACTTCGAGGTTGAAACTATTCTGTTTTATTTGACCCCTTCCGAACTTTGCTGCAACAAATTATCGCCTTGCACAGCGGTTCGTAAATACTGTTATGCGCGAGTGTCATTCTAGCATCTAATAAGATAACTTTATATTTTTCTATGTTTGGCTTTCAAAAGATAACCAAAGGGTTTTGGCATTCAGTACCTGCAGGTTTGCCTATGAGTACTTCAAGAATCAACGTAAAATCTTTTGTTTCAGGGATCACGCCCACATCCTTGTCGAATTCATCGACGCTGTCCTCCAGTGCATGTTCGATGGAGTGCAGAAGGAGGGCTTCGACCCCGAAATGATCGGTTTGTTCTATTTCCTGCTCAATTTTTAGTTTTTGTTTTCCTTTCAGGAGCTTCCCACTGCAAACTTCTCCCTTTGGGCTTTGAACGTCGCATGTGGCACGTCTTGGGCGAGTGTTTTGCCGAGGTTCGTTTGGTCCATAACACACGCAATGCCCTAGAGCTGCAAAATCCGCGCTTGATTATTCGATCTCATACAATCGTAAGCAGGCACATTGAGACGAATTCATGGCCACGGTTTGCGTGTGGCCGAACGTCACAGGAACGCAGTTATTTGTCAGCCAGGCACGACAATGATAGTAGTTACCTTTTAGTACGTGATTTGCATGACACAAAGCCATGCAACCCGAGCTTTTTCAATTTGTCAGATTACATTGGTTCTATAGCAGTAGGGGTGACTACAAAAGTAAGGGAATGATCTAAAATTTAAGTTTAAGAATTGAAATCCTTTAAAAGAGTTCAAATTCAAACTTTTCAGGTGATGTTCATGCAGGAGTGCATCCGTGCCTACCCCCATGCACCTTCCGCCTGGTCTCTGATGGCTGTAACCATGACTGACAAAATGTACGCTGCTAGCAAGCCTTCTCAACAGGTAGGAAAACTTTACTGAATAGGTCAATAATGGATTTTTAGGCTCGTCGTGACATGTCTGCCGATGCAACTCGTAGCAGTATGATGCATCTGGGCCAGATTGGGTCTTCCTCCTCTTCCATGTCTAACTCCAATGAGGAGGTTAGGATTTCACAAATTCAACAACTTTAATGCGTTCCAAAACGATATAACCAACAAATAAATCAGCAAAGAAAGTATGAATTCAAAACTTCAAGAACAGGTGTTGTGCTTTGGGGTGAAACGTTGGAAGTATGATTTTTCATAATAAAAAGTAACTATTGCCAAAGAAAGAAAAGTTTCTTTTATTTGGGAATAAATTTCTAACAATACGTGTGCGAAACGTTGATGCCCCCAAAACAAGCATTTTACCGAATCACACACGTTGAAACCATCACATTCGACAGCGATATAGCCATTGAGCCTGTTCATA